>OX359193.1:382500-982500 GCA_947172415.1 Chondrosia reniformis
TTTCTGTATTTGATAGGTGTCACTGCTATTGAAGAAAAATGGCTACCGATATTGTTACCTCAATACTGTACCTTTTCAAAGCCCCTTCCATCTACGCCTCCATACTACAATGAAACATGTGACAGTATTTACTGTCACATGACAAGCAACTTTGGTGGGTGAACTTTCCATTGGCTAAATCCTCTGTTGCCATGGTGACAAGATGGAGCAGTAAATTGCACAACTTACTGCCCCAATCCTCATTTCCATGTATGATGCAGGTTCTCATGGTTGGCTCATTTCAGCTCAAGAGCTGCCCTACCCAGAGGGACTGGACAGGTACAGACTCTTTGGACAGTTCCTGATGGAAGGGAAAGTCATGAAAGATCTTGGAAAGTTTCAGAAATCTCTTTTGTGCACTCCAGTAGCCATTGTGAAAAGCTGGGCCAAGTATATTTTTACCACCAGTCCTAGTTGACACATGAGTCATGTGATATTCACTTTTGTATGTTTACTTGACATCAAACTTTGATTGTTTGATAGTCTCCACCGTTGCACTGAGGTCTTGGTGTCAGCACTGGTCTCAAGGAAGGTGAAGAGTAAAGCTGAGTTATTGAAAGTTTGGGAAGAAGAACCTAAATGTGAGACCAAACTGACTTGGGAGGTGTACTTTACCTCCCCTTACCTAGCAGGCCATCTCATTCACCCTACCCTGTCTCTCTCCTTGCAATTTCACTGCCACTCCCCTGTCCCTATTCCTGCCACTCCCCTGTCCCTATTCCTGCCACTCCCCTTTCCCTATTCCTGCCACTCCCCTTTCCCTATTCCTGCCACTCCCCTGTCCCTATTCCTGCCACTCCCCTGTCCCTATTCCTGCCACTCCCCTGTCCCTATTCCTGCCACTCCCCTGTCCCTATTCCTGCCACTCCCCTGTCCCTATTCCTGCCACTCCCCTGTCCCTATTCCTGCCACTCCCCTGTCCCTATTCCTGCCACTCCCCTGTCCCTATTCCTGCCACTCCCCTGTCCCTATTCCTGCCACTCCCCTGTCCCTATTCCTGCCACTCCCCTGTCCCTATTCCTGCCACTCCCCTGTCCCTATTCCTGCCACTCCCCTGTCCCTATTCCTGCCACTCCCCTGTTCATACCCTGTGTTTACTCAATGTATGTGACCAGTGAATAATACTGATTATATTGTACAGATCTATTGAATGCTGTGTCGCTATGGATACCTCAAAACAAGCACCGAGAACTAGCAGATAGTTGGCCACCGAAATGTTAACTCATTCTATTTTTAATAATACTTCATGAACCATGTGAACTCACTGCCCTCTTTGTTGATTGTGCAATACCTAGTCATCTGACGCACACTCGTATATGCATTTGATCGAGGTGTCGATTGAGCACACGTATATAGTAAAAACAAATTGCATTATACTAGCATCCTAAAAATGGATCTTTTCTGTTGTTGTAGTAAAATTCAAGATAATCGGCGACGGCGGCGGCCGTATGGTTCTTTCAGTCTGTCGTCGACTTCGTCGATCGCTACACTGCCTCGGTTGAGTGGAGTGACCTACGAACCTCCCTTCGTTCCTCCGTCTGGGAAGCTGCCAGTCTTTGACGAGTTCGATCTTCTGTGCCTAATCGGGAAAGGTAGCTTCGGAAAGGTTCGTGAGGATACTGTGACCTCATCAGAGTGTTTCGCTGCTCCTCATAACTTAGTATATAGTCCAACCCTCCAAGCTGGAATCAGATAATAGGATGGCATTCGTATGGTCCTCTTTAAAGGCACCTGCCGTTACTGGTATTTCACAGTCGCCACCTTAATTGAGGAGGTTTTGTGAGAGATGACTTAGCTAGATTAACCTTGTAATGTGATGATGAATCAGAATATTATTTGAAGAAGTGTATATTCATGTGTGTGCCGGTGTGACTGCTATAGCATAAATATCTTTTTACCGATGCCCAGCCAACTACTAAACCCTTGAGGCATTTAAATGAATTTCTTCAATTCACACTGATTGTAAAAAAACTTCATTTTCAATTCCATTCATATGTAGGCCTATTAGGCCTACTCCTATTTAGTACAAGTATCTGTGTGTGTTCATGTTATATTAATGTTCTATGTGCTAGGTGTTTCTGGTGGAACATGGGGCATCAAATCGCATTTTTGCTCTAAAGGCGGTCGCCAAAGCAAAGATAAACACAGACAAGCAGATCCAACAGATTCTGGCTGAAGTTGATATACTGAAGTATGTAAACACAGAATAGAGACAATACACTTGAGGATTAGGAGTCTTTGAGTAGAACTTCAGTTAATCACTTGATATACTCTATATAATATCTCCCAATGATATTTTCTATCAAAACTAATTCCAGGTTGAGTATATATATATGTGTATTCCTTACTTGACAACCTTACCGCCTATTGTTTATTAGATAATGTGTTATGATGGAGCCTTTCTAATGTATTTTTACAATGCCATATTTAGCTACATAATGTTAAAAGATTTAATATCTGAATGAGGTTGCCATGGCTGCATTACCATATTGTTCATTAAAATAGAAACCTTTGCAGTATAACAGCATTGTAGTGTCATTCATAAGTCCGAAGAGGCCCTATCTCTACATTACCATCATTTCCATCCTTCCTAAGCACACCATCTCTCTGACCTCTCTCACTAGCCAATCAATTTTAGTTGTGGTGTTTGTTGACACACTTCCTTATATGGCAAGGTTGCTGGCTTTTATTGGGAAATTTTAAGTACGTATATGGTATCAAAATTGAAATAATTTTCCCAACCTTTAACATAATAATATTATACATCATAGATACATTATTTATGTAATGAGCAATAATTGATTAATTCGTTTATTATGTTTGCAGACAACTTCGACATCCAAACTGCATCACTTTACATGTAAGTTCAACATCGGATCAAGTTGAACTTTACAATACCAGTACAGTTCCATTTCCTTTTGGTCAGCGCGTGCTTGTTTCACTATAAGGATTTACAAGTTATAGTGTAATATTATTGAATTCATATTTGATTATAAAACTGAAATTAGTCATCAACACTTATTGCATTCCTATGTACTGTCTATCTTTACAGTGTACGTTTCAAGATGAATATTTTCTATATTTTGCCTTCAATTTTGTCCCTGGTGGATCACTGCAGTTTCACCTGGTAAGCATGTCACATCATCACCTCTGTCAGGTGTTGTAAAGCTCCTACTCTGATCTACAGAGACAGATGGAGAAGTTTCAGGAATCAGTAGCACGATTCTATCTGGCTGAAGTGATACTTGCTTTGGAGTACCTTCACAGTTTGAATATAATTTACAGGTTTGCTATGAGTATTGTGAATCATGATTTCAGATATACCGGTTTGAAATGTTTGTTTTTCATATTTAGAGATCTTAAACCAGAAAACTGCATGCTATCGCAGGAAGGCCATGTTGTTTTGGTAGATTTTGGCAGTTCTAAGAAACTTGAGGAGAGAGAAAGAACAAACACTTTTGTTGGTTAGTTGCTAAGAAACCAATATAATCTTTTTTAGGTTTATTATGTATTTCCTTGCTGCATCAGGCACACCACATTACATGGCTCCAGAGGTCCTAAGGGGACAACCCTATGATTTCTCAGCTGATTGGTGGGGACTGGGAGTACTCTTATTTGAATTATTAACTGGACATGTGAGTGGAACTTGCTTTATAAGAAATGCACACATTACCATTTATGAAGTAATGTTTACAGGGTTTTACTCCTTACATGTGTACAAAGGTGTAGATAGAGAGCTGTTCTTATGTTGATACGTACATATATGTTGTTAAATAAATCACTTGTGGTCTTCTTATCTAATACTCTAGACTCCATTTGTAGCAGATGATCGTATTCAGTTGTATAGGAATGTGTTAAGGGGCAAGGTAGATTATCCTGCCAGTATCTCTCCTCGCGCCAGGGACCTTCTAATGAAGGTATGATGGGATAGGTAGCAGTGCTTATGTATGGTAACAGGGGGTTCTATATATATATATATAGGGTTGCCAAGCAACCCCCATAGCCATGGCCTCTCTGTAGAGGTTGGTTTGCATATGATTTTAATTGCAGTGAAAGTTACAATATAATAATAATCTTATAAACACTGGCCTAACAATTATATTAAACACTAGCTTAACAATTTTGTTATGTAACTAGCCAAACAATTGTATACTAAACACTAGCCTAATAATAATTGTATTAGCAGTAAGTATATAGTAGTCAATCAAATAGTTTGTGCTTAAAAGCAGCAATATTTACATTATATTTATTGCTTCTTCATAATCCCCAATGTTCACTTTAGCTTATTGAGAGGAATAGTGATGTTAGACTTGGAAGAACTTTATTTGTTGATGATGTTGAAATCTCTGCTCAGGAGATACGCACCCATTCCTTCTTCTCCACTAAATCAATCTCCGAAGAAGAACTTATGCATTACACTCAACATTACAGTGAAACTAAGCCTACGTTACTTGAAAGCAATGCAGGCACTTCCTGGAAGAACAGCATGGTCACTAAACTTAAGAGATTTACAGGTACAAGTCTCAATTCACACACCATGAGCTGACACCAGATAAGGTTGTCTTATTGTGAAAATTATCCATGCTCTAGCAAAATCAAGATCTGGTGGGCAAACTTTTCTATACGAGGGAGAGCCAAACAGTTGGACTTGGGAGCAGATGGTGTGCAGAGAAGTTAAGCCACCACTAAAACCACGACTGGTAAGGCCTATTCTCCCTGTTAGAATACATACAGCATGCACACTTTGCCTGCCTGCCTGGGGGTAGACCCAGGAATTTGTAAAGGGAGTGCCAAGTTAGGAGAGGATAAACTAGCGGTCAAGTCTCCCAGAAAGACTGGCTAATACAGTGTCAAACACAGAGGGGCCCTCTAAATCTGCCACTGTGTATGAAGCTATACCTTTACCCTTATCACTACAGAACAATGAAAGAGATACACGGTTCTTTGATACATCAATTACTGCTGAACCAAGGTCTTTGAATGATCAACCGAGATGCTTTAAGCCATACAAGATTGAGAACTTTGACTACCTCCTATCTGCAGATCTTACAGAACCTAATGAGATATAATAATAGTATTAATTGAATTGTTTATATTAATTTTGTATGTATGTAAATATTAAGCAAGTAAATTAAGTTTAAAAGAATTAGTGACTAGCTATATAGCCATAAAACTATATATTGCAAGACAACTCACTCAAATGTCAAATTATAAGACAATAACTTAATTGGCACAAATGAAAATGTATATGAAATATAATGATGATATTATATGTTACAAAAGTGACTTAACTTGAGAAAAATAGTTCTTGACACTGCAGGTCATGTACTTCTCTCAGCACAACTCAAGTAGAGTTGCCCCAGGGCACACCACGAGGAGGTGAAAGTACATCGTGCCCCACCCCACAGCGTTGACACTAACTATTGTGTAACAGAAGCTGTAACTGCGCAGTAATCTGCACTCATGGAGTTACTAGCCATGACATAGGAATCGATCGGCGTTAGCCTCACTTTCAGCCTATGCCAAGTCCGACCCTCCCGAACCGCAAACTGCCCCGATGAGAATCAGTGTGTTGCCACACCTTTAACTCCTCAGGATCGGATGACGTCCTTGAAGTGGGGACTGGCGAAACAACTGCCCAAATCAGGTGTCGACAACCGACTTCAACTTACATAGTTACGTGATTACCTCAATCTCCGTGCCGTCAGACCCCAGCCGAAGCCAGAGCTAGTGAGGACCAATCCCAAGCACCAACCCTCCCACTGAGTTCCTGATCAGATTGCATATCCAACGTGACACCAGGCCGCATTCTCAGCTCGCTGGCGGAGCCGAGGGGAATCCTGGGTCTACTTGTCTAGCGCTCCGAACAGGACTACTCGGGATAAGGAAAGACCACCGTCAGGCACAGAAACTTTAGCAATCTCACGCGTCAAGTAAGCCACTGGGGGTAAACTGAAAATTTTCACACCTCGCCATCTTTTATATGGCTGCATTCCATTTTTCCCGCGCAAACACCAAATTAGGAATTACGGTTACGTGTTGAATGACGTCAGCCTAAATTATAGATTCTTGGCTTCCACACGCGACTTTCGCAATAGATCAAAATGGCTGACAAAGTGTAACTGTCAATAATTGAAGAGAGGCGCAATTTGCATCGCAGTCCGTGGTGTGGTGATTTTGAGGATTAAAGGATCAATATTTCACACCACTTTCACAATAGATACAAAATGGCAGACGAAGCGCTAACTACAACTGTTACGAATGCACGAGATTTTCATCACAGTCCGTAAATTTGAGAACTTTACAAATTTGTGATTCATAAAGTAGTCCTCTGTCGAATCTCTTTCCTCACTCTAACCAGCAGTTAACGTTTAATCTGTAAAACCATTAAAACGATGAAGCAGCCTGAGGTTTGTGAATTGTAAATTCAAAATTAGGATTAGTTTACTAGAGTAGGCAGAAGAGGTTTCCCAAACTAAAAACAATCTATTCTATTTTGTATTTTCCTACATTTGTGTATAGGAAATGTTGTTTAGGCTATTTACAGTGATATTTCATAAACCAACTCTGCCAACCACTCTTTTATGGCTTCATCCCACTAATAATCAGATGGTCAGATTTACAAAGACAAGTAACACTTGAATGGTAATTGAATCATATACCAACATACACACACTGAAGATAGGAAAATGCTATTTGTGACAGTTCATAGCAGATAAACCTAGAGCTTCATAGGAGTACCTAGAGCAAGATAAGTTTTAGTGTCTACAGAGACAAAATATTATGGGAAGAAACAGGGCAACAACTACAGTTACAGGCCAAAACCAGCTCTCATCAGAGTCATAAGGACTTCTGATGCGAGGACCAGACGTTTTCTTGAACTTTCGAGTGGTGTCGGCATCTTCAATGTCACCTTCATCTTCTGCAACCTCTTCTGGTTGATGAATAGGAGGTAACGTTGGAATGTCTAAAGGAAGAACCACTTCCAATGAAAGGTCACACTTAATGTACTTTATGGCCATACAGTAGCACACATTAGAAGTATATTACCTTCTGAATGCTTATAAACCACTATAGCATTGATCTTGGGATTGTCTGCATCTCCCTGTCAAAACAACAAGTATATAGTCACATTCAAAAGAATATCACGATTGTGTCAATACACTAGTGATGTACTGATCTATATCAAACACAATACATACGTTCAGCCATACAAACAGCTGACTCTTTATCTATATGTATTACATACAACTTGTAATTGCTTACCTTTAAGAACTCAACAGTAATCTTTCCATCATACACCAATTCCTCTCCTCCAATAAAGAGCTCATCTCCAGATATTCTGAATGGAATGTATTCATCGTGAGCCATTGCAATACCAGCTTTAGAAAATATGTCCAAATTCTCTAATACTTTCACCTGACCATTTATTTGGACATCAAAGACCTAAAGGAGCGAAGACATAAAGTTCAAGGAACTTCCTAAACATTGAGTGCATTGTGATCATTAGTGTTCACAGGTTGTCAAAGACATTTTGGGAGATTACTTTTTAAAATTGTCTAAAGACACAGTTAATCAGTTAATCAGTTAAATCCTTTTTTGACATTTCCAAGTTAACTAGCATCACCTTATGGCATTCCCAAACTAAATTTAAAATCAGTATCCTTCACACATAAATGTTAGTGAAGAAATAGCAAAACACATCCCAATATACTGCAGTTTAGAGTGAGCAAGGCATTTGCAATACAAACAGACTCAACCCTAGAAAGCCACTCGTCAGTGCATACCTTTCCTCCTGGTTGCTTAAAGTAGACTTCACAGAATTTCAACACAAGCACATATTTGCCATCCTCCTTAATAGGAATATCGTATTGGAAGTCAGTAGTGTGGTATCTCTCCGTTTGATACAGAATCCTATCGCTTTCGGGCACTCGACTAATAATGAGTGATTTTCCAAAGTCGGATGCATATCCTTCAGTTAGCTGGTCCTTCTTGTAGCGAATTCCGTAAATATCTGTGTGACTATCTCCTCCACAATTAACTGCAAAAACAGACTCTAAGCTATAAACTACATGACTATAAAGAAATATCAGTGAAAGAATTAACGTCGCAGGGACAGATGCTAAGAATTTGCTCTTGGCAGCCATTTTCTTAATTAAAATGTAGTGGTTTACCTATGTTGAAACTGAATTGAATTTTCAGTATAAATGTAATAGAATAATGATTTCTCTAAGGTATTGAATATAAAATGATTAATAAATCCCAGACCCCAAATAAATCCCCAAAATAGTGTTAAGAGATGAGCAGATACTCAAGCAGTTAAATTTGTTCTGTCAGGCTGTGGAAATTTGTATTTTCTGTTTTGTCTTTCACTTTCTGAGAAGGTAACCATAGTGATAATATATGTCTTGTTAAAAGGCCATCAACTAAAGGGGATTCCCCCCTGCTACGATAAATAAATGAAGAAAAAGTAGAACGAGGGCTCCCAACAAATGCCTCAGCTCTTGTACAAATGTACTGTTCATATATACCAACAATATCCTTGTGAGCCACTTCAGGAATATCCCTTAGATTGATTAAGTGCTGGAAACTGCTACTAAAGTACATTTTAAATCCAGCATCTTTTAAAAATCGAAAGTACGTAAGGTTTGTTTCATCTGTAGCTACATACAAAGGTATATCATTATGTATGAATCTTCTTTCAATAGCACCTATCCAGTGTTCACCAGTGAGATATCTGTCCTCATGGTCTGTACGTCTGACATGAATGGCATTGTACTTGCCTCCCATAATGTCAGCTACCTTCTGGCTAATGTGTGCTACTGTTGGTCTATATCTAAGGCCCTCCAAGATCCACCTCTGTGCCTCTTTTGCCCTTTCATACTCAAAAAACCTTAGGGATATGCCAAATAGAGTTCCTTGCTCAAAATACAACATTTCACTATTGTCTTCTGCCAGATCACTCACAGCTCTGATAATTGTGATGTTCGGGTTGTGTTTATAAAGATTTTGTTCTGTGGGGCACTTTGTTGTCCATTCTGCTTTTGGAGAAAATTTCTGCTGCCTTATCAATGTTTCTTCCTGTAAATTTCGTGTAGGTCTGTCTATCCAATATCCAAACCCTACACTGTGACACACAGTTTTCCAGTTTAGGTTGCCAAATTCTCTGAAAAAGCTTTTATGAGATTTAGTATATTCTATAAAGGATACAATCTCTCTTAATTTTTCCATGTCGAGGAATGCTGATACAGGTACAATATCGTTCTCATCGAGTTCATTATACATGAGATACCCTGGAATAACTCCCCTCTTCATATCTCTAACTTTGTCGTGGGGAGACATTGGATGGAGAATCAAGGTGCGATTCAGCAGTTTTGCCAATACTATTGCATTCTCGATGGCCTCTCGCTGGTTGTTCCACCCGTTACCGGGAGGCTGGAAGGAGAGGTACCGCCTACCGACGTTGAAAGGGGGTGGATCCCTCGATCTGACAGGTTTATAGAAAAGCAAATTACTATCGTTCGCCAGAATCTCTGTAGCTAACTTCGTATTTGCGAGTTTCATTCTCAGCTTTCTAATTGTGTCAGATTGTACCAAACTTTGCTCCTTTCGTTCCGAATGCCTCGTAGATTCTGAAGTAATTTTGCGAATAATGATAACCACACAGAGAAAAATCAAAGCATGCCGTAAATATCGCAGCAATCTCATTGGTCTCAATGACATGTCTCTATAGCTATTTATTTGTTGAAACTAGTTTTCGCTGGCACAGACTAGCAATAAAGATTCTGAACTTATTATTACTGATAAAGTAAAACCACAACCTTTGAGTTTATTAAAATTCTGGTTAATAATGAAATGGTCATTGTAGTATTATATAGTGTAAGAAAATTGAATGAATTTCTCGTGAATATTTTCATCTACTGGTAAGAAGCAGTAGTGAGTGATACCATTATAAACGACACTCTGTCCTTGTAGTAGCTTGCAGGAATGTACTTCATCTTCTTTGCTGTTGTCTTCAACATTAGCTAAATAATTCCGAAACTTCCTTGAAATTCTGAGATTTTCCAGGTCAGTCAAAGCTAAAATTATGACTAACAGAGATTGATGAGCTGTATCTGAGTCTTTGTGAGAGTTGGCCTCTGGAGTACAAAGTTGATAAGCTGTTAAAGAATACTTTTCTACATTCAAAAGTACAGCTGCAATTTCTAAAAATTTATCACTTTTTGCAAGTTCCTCTAAATTGAAATCTGCCTTGTCTTCAGTTTCTTTTCCTTGTATTTCCTGAATATTTTCATAACTTCCAAATACATTTCCCAGGTAAGTGATCCCGTGTTCCTGATACTCACTTAGTTCCAAATTTAACTGCAGAGATTGTGGGCGATAATCTTTGGCTAATTGTGAAATGACTTTATATCCAAATTTCTGTGGCGCACCAGATACTGTAGTTGCACTAGTGTTGATGTTTCCATTATCTATGTACTCCTCACCCAGCAAGTCCTGACCCCAACTGATCATTTGATAAATGGCTGGAGTCTTCACAGAAAACAGTTCTCCTAAACCATACAAGCTCATTAGTCCCAGGGGAAGTTCCTCACTAAGGTAACGGTGAAAAACATTGAGATAAGTGATACCATTCTTCTTATAGGTTGGTGGACCCAACTTGGAGTAATAGATATTTGTTGCTAGGCAACTGGATACTGATGAGGTGTCCTTGGTGGAATGGGGATAGCACGTAGCTAGCCATTCAGTCACTGAATCTACATGGCCAATTGGTATTCCCTGCATCTCTGCTTTCATTGCAATATCTGCTACTTCTGCGTCCATTTGCTCAACCATGGCCCTGCTTTCCTCATCTATCTCGTAAAAATCTACATTGTCTGGTATCTGCAATGTGTTGCTGCAGTGTTTCATATAATTGTAGATCAGAACAGGATGATAGCGAGCAGTTGGGTTGAGCAGGGTTAGCGAGACGAATGATGGTAGATGTTGCAAACGAACGTTTCCAAAGAATGCCTCCATCAACCTTTTTTGCTCTTCCTTCAGAGTAGCCCCAAACTGTGCCGTTGCAATTTTTAGTACTGCTTTGAAGCCAAGTACGACACAGGAGGGTGGAACCTGTATCTTGTCTATTCTTGAGATGAATGGCAGACTTTCAGTGGCACACACAGTGTAATTTACAGATGTCTTTTTGGGTAGTGCTTCTTGCACCATCCAGTCAAAGGCGCACGCTCCAGGTACAGCACAGAGAATCTTCAAACGTTCGCTAACGTTAGGAAGAATATGACTTTTTAGGAATTCTGGATACGATGGTAACGGATGGCATAGGAAAATAGCATCGGCGTTGCGGAACACGGTCGGGTCCGTAGAAACAGTCAATGAGCTGAAATTAATTTTTCGTCCATCACATATGATTGCTTGTCCCTCGATTGGCATTTCTGCAGCTTTCCTCTTATAAAGAATCACTGTTAGATCGTCTTTGTTCGCATTTAGCGCTGCAAGCGCAATGGCTCCAGCGCCGTATCCACACACCACAATTTTCATCGTTTTCGTACTGGATTTGCTAGCTGAATTTCGTATAAATCTTGTCCTTTTATACAGCATGTCGTGTCTATAAGGAAATGTTATTCCATGCATCTATAACTATAATTTCGAGGTGTTTACACCACAATCCTGTAACTAATCATCCAATCAAGTTAATTTTGAGGTAACAGGTACAGTTAATATCAAGATGTAGTACTTGTTGTACTAAGCATTCCGATAATCGACACATATTTATCGAACGTTTAATCGTTGTCTGAAAATGGTGGGTCTACGATGTAGTTACGTTTTGCTCTACCTCTCACAATATTGAGTCCTTCCGTGTAGGCACAAACCATGTCAATTAGAACAGGACCTCATTCTCCCTCGTATTCCTCGCAGTCGGAAAGGTATTTTAAAGTATTGCTCTTCAACCCTCCTGTTAATAGTAATAATTTTAATTTGTTTCACAGTGAAGATTCGGCGTCAGATCGTGACATTGGTAGTAGCAAGCGCGTGGTAATACCAGAAGATCGAAAAAGGAAGAGTCGCAGGAAGAGAGACAGTGGCGAAGAACCAGCAGAGAAGAGATCAAAGAAGGGGTCAGCCAATCAGCAGCAGAACATTACCACGAGGACTGGTAAGCACTGATGTACATTTGGTTGACTGTATACAGTATTGATGCGTGTTTGTTTTATTGTACTAGTCAGAACTCATTTTGTTCTCTGGGATGGCCATAAAGAAAATGGCTGCCCTATTCATGATATTTTCAATCAACACCTAATAAATCAACAATGATGCAATTTTCTGTTACATTGCAACCCTAAAACCATGTGCTTGTACCTGGAGTGTTAAATGCACTGATTGTTTGATTGATTGATTGAATGTATGCCCTGTGATGGTCACATGTCTGTCATGTGATATGTACAGGTGGTGCTTACATTCCTCCTGCAAGACTGAAAATGATGCAAAATGAGATTACAGATAAGAATAGGTAGGTTTCATCTGAGCCATCTTCCTCTCCTTCCCTCTCCCTCCCTCCCTCTCTCTACCTCTCCCTCCCTCCCTCCCTCCCTTCCTCTCTCCCTGTCTCTCTCCTCCTCTCCTTCCCTCTCCCTCCCTGCCTCCCTCCCTGCCTCCCTCCCTGCCTCTCCCTGCCTCTTCCTCCCTCTATCTCTCTCTCTACCTCTCCCTCCCTCCCTCCCTCTCTTCCTCTCCTCCCATCTCCCTCTCTCTCCCTCTCCCTCTCCCTCCCTCGCTTCCTCTCCCTCTTTCTCCCTCTCCCTCCCTCTCTTCCTCTCCCTGCCTCTTTCATCTCTCTCCCTATCCTTTTTTCCTCCTTTGCAGTGAAATTTACCAGCGAATGAGTTGGGATGCACTAAAGAAGAGTATTCACGGGTTGATTAACAAGGTTTGTGGACCCTCTTTTGATCTATTTTCTCATGAGGTCATCTTGCAGAGTCTTTGAGTGTCTGTTCACTGTGGTTAGTATATTCTGATAGGTTAATGTCGGCAACATATCCGCAATCGTACAAGAAATTCTGCAGGAAAACATCATTAGGGGAAGGTCAGTTCCAATTTAGAGAACCTTGTTCTTTAGATGTACAAAGTATAGGGAAAATTATTTAAAAGTCTAAATTTTCCTTTCAAATTGCTTAACATTGGCTGGTACATATAGTACACTGTAGCTGTTACAATGATACTATTAATCTTGCTGTTCTATTTGTTGCAGAGGACTCTTAGCTCGCTCAGTCATACAAGCTCAGGCCTTTTCTCCCTCCTTCACCAATGTCTACGCTGCTCTTGTTGCCATTATCAACACAAAGTTTCCCGGAGTCGGGGAACTCATCATTCATCGACTGGTCCTCAATTTCAGGAAGGGTTACCGTAGAAACGATAAGAACCTCTGTCTGTCTTCTGTCAGGTTTATAGCTCACCTGGCTAACCAGAATGTGGTAAGTGTACATCCTCCCTTTGATGTTGTTTATCCTCCCTTTGATGTTGTTTATCCTCCCTTTGATGTTGTTTATCCTCCCTTTGATGTTGTTTATCCTCCTTTTGATGTTGTTTATCCTCCTTTTGATGTTGTTTATCCTCCTTTTGATGTTGTTTATTCTCCTTTTGATGTTGTTTATCCTCCTTTTGATGTTGTTTATTCTCCTTTTGATGTTGTTTATTCTCCTTTTGATGTTGTTTATCCTCCTTTTGATGTGGTTAGATGTAAAGAGAAGGTCAGGTCTTAATCCTCAATCTAACAATACTGGATAGCTTACATATCTGATCTGATCTGAGCAAGTATTGGTATTCTATATAGAATCAACCACTAATTAAAAATGGCTGCCACCTGTAATGGTTACTTTTGTGGGTTCTGTGGCAGATCCTCCCATTGGTGAGTTCTTCACTAATGGGAGGATCTGCCCCTTGTATTAGGAATATGGACTCTACATGATGTATATTATATCAGGTACAAGACTATTAATTAATTGTAGATTTCTCTTATTTAATTACAAGTAACAGATGCGTGTGTGTGTTACATATGTACTTGCGGTTCTCCTACTCTAATGATACCCTGGGTCGCAGTGTAGAGGACACATGCTTCATCGAGTAGTTTTAGATGAGATCAACAGTCTTCTCCGAAAATATACTTGTAGATGCAGGAAAATGGTTGTGGCTTACATGAAAAATGATAATGAGGCATCCAATCAGTAGAAGTGTATTTTGTAGGCAATTTCCCTCTTAAATTATTGAATTCATTACTTTACAAGTGTCATTATCCTTCATTCCAGCTGGATGAGGTGGCTGCCTTGGAGATCATAGCGCTGCTCTTAGATGAAGCTACTGACGACAGTATAGAAGTGGCTGTTGGCTTTCTGAAGGAGTGTGGAAAGAAGCTGACAGAAGTGGTCCCAAGGGCCGTGCAGGGAGTGTTTGATACACTGAGAAAGATTCTCCATGATGGCAAGATCAGCACTCGAGTACAGTACTCCATTGAAGTTCTTTCACACGTACGAAAAGATGGATTTAAGGTATGGATAAACTTTCAAGCTGTACCCTTGATGCATGATCCCTGACCATTGACCTATGACCTTTCACCCCTGTCCTTTGACTTTGTAGAGCTTTCCATCAGTAATAGACGAATTAGATCTTGTTGATGAAGATGACCAATGTACGCATTTGGTATCCCTTGACGACGAAGTGAACTCGCAGGACATTCTAAGTGAGTTTGTCAAAGCTAGTTAGAAGTTTGTGTTTCAAATTAAAGTTGTGAATTCTTAATTTTTCTTCTCTACTGAACTATATATGTTAGTATCCTATATCCTTCTGCTTGCATCTGTTTGTAGATGTATTCAAGTTTGACCCAGAATTCCAGGCTAATGAAGAGAAGTACAGGGCCTTAAAGAAGGAGATCCTAGGCGACTCTTCCAGTTCTGAAGGATCAGACGAGGAATCAGAGGAAGGTGAGACTGAGGGAGAAGATGCCGACACTAAGGCTATGGATATTCAGGACGAGACGCAGTTGAGCACCATGGCCCTGAGGAGAATTATTTACTTGACGGTCATGAGTAGCTTGGACTATGAAGAGTGTGCCCACAAGCTACTGAAGGTGACCATCAAACCAGGACAGGAGGTACTTGTGCATGTGATCGTCACATGCTAGCTGGCCACACACACTGTAACTGGCTATAGATGGTTTTAAGTGTTTTACTATACCTTGACCAATCATATGAAAGCTGTAATTTGAGTACACTCTTCAAATATACACTTGTGTGATAAATGGACTCTCAAATATGATTTAGGAGTTTTAGATTATTTCTTGCTCTTTGGCATATCTCCTCCTCTGAATATGGTATCTCTTCTTTAGTACGAAGTCTGCAGTATGATTATAGAGTGTTGCAGCCAGGAGAGGTCTTTTAAGAAGTTCTTTGGCCTCCTAGGACAGGTACATAATTAATAGTAGTTCATCACAACAACCATTTAAATCTGTCATATAACAAGTAAGATATTGATGACTTGTCTGTAATATAAAAATGGAGGAACAATTAAAAAATAATTTACTTTTTTGAATCTATTGTTAATGTGTTTATATTCTATTAATTTTATAACAACTTAGAGATTCTGTTTGTTGAACAAAGTGTATGTTGAACAATATGATCGTCTTTTTCAGGAACATGTAAGTTTCCTGTACACAATGGCTTAGGTGGCCCCTCCCACAGGAAGTGGGCTATGTTACCTAGCAACATGGACATATCAAGTACTGCTCATATATATACTGAATACTTAAGAGTGTGTCTTTAGGTAAATTACTTCAAGAGCTTTTCTACAGTTTCTCATACAACGCTTTCCATAGTATGCAACAATACATCGCAATGACACTGTCAAAATCCGGAATATTGCCAAGTTCTTTGCTCATTTGTTTTACTCCGATGCCCTCCCCTGGACCAGTTTGGCGTGCATTCACCTCAACGAAGAGGAAACCAACTCCTCCAGTAGAATCTTTACCAAGATTCTCTTTCAGGAGATGACGGAATACATGGGATTGAAGAGGATTAATGAGAGACTAAATGATCCGTGAGTGGATAATATTAGCTGATGGTATTCAATTATATATTTTGGTATGATTTCAGAATCCTAGTAACTTTTTCTTACTGATTCTTCTAGTTTCCTTCAGCCAGCTTTTGAAGGCTTAATGCCAAGAGATAATCCAAGAAACACTCGATTCTCAATCAACTTTTTCACATCAATTGGTCTTGGAGGGCTAACGTTAGTTGTCATGGTGATTTTGTTGGTAGGGTACTGACCAGAGTACCTTGGTATGTAGGGACGGGCTGAGAGAACATTTGAAGAATGCTCCAAAACAGATAATGGCAAGGAGACATCACAGTGACTCATCAGACATGTCCTCTGATTCAGATTCTGATTCTAGTTCTACGGCAGAATCAGAATCAGAATCTGGCTCTGGTAAGCTGCTCACATAATGGCACACCCTTACATTATATAGTTATGTTTACCTGCACTTCATATGTCAACACACCAATAACACTTGTAGACTCCAGCACCTCCACCAAGTCATCATCATCTCATGCAAATGTCCGAAAATTGTCAAAGATAAGGTGCGTGATTGTGTGAGGGTGGTGATATAGACAGAGCTCTGTTTTATTCATAGCTTGAGGATTTTTAACTTGTAGGGATGATCGTGCCATCTCATCAAAGCAAAGGGAATCTGGCAAACTCCCCCTCAAATCTTCTAATGAAAGGAAATACAAGAATACAGAGGAAGATAAATTGAGAAGAGAGGACGAAGGCATTGAATGGTGTGAGAGACCAGACAGTTCTGGTCATAAGGTGATCCGCAGGACTGGATGTGGAGTAGGGAGGGAAGGTGAAGGTGTCTTGGGAAACAGAGATGATAGGACAGAAAGGAGAGACGATGACAGGACAGGAAGGAGAGATGATGACAGGGCAGGAAGGAGAGACGATGACAGGACAGGAAGGAGAGACGATGACAGGACAGGAAGGAGAGACGATGACAGGACAGGAAGGAGAGACGATGACAGGACAGGAAGGAGAGATGATGGTAGGACAGGAAGGAGAGATGATGGTAGGACAGGAAGGAGAGACGATGACAGGACAGGAAGGAGAGACGATGACAGGACAGGAAGGAGAGATGATGGTAGGACAGGAAGGAGAGACGATGACAGGACAGGAAGGAGAGACGATGACAGGACAGGAAGGAGAGATGATGACAGGGCAGGAAGGAGAAACAATAGAACAGGAAGAAGATTTGACCAATCAGAAAAGAAAGATGACTATCATAAATTTAATGAAGATGAAAGTAGCTCTAAATCTTCACAGTCTCCAGATAGCTCCAGTTCACGCAGTAGGAGAGGGCAGAGAAGATAAAGCGTATTCAAACCCTTATAACAATTTTCGGACCATTGGCATATTATATGCAGATGTGTACTATAAAGCGATTGCGTAATTACTATACAAATGGCTGTCGAAGGATGAACAGTTATGGATCCAAAATAAACGATACTCTTTTAGCATCTAATGAGGAAGAACGCTACATTTCTGTATCGTTGATCTTTGAAATAGATAGAATAGAAGACGTTAAAAAGTTTAAAGAACTTTTTGGGATATCTTTAGAAGTCCTTTGTAAGCTGTGATTTCGTTGTGCGATGAGAAATCTTATTTTTATGTATCCACTACTTATTTAGCCGAGTTCGTCTCTACTGTATCTGTATCTGTGGAATACTGTCTGGGTAGGCGCATTTATGTAGAAATGGATGTCAAGAAGTACGTTCCATCTCCAGACTCGAGCTCCAGGGAGACCGTTAACGTTGCTAGCGATAAAGAGCAAAATTTGGGAGAAGCAGAAAAGACAACGATACCCAAAAAGTTGTTTGTTAGTAGCAGTTTTCAGGCAGAAAAGTTGGAGGTCCCCAAGGAGATTTCCTTTAGCAGTGGAATACCTGCACACGGAACTGTCAAGGGCCTGCTTCATCTTTATAAGCCCAGGTGAGCTGACTTGTCTCTGTTCTAGTGAAGTGACTGAGCCATTCCTTTGAATGAACCAGTTCCACAGATGACCTGTCCAGTGGCCCATCTGATAAGATATGTCTGTTTGGAATACCCACTTCGCTGAGCTGTTCAGATCTCCTCACTTTCCTGGCTCCTGCAAAGTGAGTGCAACCATAGCAACGCTGCTGTGTAAAGTCTCGCCTAGCCAGACCCTTCTCCCTAGCAAGACTAGCTGTGTAGTAGTGTTGGATTATGAGAGGTCATACTGACCTAATTAACTGTCTAGAATATTAAATAATTAAATATTTCCATGATTTTGTTGCATGCAAATAAGTAATATCTCTAATAGCAAAATGTCCTCTAAATATTTAAACAGAGCACAAATTTATTGTTTCTGACCTAGCTCTGATATGCCCTAGGAACTGCCAGTATGCATAGTCACATGGCATAGTCACATGGTATAGTCACATGGCATAGTCACATGGTATAGCGCTGTAAACATATGAGGACTGCCTTTTCCTTATTGTTGTGCAGTGAAAATATTAATTGTTTACAAATAGTCAGAGAGTCTTCACCAAACCACTATCTAGCTCTCTTGAGCTTCAAGGACACTGCTGCATCACTGGACTTCTACAAGTGTTTTAATGGAAGGAGGTACAACTCTTTTGAGGACCATGTTTGTCACACAGTCTTTGTAAGCAAGATTGGTGTCAAGCACAAGACGGAAGGGGCCGCTCTACCAATAGCTGGAACAACAGAGCTGCCCAGCTGTCCAGTCTGTTTGGAGAGATTGGTGAGTTTAGGCCCTACTACCTTCTACTAATGTGTCCTCCCCTACCCTGGAAACAGAATATCTGCCTCAGTAGAGCGAAGAATAAAGAGAAGACTCTTGTATCCTCATCCAAAGCTCTCACTAGGTTTAGTCCCCTATAGGCCTTAGAATATAGAATCTATGTAGGAAAATAATGTGTTAGATTTATATTCATATTTATTTCACTCTCCCCCACCCCCACCCCTAGGATGAACCACTGAATGGTATTTTGACTATCTTGTGTAATCATTCCTTTCACATTGAGTGTCTGACAAAGTGGAAGGACAATAGTTGTCCTGTGTGTAGGTAAGTCCACACTGTGCCACGCCCCCAGCTCCACCCCCTCATCTCATCCACCCACCCTCTCTAATGTAGATATTGTCAAAGTCCTGAATCTTCAGAAGGAAACACTTGTGGTGAATGTGATAGTATTGAGGTCAGTGCGTGAGGCATATAATTAATAAGTTTGTGTCCTGTGTTGAGTAATACTTATACATATGTGTAATCTCAGGTAATCATTCTTTAATTGTAGGATTTATGGATATGCCTGATCTGTGGTCATGTGGGGTGTGGACGATACGGGGGTGGACACGCCCATGAGTATGTCACATGACTTTCTAGCATGTTTTATATAAATTACTTTTTTGTCTAGCATTGTTAAAGTTTACCGATACCTATCCCTTGTGGCAGCCATTTTCTTCACACCCAGCACACCTTCACAATGCAAGTAGGCACCCAAAGAGTGTGGGACTATGTTGGAGGTTTGTGTGTGTTGTGCGTGCTCCCCTCTCCAACTGATTTGGTACGTGTAATTGAACTTCTTATCCACAGTCTTCTCCTCTTACTAGACAACTACGTCCATCGCCTGGTACAGAATAAGACTGATGGGAAGATAGTCCAAGTAGAAGGGTCTGGTCAGGTGAGTGTGCTGCCCTGTCATGTGCAGGTCACATGAGTATCACATGTCCTTCTGAACTTGGTAACTGTATCTCCAATGCAGTACGCTGATGATGAAAAGCTAGACTCTCTGCAACTGGAGTACACATACCTGCTAACAAGTCAACTAGAATCTCAGAGGATATACTTTGAAGAGAAATTAGCTCTGATAGAGGAAGAATCTCTTAAGCAGGTTAGCGTGTAGCAATTATACAGTACATTGCCTCTGCTACTATAGTTTGAGGGAATTTCCCCAATCCTGTGTTTCAAATTTAATTTATTTTACCAGTTTCAGTGTAGCCATGTTTTGTGTCATGCTGTATACGTATACCATTACTCTTAATTATCCAACTGGACTACATGTGTGGTATCATCTGTGGTTACAATTTCACATGAAAACAACCAATCCTGAAACAGCTGATCTACTCAATGAAGCATCTAAAACTACTCAATGAAGCATGTGTCCTCTACACTGCGACCCAGGGTATCATTAGAGTAGGAGAACCGCAAGTACATATGTAACACACACGTACTGGTACTACACATCTGGTATGTACTTGTTCTTAGAGAAAAGAAATTTACAGATAATTGAGTCGCCGATAGTAATATTCAGAATTATATTATAATTATATTATTATTAAGTCATAGACAGTTTTCACTGAATATGTTCAAAACATGATACACTATGTACATACATATAAGGTTGATTGTTAAGCTGTCAATATGCTATTAATTGATTAGTGTGGCATTTCTGTGTGTCAACTAACTTGGATGGTGCCATTGTGATCTTATAAGCTACATATATGTAACATATGGTAAGTGCTGACGAGTAACAACTTTTGGCTGGTACATCTGTGTAGACTCTTTGAGTGTCTAAAAATGCAATTTTAATTTAAATCTTAAAATTAACAATTCAAAAAGTGGAAAGATATACCGTCCAAAAAATAAGTTTGACACAGTTAGAAGGAATATTTATTTTAATTTAATGTAATGCTTATCAATCCAATGTTATCAGCATTGTCCACATGTAATATATTGCAGGTAGAGACAGTCGAGGCACGATGTAAGACAGCTATATCGGCCTGTGAGAGACTCGAAGGTATTGTGAGTGAGTTGGAGAGGGAAAAGAAAACTTTGGCAAAGAAATGTGCCAATCTCCAAGGAAGGATTGACAAGGAGAGTGAAGCTTTGAAGGAGGAAAGAGAAGTTAGTGAAACATGAAAATACAATACTACATAAGGAGTGCTCATTTTTCATTACTTTAAAGTGTCTCCCTTCTCCTCTACAGTTGAACAAAGCTCTGACAGCTAATCAGGACAAATGGAAGGAACGCTGTGTGGAACTTGAAGTCAAAATGGAGACTGAGAAATTGAGGAATAAAAAGGTTTGTTCAAAGAGTGAGGTTTGGTATATGGACTGTCCTATGACATGTGTGGGCGGAAGATCTTTCCTCCTGTGTGCATCGGGTCCTGTAAGTGTAGCCTGACTCACTGGGTCCATGTACAGTTATTGTGTCAATTTACTGGTTGATCTCACTGTAAAGTACCCACAATGAGCTAAATGGAGTTCCAGTATAATAATGATACATACCTGATATATACCTGATACATACCTGATATATACCTGATACATACCTGATACATACCTGATATATACCTGATATATACCTGATATATACCTGATATATACCTGATACATACCTGATACATACCTGATACATACCTGATATATACCTGATACATACCTGCTAATGATTGTAAAGTGAGGGAGAGCAGTGTGACAGTGAAAATGAGATGGAGTGAGCACTCTTCTCTTCTCACTGATGCAGGATGTCCAAGACCTACAGGATCAGGTGAAGGACTTAATGTTTTATCTAGACACACAAAAGAAAGTTGATGAAAGCCAAATTAAGCAGGTGAGCTATAAAGCCTTACTTTTTATACTTTCTCAGAGTTACTGCTGTTTATTGTGTCGTGTGTAGGACATTCAGGAGGGTCACGTGGTTGTCACGCAGTCGTCAATTCCTTCAAAGAAGGCTAAAAAGAAGCACAAATGAAATTTTCTTTTTTTAAATATTAAATGTTTTGTTATTTTATGCAACACTTGTGGTTTTAATGATATCTGTAAAGTTTGAATTTAGCGCGAAATTGGCGGGAATTATGGATTTGGTAGCTACTGCTAAAGAAGGTAGAAGCTACCTATTTATGTAGCACACAATTGAGTTAGATTTTTATATATTCTAATGTCAGGAAATTCTATTAACTACCCTAGCAAGTTCTTAACTCGTGTAAGTTGTTGTAGTCACGACGTTCAAGAGACATGTGGGCATTTGACCAATGTGAGTTTCTGTAGCATTTCCAGGCACAAGACTGATATTAGCAAATCCCTTTTTATTTAACGCTACAGGGAACAACTCCGACATTTACATGTAAATTTCACACTGGTAAGCGTTCTCATACAAAGAAACTGATTTGTAAAATGACCTTAATCTAGAAAAATAAAACATATTAGCTCCAACTCTTACCTTCAGATGCGCTCAATGGTCATTTACTGGCTTATGCGGATGAGCAAGGTTCTCTTGTGTTACGAGACCTCCGCAGACCGCTCTCAGATCCAGCTAGCTGGCTTGTAGGAATAGCAGTGCACGATAATGCAGTATTTGATCTTGAATGGCTCCCTCACGAGAACAAACTGGTACAACCTGTCGTGCATCCTTTAGCTACAACACATGTCCTGTGATAATAGTATTCATTGATGATCAGTCTTATATGCAAGCTGGTGCTACAATAGTTTATTAGTGAGGTTATTGGTTGGCTATGAGATATTTGGTTACTGGTGTGTGTAGATCACTGCTTCTGGTGATCGTTCCCTGAGGCTTTGGGACATGAGCACGTATAAGCCGCTAGCAACATTTCTTTCACACGAGGGAAGTGTCAAGTCCGTTTCTATCGGCATCACATCATCAAGTGAGATGATTGGTGGATATTAGTTGTGCATGGGGTCTGTATGTGGTGACCATGTTTCTGTACATTTAAAGGTGTGATTGCCTCAGGCGGGAGAGATGGAGTCATTAATCTTTGGGACCTCAGATATAAGGCCAAATCATGTGGTATGTTCATAACTGGTTGAACCACCCCTGACCCATTGCTCAATGGTTTCACACTTTTAGGTCATCACCAACCAATCAAATCCATTCCCTCTGCTCACTGTGGTGAGGTTAGTAGTGGTAAGGTTGTTCGTAAGAGGAAGAGAAATGGCAGACCAGCCCCTCCTAATACTAGTGGCACTGGTACAGTGACAGCTGTTAAGTTTGTGGGAGAACACCTCTTAGCTTCATCAGGAGCCTCAGATGAGTGAGTAGTTAGACCAGTTTGGAGAGGAGGGGGATGGATGGAGAGGTAGAGGAGTGGGAGGGATGGAGAGGAGGAGGAGGGGGAAGGGGTGAAGAGGAGGGGGAGTGACAGGTTAATAAAATTATAAAAATCTACTTTTTCTTCTATTTCTTCCTCCCACCTCTTTGATCAGGTGTGTCAAGGTTTGGGACATCAGAAAGCTTGGGTCGTTTGCGTCAGAACCTTTCACAACTTTCAGAACAGGAGGGAGTACTGTAAAGAAGTTTGGTTAGCTGCGTAGCTCTGATCCCCACATCACTTTATGATGCTTGACATTTGTACAATAATTATTGTTCTATTAGGATTTACTAGCCTAACCAGAGATTCCTACTGCAGTAGACTATACGCTACTGGAACAGATAGCTTGTGAGTTGGAACACCAGATCCGTCTGATCCCAGCAGTCACGATTGTGTACATTTAATCACCTCCATCTTCAGGGTCTACTGCTTCGATACAGCCTGTTTCAATGAACATCCCAGTAAGTCATGCAATTTCCAAGCACACACACTTGCGGTGAGGAAGGTCCATCTCTGTCTTGTGTAGCTCAAGTGTTTGGTGGCTATGAATGCTCAAGTTTCTACATCAAATCGGCTATTAGTCCAGACAACAGGTAGTGATAACACAATCTACTTATGTACAAGGAATGCACATAGGATGTTGAAAGATTTTTATGAGACAAGTCTATAATCATCTTTTAATAGCCTAAAACTGTAGACATAGTTAATATGCATATGAAGTTAGGGAAACTGTAAGTAGAATAGACAGAAACACTGATTATTACTTAGGGAAACCTACAGTGCTTTGAAGAAGGGTATAATTCATACAATGACCTTTATTCCACTAGGACAGAGAGTAGTTAATCCATCTCTCCTCCCTCCTCTCTCTAGGTTTCTCCTTTCAGGGTCCTCGTGTGGAAATGCCTTCATATGGGATACAAAGAGATGTTATGAGAGACCCTTTGTCTTGATAGGTCATCAGAGTGAAGTCACATGTGTTGCATGGAGCCCCGCCCACCTGGACCTGCTGACAACTTGTTCTGATGATCATGACATCATGACCTGGTAAGGAAGACAGAAAGAGCATTTTGGAAACATACCTTTGTTACCTGTTGTATGACACCTGTCATTTTTAGGAGAGCTGGTAGACCTCCTGTAGGCCATAATGCGGACAGTCACTGCAGCACTATAGGAGTTAAAGGAGAGTGCAAAGTGTTTGAAGGGAATGGTCATATGAAGGCAGTTGAAAAAATGAGCAGTGTTGTTAGATCCAATCCCATCCACCAGACCAGGGTCAGGGACTTGGTAAAGAGTGAAGAGAAAGAGAATGTGTCCTTTTGTAAACAGGAAGGAAACCAGCTTGAAATGACTCCCACATCAGACAAACAGACTAGAATGTCACAAAGATCACTAAAATGTTTCTTTAGTTGATTACACAATGTCTCATGTGTACATACAATTTATTAATTCATATTTAGTTGCTAGAAGTTAGAAAATTTCAAATTGATGAAAAAGTAATATTTGCAAATATCTCTAATCATACATTAAAGTCCCCTATTTATCTATATATACAAGTACAGTGAAATTGTACTTCAACAAATAAAAGGAATGAATATTTCATATAACTGAAACAGGTCCTTCGTAATCTGGGTCTTCTTCATCTGTATCTGTATCACTGTAAACCTCTGTGAACTGGCCTTCTGTTTCATTGGGTCTGATAATGGTGTTGTAGAAGTGATCCGAAGCTAATGAAACAGGTCTGTTCAAATCAGATAGAATTGAGGGATCCTCAAATTTGGAGGACCTGGCATAGCGAGTGTAATTTTGTCTTCCCTCTTCCATGCCTCTTAAGTGTCTGGTTTGAGTACCAAATTTAATTGATTTGTCCTTTTGGGCAGTAAGCACGACATCGTCCAGATCTATAGAGTCACGGGGTGAAGGTTCCATTTCCTCAAAACTTAGTTTTTTCTGTTCTTGAAATCTCTGCAGAAGTGAGGATTTCTTAGGAGAACCTCTTTTGGTCTCATTTTTGCTATTTTGACTTTCACTTTGTTTCAGCTTTGCAGAATACCTTTTATGTACATCCTTGTTCACTGTAGACCCAGTCCTTAAAAGTACTGCATCAGAATCCAACGGTGTCTCTTCTAACTCTATTTCCGTCTGCTTCAGTAGCTCCTGCTTATGAGATTTGCTGGAATTGTATTCAGTGGATGATTGCTTTTGAATTTTCTCTTTTGCCTTACTGGGGGCTGATAGAGTAGCATATAAGGTGGACAACACTATTATACCATCCCTCCCTCCAGATGCTAGCAAAGAGCTGTCTCGAGATATATCCACTGTTTCCACCTCCTTGCCAAATTCATGCGGTGAGATAGACAGTATATCTGATTTCATATTGGGTCTAGGGTCAGACAGCTTCACTGTATAGTCACCGGCCGACGCAAGGATGGGAGTTGGAAGATTTACAGAGGGTTGATTGAAGGCAACACTTTTAACAGTGTCCTTATGGCCATGAATGAAATTGACTACTTTTCCACTTCTTGAATCCCATACCACTACCTAATATTTAAAGAATAAAAGACATTTGTCACCATTGGCAACTACATTTAGGAGAATTGGTATTTTTAGGGTTATATACAATATATGGAAGAAATGATCAATGAAGATTAATTTATATTCAAAATCATGATTACTGTTATATATAATTGGCCATCTACGAACATTCAACAAGGAATTCCCAAAGCTCTATGGGTAGTGTACATTTCGATATTTATTATTAAATAAATAAATCTGATAGTTGACCTTAGCATCCCTGGACCCAGTAGCGATGTACATTCCATCGGGGGACCACTTTGAACAGTATATAGCATCCTTGTGCCCGCCGCTATAGCAATTCGCTGGTTTGTTGGTGCGGGCGTCCCATATCCTCACAGTCGCGTCCTCGGATCCGGAACACAGCATTGAGCTACTACCTACCGGATAAAAGTCCACGCTCCAGACACCCTTTGTGTGCCCGTTGAGCGTGTTCAGCAGCTCTCCGCTGGCGGTGTCCCACAATCGGATAGTCTTATCCCAAGAAGAAGTGGCCAGAAAACGCCCGTCCCCCGAGAATGCGCTCCCCAGCACCCAACCGAAGTGCTCCCGCATGACCAATAAATTGTCTCCAGTTTCAGAGTTCCAGAGCCCGACTGTACAGTCTGCCGAGCCAGTAGCTAACAGCGCTCCGTCCGGCCTGTACCAGGATAATGTGGTCAATGGAACCTCATGAACGTTCTGCATAATCGCACACGTTTCAAGACTACTGAGATCCCAAATTCTGGCCTCCTTGTCCCAGCTGCCTGTGGCCAGTCTGCTTCCATCAGGACTGAACTGTAGACAAGATATTTGCCACCTATGGCCTCTTAATCGAGCTAGCTCTTCTGTACCGACCGACATCTAGTGTTTAGTCTGCCACGCCTCTTTAATGCTCGGGTTAATCATATTCATGATATTAGTGCATAGCAACAGTGGACTATAGCTGTAAATCTATTACTTACGAGCTTCGAAATCTTATAGTGTGTACAGAGTTGTCAGCAAAAAGGCTTCAAATGGACGACTACTTTAGCTCAGCATTAGAAGACAAACTCTTAGTGTAAGTTTGTGTATTTAAACGGCAAAGATGCGTCCGAACGAGGTTGATGTGTTCCTTAGGAGAATGCCAGAGAAGGATTCCGAGTACTTGACTCCTGCAACAAGGCTACTGGAGAAGCGAAGAGAAATGATCGAAGTGGAAGATGCGCTTTCGACGACCAAGGACGTAAGAACTTCACTTAATCATTGTACACTAACCAGATCCACTGGAAAATAGACATCTTTATTTAGGAGTTTCAAATGAAGATGGAGACCCTTCAACAGCGCAAGGAAGAACTTGAGAAAAAGGAACGATCACTGAAGGAGTCGTTGTTAAAATTTGACAAGTTTTTAAAGGAGAACGACATGAAGAGAGCAAGAGCAGTGAAGAAGACAAAGGATGAGCAAGAAGCTATTAAAACGAAAGATAAGGAAATAGAGAGGTGGATATTTGAACATGTCAATATGTACAGACATTAGTAGTTAGTTATGTATGAATAATGTTCTGATAGACTGAAAGAGGATGTGATGGAATTGCAGAAGAAAGCAGTTAGTCAAAAAGAAAAAATTGAAAAACAAATTATTTATAAAAACTTTTTAGAGAAAGTTCTTGAACAATCACCAGAGGTTAGTTGCATATACCCATACGTATATGTACATACATACAATATAAATAGTATATTAAATGCACCATGTGCAAAACACATATTATCCTACATATTATATTAACCTGAAATGACACTTTCATGTTACTTTATCTTCTAAGCTAATAATAATAATGACCCTATTCAGATTAGCAGCTCTACTGGTCAATAAGTTATTACTTAATACATTCATGTGCATATTAATTATTATTTTGATCAGAGAATCACTACTGTACATTGTCGTGTGAATTGTAACACGTGAAAATTGAATAACTTGTTGAAATATGCACTTGTGAACTGTACGTATGTAGTTTGATGAGATTGGTGAGATCCTGTCTCGTTACAAGACCCTCAAAACCACAATGGATGACCTCATGGAGATGGATCTGGAGAATCAGAACTCAATTGATAGCCTCAAAACAGATTTGAGCAAGTTTGTGGAAGTGAGTTACAGAACCATACATTATCAGATACAGACATATGTACTTATATACAGTGGAGCATAATTAGTTGATTTGAAACAAATAATTTACAAGACATTAGTAGATAAGAATCTTCTAATATTATTATTGTTATTATTATTATTATTATGGTAATGTAATAGCAATACATGTTATTGTCCTGCAGATGAAAAATGATGAAATTTTAAGCTATAATAATAAGGTAAGGAGAATATGCATATACAGTTATATGTTGATCACTTGTTTGTATACTGTAGCTAATTACGTGTATTCATTATTATTATTATTATTATTACTATTATTATTATATTATTACTATTATTATTATATTATTACTATTAATGTGCCCAAGACATACGTACAAAAAGCAAAGTTAAGATGCCAACCACTTGTAGTTAAGGGACACAGGGCTGCACCTGGGCACATATAAATACGTATATACGTACGTACATATAATATGCAGCCTAGCACAGCAATAAACTCCCCCTGTACATATAATATGCAGCCTAGCACAGCAATAAACTCCCCCTGTACATATAATATGCAGCCTAGCACAGCAATAAACTCCCCCTGTACATATAATATGCAGCCTAGCACAGCAATAAACTCCCCCTGTACATATAATATGCAGCTCTTAAGAAGAGTGTCAGTCGTGTTGTTCACTTGTTTGTATACTGTAGCTGGCTGGGCTACAGACAAGATTGGAGAAGGCACAGAGCGACGCAGTGAGATGGTATGATAACTCCAC
Organism: Chondrosia reniformis; assembly: GCA_947172415.1. Classification (NCBI taxonomy): domain Eukaryota; kingdom Metazoa; phylum Porifera; class Demospongiae; order Chondrillida; family Chondrillidae; genus Chondrosia; species Chondrosia reniformis. The sequence goes on from OX359193.1 coordinate 411,177, forward strand.
ATACATTACGTATTATGAGTATAAATGAAGAGTATATATGAACGTATATATAGTATATACGTAGTAAGGGTTTGTATGTATCTTTTAGATGGAGCATCTTATGAATCGTATATGAACGTATATATGAATTGTTGAGCATCTAAAAATGCATTTTTAATTTGTTATATCTTCTGGTCAAAAGTTTTGACCTACATAAAGGGGGTCTTCATCAGTGACTGATGAATTGTTTTATGATTTAACGTATATATGTAAATATTCTCTTAATCTAGTAATCTAATGAATAGTCTAGTTATATGAGTTATACATGGTGTAGTCTTAGAAAAGATAAATTACTACTACTATAATTTCAGCATGCCTATAGTTTAAAGGATCCTTATTCTGATTGATATGCTCCTAATCATTGATAGGGACTCTGAATGGACACGTATACAGACTACAGCAGCCAAAAAGACACTTGAACTTGGACAGATTAAAATGTTAGCAATTATAAAGTGACAATCATTCGGAATTATTACTACTAACACAGATCTGCATGTATGTATGTAGAGATATACCTCATTTATACATTTGTAATTTATATTATATATGTAGCCATGGGTTCATGTTCTATTGCAGGGCTACCCACAATCTGTTTATGTTGATAAACAAGCACTTGCGGAGGAAGATACCTGCTTCAGAGGCTGGCCAAACTATGCTTCAACTAGATAAGGTAACTTGTACCTTCAGTATGGATAGGTTGCAGTGGTCTTAATAGCTAATGCCAGACTATGCTTCAGCTAGATAAGGTATAACTTGTACCTTCAGTATGGATAGGTTGCAGTGGTCTCAATAGCTAATGCTACCTACGTCTGATCACATTGCATGATGGTCAACCAGAAACAGATCTTTGTTAGTAAATTTAGAATTTGGTCGACTCTAAGGTATTTGTGTTATATGTATATTTATCTACGTACATGTATCCATAGTATGTATACCAGATAATTTTTATAGGAGAATAATTTTAAATTTTGTAAAACTTCCTACAAAAATTTCATTTTGGCTGTATTTAGGAATATTCTCACATTATATTGTATGTACTATTAATTGTATGTTCATGAACAGTCTAAACATGTTTCCTTTCTGCATGGTTGACATGACATGTACTGCTGATGTGTTTGTCTCCCAACTTGTAGATCCAAATATTTATAAAAGACTTAACTGACATTACTCACGAGATCCAGAGACATGAATCTGCAGCCATCCCCAACATGCAGCTACTGGGACTGAACTAACACCACTAGTACCTATTTATTGATCATTTTATACAATAAGCATCTGTGTCTGCTTAAGGTCATCTATATGTCTGTTTGTATATAATACTTGTAAGCTATTGATCATGAAATGCATGTGATTCTCAATGAATATCAACTCTGCATCAATCCCTATATATACTACCTGGGCATGACATACTACAGAGAGTCTATGCATACATTATATCTCTCGCCATACATTAACCTCGTATGTACGTAATAAGCTCACATGTATATATATATATAATTTTGAGGGATGTTCATATATAAGTATATATCTCCATCATGTCTGCAATGGGTAATAAAGTTATTCCCTGCATGATCATGAGGTTCAAGTAAACCTTAATTATAAACAAAACAGCCGGTACCATCCCTACATAGAGAGTACTACCTTACTCTCTGATATATACATGTTACTAATAGCTACGTAATATAATAAAAGGTCTTGGCAAATCAAAGATGGCTATATTTAATGTTGTATATTATACGAATAATCTAAAACATTTTTTCTTACATGCTATGAGTAAAATCCTATCCTACAACATCTGTCTATTTACATAATGTCCAACATATATAACATATATGTATGAACATTAGGTGACTGCAATTTAGATAAATAAGGAGATAAACAAGTTCTACAAACAGTTATTTGAAATTAAAAATTTAAATCAAGTTTCACTTATTCTTGGCTTCTCCAGTGTCCTACGAAAGAGGAGAAGCAAATTAACTGGAGAAGATGGAGAAGGTGAGGGAGGAGGGTAACTTACTGTAAGGGCTCTCCCCTTAGTCTCAATTGGTAGCAATAGAATAGCAACCACTGATACCAAGGCCATTACGATGAAGAGCACTATTCCTGCAATCTCACTCAGTGGGAAAATCACCTAATATATCACAAGGCAGCACAAAGGATAAGGAGTGACAACCATTGTAGAGACATGTAATTGTTAAGCTAACAAATGTTGGAATTAGTTAACTCTCTAATTCAAGTTATATTGTTTTCCAATTTAGGCATGCATACATTGTTGATCAAGGAGAAAGCATTACCTCCAAATTACACCTTTACTAAGATGGTCCAGTACACTTATAGTTCAGTATTACATACAGCAGTGTTTCATTCAGGGGGGGAGGAGTTGCCCCCCTTGGATTTAGGTTGCCACATAACTATTTATCAAGGTATGACACAGCCCCTGTGCAAAAATTTTAAAAGTCAAATCCCCCCCCTTACAAAAATTTCTGGATGAAACCCTGTAACATCACCTCTCATACTGTCATACCTGAGCAATATATGGCGACACCATCCCTCCTATTCGTCCGAGACTGCTACTTGTGGCGAGTCCCAGAGCTCTTATCTTGGTCGGGTAAACCTCGGGTGTGTATACAAAGACAGCTAGAAAAGCTCCAGCTATCAGTGCTCGACAAACAACAAGGAAGAAGGTAAGAACTGGCCTAGACAAAAAAATGTCAAAAGAGTCTACTGTGGACCTACAGGCTAATAGCTATGTAAATGTTGTAAGTGAGCAAAGCACTTGATATATTATATGCATACTTGAGTGTACAGACTAGTAGGAGTCCTGTGAATATGGTAACCACAACCATTTCTGATGCCATGACCCATTTTCTACCAATGAAAGGAAGAATTAGAGCTGTTATTATGATACCAGGTGTTTCAGCAGCTGTTGTCCAAAGGAGAGCAATATAGTCATCTCTGGTCAGTTCCTTGCAGATGTCCAAACGTGGAAGTCCACTTTCCAGACCTTTGCGGGGAGGGGAATAGATTAGGTCGAGACAAAGGGAGAGATGGATAGAGGAATGGAGGGATGGATGGTTGGAGTGATGGATGGATGGATGGATGGATGGTTGGATGGATTGGTGGATGGTGGATGAGAGAGGGAGGAGGGGGATTAATGAGTGGATATTTGCTTAACTCACTGCAATGTCTGTCATATTGAAAGATGGTTGTGGTCAACAGTATAATTCCATAGTAGTAAGACACAAACATGAGCCAGATGATCCACAACAACAAAGTTGTTTTCCACATTCCATTGATAAACAAGTAACTAATCATATACTTTTTATACCACTTTGATAAGTAGAGAGAGATAAAGAGAGAAAAAAGAGAGTGAGAGAGAGTGAGAGAGGGAGAGAGTGAGAGAGGGGGAGGGGGAGAGAGGGGGAGAAGAGGGGAGGGAGAGGGGGATGGAGAGGGAGAGAGGAGGGTACGGGAGGAAAATAATACAGACTAAGGCTACCTGAGTGCAGATAATACCTTTTCTTTCTCTACTACTATAAGTTGTTCATTTGGAGACGGAGGAGGAGGTGAGCCCTCTGTGTCAGACTGAGTAATAACGTCAGATTCACTCAGCAGTTTATCCTTCTCCTCATTGTTGACCAGGTAGACATTTACTGGGGCCTTACAATTTAGTTTAAACATCCAATTGAGGATCTTCAGAGCTTGTTCCTTTTCTCCTTGCAAGACTAGGAATTTTGGTGAACTAGGCAATGCCTACACACAGAGAGAGACATTATGCAGTGCAATACACACATGCATATCACCTTTAGAACTTACTATTGGTATTACAAATGTAAGGAGAATGACTGGAATGGCAGCAAATATCAACATGTACCTCCAACCCAGGGCTGGGTTAGTGTTTACATACATTCCAATTAGGACTATACCAATACCGCCAAATATCCAAAACATCTGAAGGTGAGATAAGAAGGAGGAGGGAGGAGGCGGAGGAGGGAGGAGGTGAGTGGAGGAGGGAGGAGGGAGGGGAGAGGAGGTGAGTGGAAGAGGGAGGAGGTGAGTGGAGGAGGGAGGGGTGGAGTTTGGAGGAGATAAAGAGAATATCATTTTGAACAAATTGACAGGGAGATGTATACTACAGACAACAACACCAACCTCAGTTAATAGGACAACTGGTCCTCTTGTCTTTACAGGTAAAAATTCAATGCAATATGTTATACTACCAATACAGAGAAAGGAACCTATGAATATCATTATGACAATGTATCATATTAAATAGTGTACCATTGACCACTCCCAGCTGCTGCAAAGCCGAGGATCATTCTGAGAAATACCATCCACCCAAAGTTGGGTGAAAATGCACTCATTAGGCCGGAACAGGAACTTATGAGACACACTAAAAATAGATTCTACATGAAAAAAAACAAATTAGAATAACACAATTCTGATTCTAGATCCATTTTACATACAGTCACAAGGCATACAAGTGACTACCTTTTCTTAGAGAAAATCTTATTTTCTTGCTTATCTAATTGAGCTAAGGTTTGCTTATATATACGATATGAACTCAAACTCACATTTTTCCTTCCATATTTATCCGCTATGTATCCAAAGAATGGTGCTCCAATGAAAAATCCGACAAACACCATCTACATAGGATACGACACTCAGCTTGCATGACAAGATTCAAATGGCCAGCTCAATCTGACAAAGAATGCAAGTTGCCACAAGATCCTGGTGTAGTCAGAAGATGTACTATAGTACTATAGTGAGATGGTACTTCCACCATGCAGGATCACTCACTGGGGCTTAAGGGGCGTGGCGTATGGGGGTGTGTCATATCATACATTTACATATGAGAAAGGGTGCATCAGGCGGTAGTGTAGTGCATTCAAAGGACTAACAGCAGTGATGGTCGCTTCTTGTACTGGTGTTAAACCCCACTCGCACTTCAACACAGCAGATAACATTGCTAAGAGAAGAATTTCAAATGCCTCCACTGTCTAAAAACATTCAATTAATCTTCTGTAGCTACAAACAGAACTTAAAACGCATATTCACTCACTGACCCAAACTAGTCCTCCGAAGGCTATAACAAAAAGTTGCGAGCACCCAAATCCTCCTCTATCTATCACTTCTTCCACCGTCAACACTTCCAGATCTCCGTATTTAAGGACACCATCTTCATTGACGACCCCCTTAGCCTCGTTATTCTCTGCATTCGTAGACATATTAGACTTCTTAATTTAGCGTATCTCGTCCTCCATTTTGTATTGCGTAACGGTTATATCTACGATATATCGATTCCACGAGACCTTGTTCTCCTCCATCATATCGCATACCAGACTATGTACAAATTATTAACCACAGAAACATGTGTGCGTTCATAAAGAGTGTTTGTCTTCAGTCCTTATGCAAATGCTCCAAGGTTTCCATTTCAATTTCTTCTGATTTAGGTTGGGAATGGGGACCAATGGCATCCAGCCTCATCAAATGAAACTTTATAGCTTGTGCATTTAGAAACACCTAAAGGAGAAATTTCACATTTGATTCAGTATTATACATTACATACCTGGGAATAATTTAAACATCGCTTTCCCTACATATTCTATGGTAACAGGCCTATGTACCTTTATAGTGAGAGCCTTGTGTGTGAGGATACTAGCATTTTCTTTTTGTTATCCTGCTCCACTGGGTAAGTAGATTTACATATATGAGAACAGCCATAAAAATCAAAGCCCTTCAATTACTTAGTAATTTAACAATCAGCCATTTTGTATGAAACTTGTAAGGTTTTACATGTGACTTTGTTAGCTAGTCTCATCTTGCCTATGGATCCACACACTGTCTAAGAGGCGTATGTGGTGTGTGATGGGTTTGTCTAAGAGGCATATGTGGTGTGTGATGGGTTTGTCTAAGAGGTGTGTGATGGGTTTGTCTAAGAGGTGTGTGATGGGTTTGTCTAAGAGGTGTGTTCTCATTCTTGCTATTAGCTGACCTTTATAGCCCACACAGCAACTATTACCTCTAATAGCAAAAAGGCAATCAATGGAATGTCTGCAGCTGTTTCCAGTGGCAAAATAATTGTGTCAGCATTTGCCACCAAATAAATGGAGAGACAAAGTTGAAAGAGACTTGTCAGCCAAAATCCTGCAAGTTCTGGTACCTAATATATTAAGCATGTACAATACATATCTATTATACATACATATCCTATATTGCTTATATATTACTATTATTTTAAAATATTAAAATGCATGTACGGACATGAATAATCTCATACACCATTTTCAACATGCTACCTTTAAAATAAAGTCTTATAGGAAACTAAACCTAGTGAGAGCTTTGGATGAGGATACAAGTGTTTTCTCCTCTACTTCTCTTCTTCTCTACTGGACCAGACAGCTGTTTCTGGAATTCCACCCTTCATCAGTGATCCTGGGAATCTTTGTCTTCTTCGATTTTTTGTGAGTCCTTGGTTCAGGCATTTTAATATTTTGCAGCATTAAAATATACATACAAATACAAGTGTATATATACAGACATATGTGTGTATATATTAGTCCTAGAAGATATAGGTAGGCAATTATAGGCTCATCCTTCGTACCTTCTCTCTCAAGTTTCCTTCATAGCCAAGATAAAGCCTAACTGGCTCCAACAAGAACATAAATAGGTAAACTACAATGCTAACAACTTTATAATGAGTCACCAGATATTGAAACTACACACGAAAAGAGAAACGATTATGAAAGACTAAAAACTATATGACTATATTAATAAGAATAATATAAATAATTAATTAATAAATAATAAATTATAATTAAAGTAATAAATTATGAAATGATGTCTCAATCAAATTGAAATTATTACAAATTCATGTGCATAAGCACACGACTACATGAGGTGGTAAGCAACTTTTCGCTGTCTCCTCACACCTGCATCTAAAGGACAACTTACATGTGAATTATTAACAGCGTATTTACAGCTCACTATTTTGCTAAGTAATTTGTTTAGTAAAATTTTTTTTAGATTTCTAGTGCCACACTGCTCTGCTAGACTCACCTTCAGAACAAGACCCAGTACAACGGATATAGCCCACAACGGAGCGTAAAACGCATTGAAATACAGTAATATCTGCAGCGGCAAGTTACTAAACACCTTCACGCCTGCATGTAACGGGAATACGGTATCGTTATTTACTTGCAAGTGAGTGGAATTGTAGATAGATTATAGGTTAGTAATATACGTAGATGCATGTACCTGGTACAAAGTGATTTGGACCCGTATTGACTTGCATGCTGAGCTATATTCATTTTACTACTCATAAGCAGCCATTTTGTACTTAACAGCTATAATTGCAAGCGTGAACTTTGGTTCACCAGCTGCTGTTTGGGTTTCAGGAGAATGTAAATCATTTACATTATTGAATTTATGTACAATAAACAATTTTGGTTTCATCTGTCAGTAATTTACAAGCAGTTTTCAACAACAGTGCTATACAACAATAAATTAGTAAAATGGTATGTTCAAGTAATTGCTGCAAGATGTGTGTGCAATAGTTTCAGTTGCTCTCCTTTAGCTTAGCAGCCGCCATTTTTGCAACCAGAGATGGGTTGGCTCCTTTCACTTGAGAGGCAGTCTCTACAGACTTGTGTTTGGGAGTCTTAGCTACCCCATCATTTTGATCTGAACTGCCTAGTGTCTTCCTCTGAGACCTCACAAAACTTCTTCTTGGTGAGGCTATTGGATCAGACACTTTATTCAGTTCTTCCAAAACTGAAGGGGCTACATAGCTGAAACCCTATAGGGGGCGTGACCACGAGATATTCTACCTGTTGAACAAAATGGTACGTAAAGCCCACCTGGAACGTTAAGTTGGCACTTTGGCTTATTAAGTGACTTTCAGAGGGAGACTCAACCGGGGGTAGATTGGTAAACCTGGACTCAAAGCGACTTGAATCATCTTCCCCTTTCTACAAACCCATTCAAAAGGCAGTTGTGTGTATGTACCATCACATGCCCATCACATGACTTGTGGGTTTCCATGACAACTCACTAATTTTGGCTTGAAAGGTGGTTCTATTTTCTGATTTAACATGTCTTCCCAGTTAATGTGCGCAAAGAAGGGATGTGACTACATTTAAACAAACAAATATTTGTTTTTGTTGCTATGGCATCAGAGGATGCTTACTTTAATAGGCTTTGCATCCTCAGCCCCACCCCCTAAGCGATTGACAGGATGCCTCTTTAGCAATCTCTTCAGAATGTCTCTTGCATCAGGAGAAAGGTAAGCAGGCAGAAACATCTTTCCATGAAGGATCTACAAGAAGGACTTGTCCAATCACTTTCTCTTTTTTATCAATAAGTAATTACCGTCTCTAGACGCTCAAAAGACTAAAGATGAACCATCTCAAAGATAAGTTTGGTGCAGTTAAAAGAAACCCCTATCATCTAAGTAATTACCTTATCAATTGTTTTCTTCCTATTCTCAGAAACAAAAGGAGGCTGAAGGATCAGAGAGGACATGTTTTATCGGTTGCTAAGGGTGTTTGGCGGCCAAACTCACAGCTCCCACGAGCATGTCATACATCAAGGTACCCAAGCTCCACCAATCGACTGCCTTGCCATGACCACTTCGCTGCAATATCTCTGGAGCCCTGCAGGAATACATTGGTAGGTGTTGTCATGGTAACACTCCAATACTACACTGCTCATACATGTATTCAATAGTCCCGCAGAACGTATGTGTAGTCATGTTGCCGTGGATGGATTCCTTGCATAACCCAAAGTCTGTCAAGACAACATCTCCACGAGTATTTAGCATGACATTTTCTGGTTTCAGATCTCTATAAATGATTCCCATGTCGTGAAGGTGTTCTAGAGCAAGCAAGATCTCAGCCAAGTAGAAGCTAGCGTTATCTTCCATAAAGATCCCTTCCTGCTCCAGCAAGGCAAACAGTTCACCACCTATTACATGACGAAAGAAGACTCCACAATCATACCTTCAACAAGTGAAAACAGCTAGCTAAATCTGCTGAAATATTAGACTTTACTCAGCAGTCTTTTAAAATGGTGAATCAAATCTAAATTTGAAAATACCTCAAGAACACTCTATACATATCAGGGTTTCACCCAGAAATTTTTGTGAGGGGGGTAAAAATTGACTAATTATTTGCACAGGGGTTGTGTCATACCTTGATAAATAGTTAAGTGGCAACCTTAATCCAAGGGGGGAGGGGCAACTCCTCCCCCCCTGAATAAAACCCTGCATATATTATTTATGACTTTTACTTCAACACTATATGAAAAGTTGCTTGGTAAGATTGTCTTTATAAGTAACACCTCCAGAATGTGAGGAAACATACCACTCAGATATTCCAGGATTAGATATAGCTTATTGTCAGTCTGAAAGGCGTAATGCAGCTCTACAATAAACGGGTGCTACATAATAGGGAAATACCCAGCAATAAAATCCATTCCATGATGAGCCATTACAAGAGGCTCTTAGTACCTTGATGGCCTCCAATACGCGTCTCTCCGCTTTAGTGTGAACAGTGTCCTTTTGACTGCGGACTATAACTGCCTTCTTCATCACCTTCATTGCAAATATCTTACCCTCTTTGGCTCCCCGGACCTTTCTGACTTGAAACACTTTACCATATCCTCCCTGCCCAAGCACCTTAACCAGCTCGAAATGTTCCGGACCAACTCTATCCTCGGGAGTGTTTACGGTAGATTCGTCCAATTGCAAGGTTTCGAGGTTAGGATCGCTACAGAGCAAAGGGGTGTGGCAAGTGGGTGGGGCACATGCGACAATATTACTTACCTGGCATAATTCATCGAATTTAGGGAGCTCAGTGGCGTAGAGGGAGCTGTTTTAAACACTGTCCCATTGTCACTGGATTCCTACGCAAAGTGACTAACATTAACCTTCACTGTTTTAAAAAAAGACAATAGAACAACTGGGACGTTGAATGACACACCTCATCAGCAGAATCAGAGTCGCGCTGATTTGTTAAGCTTTCTTCGGCAACTGTTGGATCAAAATTGTCAAAAACGTCGGCCATAACTCAGAAAGACATTCGCTGCCCCTGCATGAAATCACTGCATTTTACATGTGATGGTCACATGATTACGTCAGCGAAACGAGTAAAGGGATTTTTCCAAATGACGTCATGATACGGTCCACACTCCTCCAGCAAGCCGTGTGTCTTCTATACCAAAATGGCTGCAACTAAGCGATTAAGAAAAGTGAGTTCTTTACAAATCTGATTTACTGGAAATATCTTTTCATGTATTCGCTGAATAGGAGTTAGAGGAAATAAAAAAGGGAGACTTATGTAAACTGGTTAAAGTTTCCGTAGATGAATCAAATATCCTCAATTGGACTGGAGTAATCATTCCAGTAAGTTTTAGTAAAGTGGTACTTGTTACAGCTGAGAATCGGTCATTAACATAGCCGTAATAGCTTATATTGGAATATCTTCCGTAACTTATCTATTCAATTATTGGTTCGTTCAGTATATTTGCGTCTGATTGCGTAGAACGAAGCTCCTTACAATAAAGGTGCCTTTAAAGTTGATATCCAGTTTCCGGCCGAATACCCCTTCAAACCGCCAAAGGTATGTGAATACAAATGTTGCCTTGAAGTCCAACATCACGCAAAATGGCTGCATGCAAGAGATTTCTTTACCAAGGTAATGATTTTTTTCTCTTTCATAGATCACATTTAAAACTAAAATCTACCATCCTAATGTTGATGAAAAGGGCCAAGTTTGTCTGGACATTATCAACACAGAAAACTGGAAACCGGCCACAAAATGTGACCAGGGTGAGACTGACCCTTCATCCCTAAACTCCCCTATAAGGCACTCCCCTGCTGGGACCGCCCATTTCCAGTTACCCTCCTAAGGGACCCCTCCCCTGCTGGGACCGCCCATTTCCAGTTACCTTCCTAAGGGACCCCTCCCCTGCTGGGACCGCCCATTTCCAGTTACCCTCCTAAGGGACCCCTCCCCTGCTGGGACCACCCATTTCCAGTTACCTTCCTAAGGGACCCCTCCCCTGCTGGGACCACCCATTTCCAGTTACCTTCCTAAGGGACCCCTCCCCTGCTGGGACCGCCCATTTCCAGTTACCCTCCTAAGGGACCCCTCCCCTGCTGGGACCACCCATTTCCAGTTACCTTCCTAAGGGACCCCTCCCCTGCTGGGACCGCCCATTTCCAGTTACCTTCCTAAGGGACCCCTCCCCTGCTGGGACCGCCCACTTCCAGTTACCTTCCTAAGGGACCCCTCCCTTGCTGGGACTGCCCATTTCCAGTTACCTTCTTAAGGGACCCCTCCCCTGCTGGGACTGCCCACTTCCAGTTACCTTCCTAAGGGACCCCTCCCCTGCTGGGACCGCCCATTTCCAGTTACCCTCCTAAGGGACCACTCCCCTGCTGGGACCGTCCATTTCCAGTTACCCTCCTAAGGGACCCCTCCCCTGCTGGGACCACCCACTTCCAGTTACCTTCCTAAGGGACCCCTCCCCTGCTGGGACCGCCTATTTCCTGTTACCTTCCTAAGGGACCCCTCCCCTGCTGGGACCACCCACTTCCAGTTACCTTCCTAAGGGACCCCTCCCCTGCTGGGACCACCCACTTCCAGTTACCCTCCTAAGGGACCCCTCCCCTGCTGGGACCACCCACTTCCAGTTACCTTCCTAAGGGACCCCTCCCCTGCTGGGACTGCCCACTTCCAGTTACCTTCCTAAGGGACCCCTCCCCTGCTGGGACCACCCATTTCCTGTTACCCTCCTAAGGGACCCCTCCCCAATAAAATGTCTGTGGGAACTAACTTATATTGTGAATACCAGGAAAATGTTGATGTTTTCTGTTTCCATATATGGTAGTAGTGTTCCTTGAAGGCTTTATATATATATAATATTCTGCATCCCTCTCATGAGAATAGCTAGCTATAACCATCTTGTACTATGAGAATAGCTAGCTATAACCATCTTGTACTATGAGAATAGCTAGCTATAACCATCCTTGAGTGATTACAAGTGTATGTACATATCGTGCAATTGGGGTAACCATGAATGTATATCTATGGTCAGCCTTGTATGCTAATTGGCTAAAGTTAAGACATAAATGCAGTGATGCATGGCTTTCCTTCAGAAAGTGAAGTTAATCAAGTTTTCACTTTTACTACTTAGACAAACAAATATTGGGCAATATTAATACTTAATTGAGTAACCTTGTAACATTGTTGTGCAATTAGAATGCATTGTTTTGTCTGCCTGTTAGCACTAGTTTGTAGCAGTAAAGTTGAGATCAAGGACTTCTTGAAAAGTATTAAATTTCTAAACTATTTTTCACGTTATTACAAGAATGCTTGTTCATTTGACGAAATCTTTGTGTAGTGATGAACGCACTCATAGCACTGATAAATGAACCAAAATTGGAGCAGCCGCTGAGAGCTGACGTGGCAGAACTCTACCTCAAGAACAAAAAGGAATTCATGAAGGTTGCTGAGGAGCACACAAAGAAGAACGCTGAGCCGAGGCCATGACGTCTCCAGGTCTAACTAGTATTATAATAACTTCCTGTTTGTGAATTATCATTATATCACTGTATACGATAGGCTGTATGCTTTAGGCTGTAATGGCTAGATGTACCTATATACACCTTGATTGCTTAGCATTGCTATTTAATTTTTGTGACTTGTGATTAGATGGTGCATTCATTCGATTGCGTGGTAATTTGATTTAAGATATGATCAAATATAGGTGCTTATCTGTGATATTGGCAACTTAAGACTTAAGGCTGATTCATGCTGCAAAGTGAAAGTTGACCTGCAGCATGATAAACAAAAAATCCAAAATTTGAGCTAGAATAGTTAGGGATGGCAGTGCCTGCAACAGTGACTAGTATATCTGACTAGTATATCTGACTAGTATATCTGTCTGAAAAAATAAGTAGTGATCGTATAGTAAGAATGAAGCTACTACTTGATGTCAGCATTCACAGACATGTCAATAGAGCATTTCCAGTGAGTTAAATTCTGCTATAATTGTTGTGGTGATCTGCACTGGTCAAGAAACAAGATGGAATGAAGATATTCAATCTGAGTCTAAAACTTAACACAAAGGAAAGCATAGAGTCTGTCTCTCATTAAAGGACATTATAGATGTCTGTGAATACTGACACATTCATGAAACACTTTATATAGTATTATATGTATTGTAATACAAACTGCATAATATATTCAACACAGGTATAGTTATGGTACGTTGTCAGATAAGAAGATTTTGTAGCTAAAACATAATAAAATGCTAAAGGTTTCTACTGTGATGTCAGAATACTTAATTAGACTGATGAGCAGTCCTCTTGTGCTATGGATTCATTAGTGTGTGGCTCGGGAGATTCGGAGGCGTTTGAGCTACTTTCCTTTCTCTTCACTTCAAAATTCTTTTCATCCCGGGGCTTTCCAGCACCAAATATTTGTGTATTCCTATCTCTCTCCTCTTGATTTGGGGGGTCCTTGATTGTTCTGGGAAGTAGCTTTAATTTGGGTCGTCTCTCTAATTCATCTAAAGAGAGGTAGGTTATATTGTATGTACAGTTTCCTGTATTATTAATAATATTATTATTATATGTATTACCATAGTATTGTACTATTATTACACTTTGTATGTAGGAATCCATCTCACCTGGATCCGGTTCTTTGAAGTCCTCAAAATGCTGCTTATCTCTACCTCTCTCTGGCTTCTTGTAGCTACCCCTAGATGATGCCGGTGGTGGGCCGTGGTGTCCCTGTGGAGGATAGTAGCTCCGGCCTGTGGGTGGACCTGGTGGGTATCCCCCATAGGCACCACCAGAGCCACGCCCCCCACCTCGGTAGCCTACAAGTATTAGTGGTTGCTATGGTAACACAGACTGCTCTATGAGGTAGGTATAGCAGGTGTGTGCCAGTTACTGTGAAACTTCACTACTTTAGGCAATGAATATCATTAAAGTTCATTAGATACACCCAAGTACCTCTGTCAGGTCCACCACGCCCTCTCCTAGGACCACCACTACCGCCACGCCCCCCTCCTTCCTTTCTCTTCCCACTACCAGCTGGATTTACTCTTAAATTCCGTTCACCATATTGCTACGTATACAGAGTCAAATGGAGTCACATGAAACACAAGTCATCATCCAATGAAGGAGAATCACTTACAGCTCCATCAAATTCCAGTGCCTTTATCAAAGACTCCTGGTCATCAAACTCAACGTAGCAATAACCCTTGAATTTATCAGTGTCTCTATCTCTTACTAATCGGACACTCTTGATCTGTTAGAGAAAGAGCATATTAAGTGTGCTACACCATATATACAAGTTAACATTCACAGCACTTGTCCTTATCCTCACATTAAAGACTACGTATGTTTAGGAAAATGGTGGTATAGATTATTCATACACAAGTTCAATAATTGTACCAAGCTAGATGGATGACGTGAGACACTTCTTGCTTTAATTTAAAATTATTTCCATTTCCACTTACACGTAGTTCATTAAACATGTGGTCAAGGTCTCCCTGAATTGTATCGAATGGCAAATTTCCCACATAGATTGTAAATGGTGGCTCAGAAGGGATCTCCGCTCTCTGTACTCCTCCCCTCCTACCTCCACCCACTTCACTCCATCCATGGTCACCTCTCTGGTAGCCATCTCTATGGAAACCATCTCTATGGAAACCAAATACAACTAAAGTTTGACAGTGGATATACAGCTAGCTATAATAACAACATTTTCTAATAATCATAGATGCATCCGGCCATCTAAGTCAGGTGAAATGAGAATAGAGGACAATTAAAGTAAACACGTCAAAGGGACCATTACAACATAATCCAACAGATGATGGTAGTGCTTACATGAGGGGGTGCTGGTGGCCTGGAAGCTATGTGTGAAGATTACAGATTACGAAGCAATGGGATGGTCAGGGCTCACCTCCAGGGCAGTAAAGAAAAAGAAAGAAAAAGTGGCACCCCCTACCATCAAAACCTGCCCAAACTGATTACTGACTGATTACCAACTGATTTACAATTATATGTATGATGTTTGTATGATGTTTGTAATTACAGGACTCCCTGGTAGACCAGCTGTGAGCTGAAGGGACATTCCTGAGTAAAAATAATAATAATAAAAAAATGAATTTTTACGTTTGTAAACAACTAAAAACTGACAGTTTCAACTTTCAAAAATCCATAAACATTTTTAATCTTTTTTTTCCATATATCTAGCAAACTAGTCCAGTATCATGAATAATCTAACATAACTTGAACACGAATTACAAATAGAAAAGGCTATATAATTCTGCTTTTGTGAAAGACAATAGAAAGTCCGGAGCGCGTGTCCTCCTCGCACTCGTACAAATTACATTTACCTTCCTCTTTGTTGGAAACCTTCCTCTCTGTGTGCACGCGACGATCCCTTGTCACGAAATTCAAACCCCTCGTCGGCCATTTTGTTCAAATACCAGATGTTTCAAAAAATGCTTCCGGTTTAAAACATTAACTATTTCACACTTCATACAACAATTAAATTATCAAGTCTTTAAATCAAACTTTCATTTATTTTTGGCTTCTCCAGTGTCCTACGAAAGAGGAGAAGTAAATTAACTGGAGAAGGTGAGGGACGATGGTAACTTACTGTAAGGGTTCTCCCCTTTGTTTCAATTGGTAGCAATACAAGAGCAACAATTGTTACCAAAGCCATTATGATGAAGAGCACTATTCCTGCAATCTCACTTAGTGGGAAAACCACCTAATATATTACATATATGGAAATTAAGACACTTCAACATTATGCATATATTTCTGCAGTATGCAGATGCAACACATACATATATAGGAAACTGAACAGGGCCTTATGGTATACTACTGAATATTACAATAGATCAGTCTATAGCAAGTATGTCTCTTAGATGGAATGTCTTTTGACTTGTTTTGAGTACATATAATCTGCCAAAATTGAGCCCTTTGTATAGAGGGTACGTCTCTATGCAATTGGAAGGTATTATGCAACAGTGACACAAATCAGTCCTCTCTCATTCAAATGGCACCCCATATATATATAAGTACCTGAGCAAAGTATGGTGCCACTATTCCTCCAATCCGCCCCACAGTGCTACCCATGGCCAGGCCAAGTGCCCTCACTTTGGTGGGGTACACCTCGGGTGTGTAGATGTAGAGAGCTTGAAAGGCTCCTGACACTAGTGCTCGGCAGATAAACAGAAAGGCGGTAAGTGCAAGCCTGGAATTATGAAATACAATGATAATAGAGTAAGGATTCCTTCTATAACTGCATCTCCAGTTTGGTGAATGTTGTATATAATGTACAAACCTGGTTGTACAGAGTAGCAGGAGTCCTGTGAATATGGCAACCACAACCATTTCTGATGCCATGACCCATTTTCTACCAATGAAAGGAAGAATTAGAGCTGTTATTATGATACCAGGTGCTTCAGCAGCTGTTGTCCAAAGGAGAGTAATGTAGTCTTCTCTGGTCAGTTCCTTGCAGATGTCCAACTGTGGAAGTCCACTTGCAAGACCTTTGCGGGGAGTGGAATAGATTAGGTTGCATGAGACAAAGGGAGAGATGGATATATAGATGGAGTGATGGATGGAGTGATGGATAGATGGAGTGATGGATGGATGGATGGATGGATGGAGTGATGGATGGAGGGCTGGAGAGTGGGGATGAGAGAGGGAGGAGGGGGATTAATGAGTGGATATTTGCTTAACTCACTGCAATGTCTGTCATATTGAAAGATGGTTGTGGTCAACAGTATAATTCCATAGTAGTAAGACACAAACATGAGCCAGATGATCCACAACAACAAAGTTGTTTTCCACATTCCATTGATAAACAAGTAACTAATTATATACTTTTCATACCACTTTGATAAGTAGAGAGAGGGCGTGGATGTGAGTGTAAGGGATATAGGGAGACAATTTCAGATGCCATACCTTTTGTTCCTTTGGTACAAGTGGTGTAGATGAGGAAGAACCATCATCCTTCTCTGCTGCATCGGATTCACCCAGTAGTTTATCCTTCTCCTCATTGGTGACCAGGTAGACATTTACTGGGGCCTTACAATTTAGTTTAATCATCCAATTGAGGATCTTCAGAGCATGTTCCTTTTCTCCTTGCAAGACTAGGAATTTTGGTGAACCAGGCAATGCCTACACACAGAGAGAGACATTATGCAGTGCAATACACACATGCATATCACCTGTATATAGAACTTACTATTGGTATTACAAATGTAAGGAGAATGACTGGAATGGCAGCAAATATCAACATGTACCTCCAACCCAGGGCTGGGTTAGTGTTTACATACATTCCAATTAGTACCACCCCAATGCCACCAAGAATCCAGAACATCTGTATGCGAGGAAGAGAATATTTTGAAACAAGAAAGAAGGTACAACAAAAATTTGAAAGTGAACACTTATACTTAAAGGAGGCATAATGAACACATAACTCGTAAATAATTAAACACACTAGTAGGATACAAGAGTTTTCTCTTTCTGTTTCTCTTCTCCATTAGGCCATGCATGCCAAGGATTCACAGAAGATCAAGATAAAGAAAAAGACAAAGACTCCCAGGATCACTGATGAAGGGTGGAATTCCCAGAAACGGCTGTCTGACCCAGTGGAGAAGAAGATGAAAGAAGGGAAAAGAAGGAAGAAAAGACTCCTGTATCTTCATCTAAAGCTCTCTTTAGGTTTAGTTCCCCTATAGGCTCTTTTTACAGAATAGGCATATAGCATGTAGGAAAATGGTATCTTAGATTTTTCATGTACATATGCATGATGTTCCATAACTAAATCAGTTATATGTACGCGTAAGCTGAAGTAACACTAGTCTGATTTAATAATATATATTGAACCAAACACAGATTTAATTTTAGTATAACTTTAGGAAAATTAATGTATTTTGTATTTATACAACCTTTGTGGCTATAGGAATGTATACAAACTAACCTGAAGAAACAATATAACCTGACCTCTGACTTTCTTCGGTAGAAACTCAATGGCATATGTTACACTAAAAAGATACATATTGTGTATATAGATAAATAGTAAACTGCATATGGTATATATGTCATTATTGCATAGTTAATGAGTTGATATGGAGTAAACAAGTGAACACATTTATACAAACCACTGTCCTCCTCCACCAGCAGCAAATCCAAGTAAAGTTCTTAGAAACACTATCCATCCATAGTTGGGTGAAAAGGCACTCATCACTCCACTAGCAGCACTCACTAGAGACACTAGAAAGAGAGCCTGCATATATGTGCAAAATGATATACTTTACTCATTATTAATTAGTTGCATGTGTCAATTTACTTTATTTCTTCCAAATAAATCAGCAATGTATCCAAAGTACGGTGCTCCAAGAAAAAATCCTACAAACACCATCTATACAATTTATGAGGTCAGTAAATAATTTATCTATATACATAGCCATTAATTAATTAATAATATTGAGAGTATAATTTAAAAACTGGATGTATGATCTATGTAATTAAATGTAAAATGCTCTTGTATCCAACTATATATACTTACAGCAGTGATGGTCGCTTCTTGTACTGGTGTTAAACCCCACTCGCACTTTAACACAGCAGATAACATTGCTAACAGAAGAATTTCAAATGCTTCCACTGTCTAAAAATTAAAACAGGCATGCAGTTAGTACTTAAACTTAAAAGGCTATAACTACCTATATTCAACAAATTCCCCTATTATGAAAAATTAATATTTTATATATAAATTGCGTTCGACATATCCTTGTGTTACTGTAATTTAACGGGACGAATATGTGTATTCATTCGCTGACCCAAACGAGTCCTCCAAAAGCTATAACAAGAAGTTGAAAGACACCGAACCCTCCTTTATCGATGACTTCGTCCACTGTAGCTACCTCTAGATCTCCCATTTTTAGAACACCATCTTCATTGATGGAGAAGTCTTTGAGCTCTGTCTCCTCCGACATAGCTCCTTCCCAAATCGCACAAGGAAACAGTTCAACCAAACAGGTCTGAACAATGGAAGGGTATTGTATAATTTGTTGAGTTGGAAATCATTACCAAGCATTCAATTCTCTGCTCAAAGTAACGGAAACGGCCGATTACATGAGGAATATAGGCTACTAATCGATAGTTCGTCTGACGCCATCTACAAATTCATGCATGCAGTACCATTTCACAGCATAGTGAGAATTGTAATAATGCGCTACCACAAATGTTGTTTTCCGAGCCCATAATATGGCTGTACGATATAGCTATCGAGTGTACAAAAAGATGGCGTTAGTATGTTAAAAAGATTTTCGCTGCAATTCTATAGATTTTATATTTTAAAGCTGCAAGTGATGAGCAACAGCGGGTCTCCTGGACGAACGGTCGAGGAGACGTTACGTCCGATATCTCCAAAAGATGAACTCAAGGAAGGAACCGAGAAGCGCACACTATTGGACCAAGACTTAAAAACTGTTCCTTCTGAAGGCGCTGTTATGGCACCTCAGTGTAGTACAAGCACCTACAATGCCAAGTACACAACTGAAATACACAAAATTGAGATTAAAAACCTTCCGAAAGTTGGCTTTTCCGTGAGTCATCAGATCTGTTACAGATGTCATGTTTGAGCTCTGCTTTGATCTATCTGATGGCATCAGTAATAGTAAAGCTACTGTCATATTGATGATTTATATTCTTTTAGGCTTTGAAGAAGTTTATCAAAAAGCTGTGTAATTTTGAACCGGTGAAGATTAATTACCAGTTAGGACGTACTTTTGCATTTGTGACATTTCGAAATGATGACTTGAAGGAGGTAAGTGTACTGCTATACCCAATGCCACGCCTCCTACCCACCTAATGCCACACCTCCTACCCACCCAATGCCATGCCTCCTACCCACCTAATGCCACACCTCCTACCCACCTAATGCCACGCCTCCTACCCACCTAATGCCACGCCTCCTACCCACCTAATGCCACGCCTCCTACCCACCTAATGCCATACCTCCTACCCACCTAATGCCACACCTCCTACCCACCTAATGCCACGCCTCCTACCCACCTAATGCCACGCCTCCTACCCACCTAATGCCACGCCTCCTACCCACCTAAAACCACGCCTCCTACCCACCTAATGCCACACCTCCTACCCACCTAATGCCACGCCTCCTCCATTATCTTATTCTGTAAGGAGGCAATTGAAAAGTTAAATGGAGCTGAATGGAAAGGCCGGAAGCTGATTGTTAAGGTGAGTGGTGCTGGTAGTGCTACTGTCTGGTAAGTGTCACTCTAATGATATGATTATAAGGTGGCCAAGCCGGCTGTGGATCCAATGAGGAAAAGGAAACCACAGTATGATGGTAAATAGTTGTGGTTTGAAGCTGATAAGACGGTTTACGTGCCACTTCTCTCATAGGTGAGGAGGGTGAGCCAAAGAGAAAGAGTCTCCAAAGTCACTTGTCACCAGAAGAAAGGTTGCAAAGATCACCTTTAAAAGATGAATTTAAATTTACCTCAAATTTCAACACACATTTAGGGTAGCGGAGGCTTGTACTCCACTTTGGTGTATGCCATATAAGGAACAGCTGGAGGTACATACACTGGGTCTTGATTGATGTTTTGTACTGTATGTGATTGCAACATATCTTTGCATGATTACAACATATTTTAGCAAGATTGCATCACATTTTGACTGTGTTTTCATTGTTACCAGTTGAAGCAAGGAATCGCACATGGAGCAGTGAGACACATCACAAAGGCCATTAAGAGGGATTGCAAGGTTGGTCCTCTAAACAGCGTAACTATGGTAACCTCTCCATCTCTACTGACACAATTCTTAGGACCTGGAGTGGCTTAAGGAAGCGCTGTCTGTTCACAAAGGTCTCTTCTGTAAACTGGAAGAGCTTGTCGCTTCAGTAAGTGAAATAAACATAATGTCAGAGTGAGAAACCACTTTATCTAGAGTGTCCCTTGTACCACAGCCGGTGGAGAATGGCTACAGAAATAAGTGTGAATTTACAGTTGGACCCTCAGTGGATGGTTATGGTGAGTTGGACTACAGACAGCCCCAGGGGGGGGGGTGGGGTTTTGTGCACTATTAATCTACATATGCTTCCTCTCAACAGACAAGACTGTTGGCTTTAGAGTTGGCTCTTATAAAGGTACTCCTTTCCAAGTTGTCATTCAGTGGTGTAGTGAGTGTGTGTCCTCATGACTGTAGAGGGAGATCTGAGCGTTGTTCCACCACAGACGTGTGTCCATGTGCCTGAGGAGGTCAAGTGTGTGGTCAAGGTGGGTCAGCCAGGCAGTGAGTGCTGCAGCACACATCATCCAATGTAGCCTAATATATAGCCCTTGTATATAGCCTAATATATAGCCCTTGTATATAGCCTAATATATTATAGCTCTTGTATATAGCCTAATATATTATAGCTCTTGTATATAGCCTAATATATAGCCCTTGTATATAGCCTAATATATTATAGCTCTTGTATATAGCCTAATATATAGCTCTTGTATATAGCCTAATATATTATAGCTCTTGTATATAGCCTAATATATAGCCCTTGTATATAACCTAATATATAGCCCTTGTATATAGCCTAATATATTATAGCTCTTGTATATAGCCTAATATATAGCTCTTGTATATAGCCTAATATATTATAGCTCTTGTATATAGCCTAATATATACTGATAGTCACTTTAATAATAATAATAAAAAATAAATAAATATAGCCCTTGTATATAGCCTAATATATTATAGCTCTTGTATATAGCCTAATATATTATAGCTCTTGTATATAGCTCTTGTATATAGCCTAATATATAGCCCTTGTATATAGCCTAATATATTATAGCTCTTGTATATAGCCTAATATATAGCCCTTGTATATAGCCTAATATATTATAGCTCTTGTATATAGCCTAATATATAGCTCTTGTATATAACCTAATATATAGCTCTTGTATATAGCCTAATATATAGCCCTTGTATATAGCCTAATATATAGCTCTTGTATATAGCCTAATATATAGCCTTTGGACTTCATCTAATAGGTTGTCCAAGAGTTTATAGACACGTCTCCTTACTCCTCATTCAGTCCGCTGGACAACTCAGGGTCAGTTGAAAGCTTTGCTACTAACCATATGAATAGCTATCAATCTCCCCCACCCAGGAACTGGCGGCAGGTTGCTATTAGGTTTTACACAACTGGAGAATCAATGTTGATATTCCAATTCCACCCACAAGACCTTTCTACAGTGGGTTTCCATGCCAACGAGTTGACTAAGTTATTATGTTGTTAAGAGTGTTGACGTTGTCTCTTTTAGACAGATATAGCAGCTGAAGAGGAGCGGATGAAAAAGTTCTTTACAGAAGGTCCCGGAGCATCATTGAATGTTAATTCAGTATACTTACAGGTGGAAGGGAGAAAGTATAGCAAATCTGCTGTCCACACATGTCAGCCATATTAACCAAGTCTTGCCTTCTCCATTAGGTTGCCAGGCAACCAGAAGAGTGGTCGTTACGCACTTATATCTGGTCAGGAGGTACTTGATGTCTGTGTACATGTCTTATATACGATGAAGTCCACTATATGATCCTTTCTAGCGTGTTCACGAGGTGATACTGGGGATGAAGTTTAGAATATCCAAAGAGTCATTCTTCCAGGGTATGTCTCCAACTGTCACTGTTTGTAGCTCTTAAGATCTTGTACTCCTCATTACAGTTAATACCAAGGCCACAGAAGTGATGTACAAGTTGATAGGGGATTTCTGTGGGGAAAACCCTAATGCTACACTATATGGTATGACTGTGCTGTTCAATTTGTACTAAAATATACACATAATAATAATGCTAATTATAATGTTTATTTCTATACTAGTACACACTGTATAGGACAGATAGTATATACATGTTTACACTACCAAATTTAGTTGTAATATCATGATGTTTGATATATCTGCAGACATTTGCTGTGGAACTGGATCTATAGGTCTCTGTATGGCCAAGGTATGTGTAGGTCTCGGTAGCCAGACCTTCAGTGCTGCCATGTTGCTATTACTGCTGGTCTACCTACTCACAGCATGTTCAAAAGGTCATTGGAATTGAGATGGTTCCTCAGGCGGTGGAGGATGCGAGGATAAATGCAGAGATCAATGGTTACTGTTCATCTCATGTATCAGCTCCTAATCACACTGTGCAGGCACCCTCCATGTTTAAATGTGCCAGAATTAATGTAGTTTTCATAATAGAGCTGCAGCACTTAATTGAAGCTTACCTTTATATTGAGTAAATGTGGCTTTTCAAGGTAGTAAATCCTGCCTTCCCTACCCTCCACTTGAGCTGTATGTCTGTACTTGTCCCAGAGTTAGTCTGTCAGTTCCATGCTGTTCGGGTCACAGGTGTACAGAATGTGGAGTTCCACAGTGGCAAAGCGGAGGACGTGCTACCTCAACTCATGATCAACGAAACTGCAGCTCAGGTCATAGGAATCATTGACCCTCCTCGAGGAGGATTGCGTAAGGCAATCATACCTGCAATTTATGACATGGTTGTTATGGCAACAAAACTGTTACTATAGAAACAAAAGTGATTAACGCAATCAGAAAGTGCAGAAGTATCCAGCGGCTGGTGTATGTTGCATGCAATGCAGAGAACGAGGGAGCCATCAGTAATTTTGTTGCGTAAGTCTACATGTCCTTGATGCATTTACGGAATAGCATCACTTGCCAGACCTCATCGTCACTCCATGTTTCTTCCTATTTTTATGCAAAATGGCATACCCCTAATTGCAAGTGATGTACTGTACAATGCTTTGCTCCATCAGGTTATGCAGGCCGAATACCAAGCACTCTCCAGGGCTCCCATTCAAACCAGTGAAGGCCATTCCAGTTGATCTCTTTCCTCACACAAACCACTATGAATTAGTTGTTTGTTTTGATAGAAGTTTGTAGTTACATTGAGTTTTTGTGCATGCACTTTCGTTTTAACATTTCGCTATATGATTTACACACGTACAATGATAAACAAAGTGGTTTCCTCAGCGAAAGCTTCGCCCAAATGGGATACAGTGCGACAGAAGGTTACTGAGCGCATGTTATCAAAGCTAGCAGAAGATGGTAGACCAAATTTTGACAGTTTTACGGAAGAAGAAAAGCTGCAATTAATGGACAGTATACGGGTCGGCCTGCGAGAGGACGGAGACATGAGAGAGTGGCGCGAGCACCTTAGAGCCGAATTATCCAGTGACCTGCACTCTACCTCACCAGACACGCCCTTTGAAGGTGTAACAGGATCCGAGAATGTTGTACGAGACAAGCGGTTCGCAGTCATCTGTCAACACTACCTGTTAAAACTGCCACATCTCTGCAGACTTCTAGTGCGCCTAGTCGGTACGCCTGTTCCGAATCACTTGAGGCTTGTCATATGGGAGTATTGTCTGCAGCATGCTGTACAGCAAGATGGTACCAGTAGCCCAGCCCAGGAGCCACGCCCAACCCACGCCCACCTCTCCCACCAATGTCGTGTGGTACTTGCTAATTATCCAGCATTAGAAGAAGTTTCTGCTATTCCGCAATTAACTCAAAAGATGTCATCTGCACTTTTGAGCTGGATGGACTGTGGTGGTCCAGTGGGACCAGAGGATTCCGAGTGTCTCCTCACTCTCCCCTTCATCCACCTATCACACCTCACAGGCGGGAATGATGGCAGTGTCAATGATAGACTATTTATCCAGTTTATGAACCAAAGACCTTGGTTTGTAAAGGACCTTTCACTTCCAGTGAGTTTTATGAGTTTAAAGAAAGACCACTCTACCCCTCTCCCACAGGTAGCTAGCCACTCCTCCTCTCCCACAGGTAGCTAGCCACTCCCCCTCTCCCCCTCCCCCAGGTGGCTAGCCACTCCCCCTCTTCCTCTTCCCCCGTAGGTGGCTAGCCACTCCCCCTCCCCCTCCCCCACAGGTAGCTAGCCACTCCCCTCTCCCCCTCTCCCACAGGTGGCTAGCCACTCCCCCTCTCCCTCTCCCCCTCTCCCTCTCCCCCTCCCCCAGGTGGCTAGCCACTCCCCCTCTTCCTCTTCCCCGTAGGTGGCTAGCCACTCCCCCTCCCCCTCCCCCACAGGTAGCTAGCCACTCCCCTTCCCCCTCCCCTACAGGTAGCTACTCCACTCCCCTCTCCCCCTCTCCCACAGGTAGCTAGCCACTCCCCTCTCCCCCTCTCCCACAGGTAGCTAGCCACTCCCCTCTCCCCCTCCCCTAAAGGTAGCTAGCCACTCCCCCTCTCCCCCTCCCCCACAGGTAGCTAGCCACTCCCCCTCTCCCCCTCCCCCAGGTGGCTAGCCACTCCCCCTCTCCCTCTTCCCCGTAGGTGGCTAGCCACTCCCCCTCCCCCTCCCCCACAGGTAGCTAGCCACTCCCCTTCCCCCTCCCCTAAAGGTAGCTAGCCACTCCCCTCTCCCCCTCTCCCACAGGTAGCTAGCCACTCCCCCTCTCCCCCTCCCCCAGGTGGCTAGCCACTCCCCCTCTCCCCCTCCCCCAGGTGGCTAGCCACTCCCCCTCTCCCTCTTCCCCGTAGGTGGCTAGCCACTCCCCTTCCCCCTCCCCTAAAGGTAGCTAGCCACTCCCCTTCCCCCTCCCCTAAAGGTAGCTAGCCACTCCCCTCTCCCCCTCCCCCAGGTAGCAAGGGACAGTGCCACTAAATTTGCTAGCAAGGTCAACCAGATCCTGATAACACAGGATCCTGAACTGCACAGCAGTCTCTGTTCCTCACTCACCAGAACAAGCACCACCGGCTCCTCCTCCAACCTCTCCTCCGATGCAGTAGTTATGGGACTACGTCAGTTATTGCATCCACATCTTGCCAGATTCTTCATCGGATATCTTAGCATGGAGTGCACCTGTATCCTAGTGGACCAGTACTTGCTCAGTTTGGTGGTCGGGAGCTACACTCCTCTGCCCTACCTTGTCTCTACTCTGATAAGCCTCTCTCGGAGGGAGCTGCTTCGGTGCCGAAATGTAAGCCACCGCAGTATACGTACCACTAATAGTCTAGAGTTCCTGACTGTCTTGTTTTTATTTTAATAGTTTGATCAAGTGAAACAATCGTTTCAACAGGTTTTACCTCGAATTTATCCTATTACACTGATTAATAAAGTGAGTACTCCTAATACAAGATTAACCTATATGGTATAATTTGCCATAGTCATATATATGGTGTGAGATTATTTTATGACCAACTATTAAAATATACAAAATAATTTCCAGTGCAGGAGGAGGTATATTTCAAAATTATGATTTGTTTACAGACAAAGGAATTATTTTCTAACACATTAACCCAGCAGCTGCAAATGACAAATCAGCACTTCCTGTCACAGAAAGATGACAGAGAGAAGGATATGTTGTGAGTGGAGAACATACTACATCTCCAAATGTTCACCAGTGTAGTCGTGCTCTCTTGTACTCCTCAGGAGATGCCACATTAGGTATTTGGAAGGAGAGCTCCACAGAGCTCAAGATCGGGTCATAGTAACAGGTCAGCACTCTTCCAACAGCCGACGGACCATTGTCTCTCGACTTGTGCAGCAACCAGTCGGGCCAGGTACCTCGAGAGGCAGTCAGAGCATCAGGTCATCCAGACATGGCAGCAGTAGAAGGTCACAGACACTTCAATCACCTTCAAACACAGATGGACTGAGTGCTGTAGCCGAGGAAGAGAGTAACAGAAACACCTTGGCAACCACTCAAACTCCTACCAGTGTCACTAGGCAACCCATCTCCAGAGACACTTTATCGAGGAGGACTGTCCAAGAGTCCACACACAGTGGGTCAGCCGCTTCTGTTGCTATGCAACGAGGTGGATCTACTCAGAATGTGCCTCCCTTAGTACAAGGGGGCGTAGCCCCTACAGTTATGACACACCCCCCTCCTATAGTTATATCGCTGCCCTCAGTTGCAGTGAATGAACCTCTCAGAATTCAGAGAACAGAAAGTGAAGAGCTAGCGAGAGTGAGAGTGAGGGAGTTCTGGAGTCAGGTGCTCCAATCATTCACGCAAGGAGTCCATCTGAGTATGTTTACCATGATTGTTCTGATAAATTAATTAATTAGTCTGAATGGCAACTAATTACTTACATTGTAGTTTGTATAAGAGAGGAAACATGAATGGAGCATTGCTGTGGCAAGTGTACATGTGCATCTCAGTGGCAGAGCACTGGTGGTCATAACCAGCTGTTCTAGATTCAGTTAAATTTCCAGCAATTGTATCTTTCATGTTTCCCTCTGATGTTTGAGAATGATTACTTGTGGTTTGATTATCACTTTGATTATTCTGTGGTACATGTATGTTTATAGTTTGCCATGGAACAGAAGACGAGATGTCTACTCTCCGATATCAGTTGAATGAGGCATAAATCTCCTGAGTTGCTATAGACTTTACTGTATATAGATATATTCATCATCACTACTATTTAATTGAAATGTGAATCGTTATAATGAAATGACGGCGTGGCATGGGTAGGGAAAATCCCCAATTGGCAATCCGTACCAAAATGGCTGCCGTCAGGAGCTTTAGGTGTGCATTTTCACGTGTGGGTAGCATTCTCTCCGGACATCCCGCGAGAAGGACAAATACTTACCCAGAGCTGCTCCGAATTGTTAGCCGGAAATATGGGCTAAGCAACATGTTTGCAATTGAACATGCACGGTCGCTTAGGGATTCACCAGTGAATGCTACATTACTGGGGCGAGTGCGGTGTAGCACGTACTCTGCTAACAGTAAGGACAATGGAAAGTGTCCAACTGCGCCTTGTGTCACTCGACATTCTGTAGGTTCATCGGAGCTGGCCGCTGCGCTTGATAAACTGACGAATTCGGCGACACTGACTCCGACACAAAAGGAAGTGATGTCGTGGCTGACCAGACAGCCTGTTCCGGCGGAAGTTGCACTAGAAAATTTGAAAGTCGAAACTGCTAAATGCAAGTTTCAATACTGCAGCTACCATATCCCATAGACTATATACCCAACCAATGAATCTGACCATATATAGTATACTCCCATCTCTCCTACAGTGACCGCGGATGATATATTTAAATTGGGAAGTAAACTGGAAGCTGTATCTGCTGCAGTAGCTCTTCCGTTCTTTGAAGTGGCAGCTGAGAAGGGAGATCAAAATGCCCAATATTCCTTGGCCAGTATTTTATTAAAGGGGCAGTTGGGACAGGTGGATGGTATCCAAGACAATGAGAAACGAGCGGCAAAATTATATGCAGAGCTTGCAATGAAAGGACATCCATATGCTCAAGTTTGTACTTATTGTATATTCCTAATGCTCCTCTGTATATTCTTGTATATTCTTAATGCTCCTCTGTATATTCTTGTATATTCCTAATGCTCCTCTGTATATTCTTGTATATTCCTAATGCTCCTCTGTATATTCTTGTATATCTTTGCTTACAGCTGATGTTGGGTGCTATGTTCTTCGAAGGACTTGGAGTGGAGCAAAGTTATAATACAGCGTTCTCATTATACAAGGTACATGTCATTGGAATGCATATAAAATCATTGAGGGGTGTCCCCAATATAGGTCGCAGCAAAGAACTCTGTTCCAATGGCATTTTCCAGACTTGGTCACATGTACGCTGAAGGGATCGGGGTGGAGAAGGACATCAAGGAGGCACTGTCCTGCTGGGAGAAGGGAGGAGAGTTTGGAGATCTGGACTGCTACTTGGAGATAGCCAAATGCTACCATAAAGGAAGTGGAGTGGAGCAGTCCAACCAACTGGTGTTCACTTACACTGAGAAGGCGGCTGATAAAGGTACCGACTGACCAGCCAAGTCACTCACTATATACATGAGTATCTTTAGGTGTACACTGCTATACACAATGTATACATAAGTGTATAGTCGATAATTATTTTGAGCATCAAATTCAGATCAGACTATTGCTAATGAAGACCCAAGGGTTAAAACGTTCAAACCGGTTCAATGAGTGTGGCTGATGCTCGAAATCAACACAAGGAATACCCCTTTTCACATGCATCTAGATTATAATGATATTATCACTCATACTATTAATTCAAGTCATATAGTGCTACCCAATCTCACCCTCCCCCTCCCCCAGGGAGTGTGAGGGGAATGTACAATTTAGGAGTGCTTTACTTTGGTGGGACGGGGACAGAAATTGATTTCACAAAGGCAGTGGAATACGGTACGCGTCAAAAGTAAGGCTTATACTCGCGAGATTCGAGTGCGAGTGCCTCGACGAGGCGAGTGCTAACGAGTGGCATTTATCTCGAGATTTTAGCGAGGGCCAAATCGAGTGCGCACGACAGGCCCTGAAAGCGATAATGATGTGAATACGTAGGTGTCAGATTTTTTAATCACCATTCGAGAATCGAGTGAACGAAACGACGTTGTCTAGCATAAAGAGATAGTCTTGGCATAGCGGCGTCACTTCTCAAATCTCGAATTTCTCACCTAAAAACGTGTTGCTTTTAGCACTCAAAGCGAACGTATTTCCCCAATGATATTAGATCGAGGTGTAGTCGAGTGATGCTCGAGATTATTCGAGTAGATCGAGGTGTAGTCGAGTGATGCTCGAGATTTATTCGAGTAGATCGAGGTGTAGTCGAGTGATGCTCGAGATTATTCGAGTAATTCTCCCTCATTTCTCGAAATCGTCAACTAAACGTGTCGATTTACATCACTCGGTAATAGTCAATTTACCCCTCGATGGGCACCTTTCGAGATCGAGAATTTGTCGAGTGATCCTTCGAGGTTATCACTCGCCTTGTCGAGGCACTCGCACTCGAATCTCGCGAGTATAAGCCTTACTTTTGACGCGTACCGTACTTTAGCAAAGCCTCCGATAAAGACTTTCCACCAGCCCAGGTAATGTAATGATGTCCATCTTGCTTTCCACATGGTACAGTACTTAATTATTTAATCATGAGTTACCGAAACACCATTTTCCTACACAATTCTGTGATTGGAATGTCTTTACCACCTGTTACACAATGAGTCTTGCATGGAGGACTTCTCAAAAGATCAAGAAGAAGACAAAGATTCCAACAGTCACTATGAAGGGTGGAATTCACAGAATCAGTTTTCAGGCCAAGTGGAGAAGAAGAGAAGGAGGAGAAAACTCTTGTATCCTCACCCAAAGCTCTCACTATATTTCCCTATAGCCTTTAATCTAAAATAAATGTAGCATGTATTATATTATGCATGGTTGATCTTCCAGGTCAATTTGGGAAACATGTACTACCATGGACTGGGTGTGGAGAAGGATTGGTCAAAGTCAAAGGAGCTGTATGGCAAGGCTGCCAGCACTGACAAGAATGCTCAACTGCTGCTAGAGGAACTTTTATTGGAAGAAAAACAGCAACAAAAGTCAACCTAATTTTGTAATTATGTAGTCTTGTATCTTGTACATACTTGTTGAAATATCAAGTTTCAGCTCCATCAGTATCATATCGCTAATGAAGACCTTAAAACATCCATCAAACTTATTGAGTTTACGTTGCTGATGCTCAATAGATGAATCATATACGAGTACAATGTTGGCAACAAATACTCTTTCATTGAACTTTATGTGTAAAAATGATACATACTGATAGATTAGTTCATTGTATGTGATGTAGTATATTAGTCTATGTAATCAAAGTCCTCGGGTATACCAAACTGTTTATCTATGGTTGCCTCGTCAAAAGAAGATTTACTCTTGCGCCAAGATTTCACAGAAAAGACATCTAAAGCAAGGCAAAGGCAATCATGAAGGTATGTTTATTTATAGTTTGCCATTGAACAGAAGATGAGATGTCTGATCTCCAATGTCAGTTCAACGATCGAGGCATAAATCCTGAGATGCTGTAGACTTTACTGTATATAGATATATTCATCATCACCACTATTTAATTGAAATGTGAAACGTGATTATTAATGAAGGTTCTGACAAGGGGCTTTGGGTAGGGAAATCCCCAATTGGCAATCCGTACCAAAATGGCTGCCGTCAGGAGCTTTAGGTGTGCATTTTCACGTGTGGGTAGCATTCTCTCCGGACATCCCGCGAGAAGGACAAATACTTACCCAGAGCTGCTCCGAATTGTTAGCCGGAAATATGGGCTAAGCAACATGTTTGCAATTGAACATGCACGGTCGCTTAGGGATTCACCAGTGAATGCTACATTACTGGGGCGAGTGCGGTGTAGCACGTACTCTGCTAACAGTAAGGACAATGGAAAGTGTCCAACTGCGTCTTGTGTCACTCGACATTCTGTAGGTTCATCGGAGCTGGCCGCTGCGCTTGATAAACTGACGAATTCGGCGACACTGACTCCGACACAAAAGGAAGTGATGACGTGGCTGACCAGACAGCCTGTTCCGGCGGAAGTTGCACTAGAAAATTTGAAAGTCGAAACTGCCAAATGCGAGTTTCAGTACTGCAGCTACCATATCCCATAGACTTTATTATTATTATTGTTATTTAACGTGCCACATGCATAGCACTAGGACAAACTGTCCTATGAGGCACACACCAATACATCATGACAAATAAATCAGTTCAACAACAAAGCATTAATCATCATTCAAAAAGGGTCAACTAAATCTAGCAGTCCACATCTTCAAAATAATCTTAAGGATTGAGTGATGCTTGCATCCTTGATCCAGAATACTATATACCCAACCAATGAATCTGACCATATATGGTATACTCCCATCTCTCCTACAGTGACTGCGGATGATATATTTAAATTGGGAAGTGAACTGGCAGCTGTATCTGCTGCAGTAGCTCTTCCGTTTTTTGAAGTGGCAGCTGAGAAGGGAGATCACAATGCCCAATATTCCTTGGCCACTATTTTATTAAAGGGGCAGTTTGGACAGGTGGATGGTATCCAAGGCAACGAGAAACGAGCGGCAAAATTATACGAAGAACTTGCAATGAAAGGACATCCATATGCTCAAGTTTGTATTTATTGTATATTCCTAATGCTCCTCTGTATATTCTTGTATATTCCTAATGCTCCTCTGTATATTCTTGTATATTCCTAATGCTCCTCTGTATATTCTTGTATATTCCTAATGCTCCTCTGTATATTCTTGTATATTCCTAATGCTCCTCTGTATATTCTTGTATATTCCTAATGCTCCTCTGTATATTCTTGTATATTCCTAATGCTCCTCTGTATATTCTTGTATATCTTTGCTTACAGCTGATGTTGGGTACTATGTACTTCAAAGGACATGGAGTGGAGCAAAGTTATAATACAGCGTTCACATTATACAAGGTACATGTCATTGGAATGCATATAAAATCATTGATTGGTGTCCCCAATATAGGTCGCAGCAAAGAACTCTGTTCCAATGGCATTTTCCAGACTTGGTCACATGTACGCTGAAGGGCTAGGGGTGGAGAAGGACATCAAGGAGGCACTATCCTGCTGGGAGAAGGGAGGAGAGTTTGGAGATCTGGACTGCTACTTGGAGATAGCCAACTGCTACAAGAAAGGAAGTGGAGTGGAGCAGTCCAACCAACTGGTGTTCACTTACACTGAGAAGGCGGCTGATAAAGGTACCGACTGACCAGCCAAGTCACTCACTATTACATGAGTAACTTTAGGTGTACATAACCCTGTTCAGTAAGTGTGGCTGATGCTCGAAATAATTATCAACACAATAAATACTCCTTTTCATTTCACATGCATGTACATTATAATGATATTATCACTCATACTAATAATTCAAGTCATATAGTGCTACCCAATCTCACCCTCCCCCTCCCCCAGGGAGTGTGAGGGGAATGTACAATTTAGGAGTGTGTTACTTTGCCGGGACGGGGACAGAAATTGATTTCACAAAGGCAGTGGAATACTTTAGCAAAGCCTCCGATAAAGACTTTCCACCAGCCCAGGTAATGTAATGATGTCCATCTTGCTTTCCATGTGGTACAGTATTCAATTATTTAATAATGAGTTACCGAAACACCATTTTCCTACACAATTCTGTGATTGGAATGTCTTTACCATTTGTTACGCAATGAGTCTTGCATGGAGGACTTCACAAAAGATCAAGAAGAAGACAAAGATTCCAACAGTCACTATGAAGGGTGGAATTCACAGAATCAGTTTTCAGGCCAAGTGGAGGAGAAGGGAAGGAGGAGAAAACTCTTGTATCCTCACCCAAAGCTCTCACTATATTTCCCTATAGCCTTTAATCTAAAATAAATGTAGCATGTATTATATTATGCATGGTTGATCTTCCAGGTCAATTTGGGAAACATGTACTACCATGGACTGGGTGTGGAGAAGGATTGGTCAAAGTCAAAGGAGCTGTATGGTAAGGCTGCCAGCACTGACAAGAATGCTGAACTGCTGCTAGAGGAACTTTTATTGGAAGAAAAACAGCAACAAAAGTCAACCTAATTTTGTAATTACGTAATCTTGTATCTTGTACATACTTGTTGAAATATCAAGTTTCAGCTCCATCAGTATCATATCGCTAATGAAGACCTTAAAACATCCATCAAACTTATTGAGTTTATGTTGCTGATGCTCAATATATGAATCATATACGAGTACAATGTTGGCAACAAATACTCTTTCATTGAATTTTATGTGTAAAGATGATACATACTGATAATATATAGATCAGTCCACTGTATGTGATGTAGTATATTAGTCTATGTAATCAAAGTCCTCGGGTATACCAAACTGTTTATCTATGGTTGCCTCGTCAAAAGAAAATTTACTCTTGCACCAAGATTTCACAGAAAAGACATTATCTAAAGAGAAAATACAAATTATGAAACAAAGGCAATCATAAAGGAAGTGCGCACTTTAAGAATCCAATGTATGGAATACAAAGGATCCCATTCTAAGATACTCCCTCAATATTCTTAAACTACAGTTCTCCATACCTGTCCATCTGTTGGCTGCTACAACAGCCATCTTGGAGGTCTCTTCTGCACAAAGGAAATTAAGAGCCCAGTGCTACAAACTTGTGTACAGTTTCCTAGTCAAAAGGTTACCCATTTTTGCGACTCTCTCTGGATCACATATTTTATACTCTTCAAGTTGCTTCAACTGTTTGGCCTGCAGCTCCTTCATAGCAGTGAGTTCCTTCAAGATGTCTTCTCTGTCGTCCTTCAGTTCAGAGAATCTGCACCTAATGCTGGTCTACAATTGCTCTATTCCAGCACTTACGTCTCCTGATCTCTTTAATTTCGCCAATCTGATTTCTTCTTGAAGGGAATCTCTCTTCTTCTTGGCCTCTGCAAGGGAGGCAGTTAGCTCCTCCATTTTCCTTTTACGCTAACATGGTTGCCAGAAAAAGTACAATAAACACCATATATGGGAGGAGGATATCAATTATTGAAATATATAGAGAATTAAAATGTGCTGTTTGGCCATACAGGACTACACAGAAGTTTAAACTAAAAACTGTGTCTTTTGACGCTCAAAAGAAAATTCAAAGATCCATATCATATGATCTATAGGAGGGTCATAGGGTATGCTCACATTGTTGGCAGCTTTGCTTGGAAAGGACCAGAAATAGTTTGACGTTCCTATTCTGTCCGTATCCACCAATGCATCGTCCACTAGGCTCTGCAAGACGTCCTTCACAGACATAGAAGCTTCCAAACCAAGAGAAATTCATCATTAGCATGTTCTCTCTACTGCTGTAGAGTTAAGGGAATACTTACTTATTCCTTTCTCTTTCGGAGCTATCTTTTCCAGTTCTTTCAGTTGAAAAAATTCTTTCTGCATACGAATAAGAGAAGAAAACAAATCCAAGTGAACTTGATACTTGTTTACTACCTTCTCATAAAACAGCTCTAGCAATCGATGTCTCTTTTCTTCTGCGCTAAGTCCTCTCTTCTTGGACTACACAACATAATAAAGGGATAAATAAGAAATGCCATAACGGTATGAAACGTATTACCATTTCTGCTTCAGAGCTTTCTTCTAGCTCTAAACAAAGCTAGCGCCAAAAGTTATCAGTTTTAGGGAAAACTATCGTCGGGAGAATTCCCTATAGTAAATTATTTTGTTCCCCTCCAGAAAGGTTCATATTAGAACTCTAGATCTAAGTATGTATATAAGTCCTAAATTATCAGTTTATAGAGCATTCAGTGGTGTGTTTCTCATGGTCTCTCTCCTACTTCAGTGTGTGATATTGTAGCAAAATAATACTTAGTCACCATAAAAACATTATTCCTGAGACCACCCCCAACAACAGTCTAACTAATATTTACTGACAGTTTGCATACAACAGAAAAAAGTACAAAAATGTCAAGTCATGTTTTTTGGCTTTCCAGTGTCACTTCTGGGAGTGGACAAGCTCCTTCTGCAGTGAAAGAACACAGCAACTGGTAACACTACATTCTCCTTGCCAACCACCAGAGACTACATTCTCCTTGCCAACCAGCACTAGGGACTACATTCTCCTTGCCAACCAGCACTAGGGACTACATTCTCCTTGCCAACCAGCACTAGGGACTACATTCTCCTTGCCAACCAGCACTAGGGACTACATTCTCCTTGCCAACCAGCACTATAGGGACTACATTCTCCTTGCCAACCAGCACTAGGGACTACATTCTCCTTGCCAACCAGCACTAGGGACTACATTCTCCTTGCCAACCAGCACTAGGGACTACATTTGTCATTCTCAACTAACCTCTGGAAACTGCTTAGTGATTCATGTGACATTGAAGATGAACTAAGATCTCTTTGCTGATGTGCATAAACCTAATAGCAATACAATTAATTACAAAGTATATATAGGCACATTATTTTCCAAGTTTAAATGATTAAATTTTGTGTATCAGCACTATACACAGATGTATTGGAATTATAAAGGCTTTTGGAATTTATTAGATTAGCAATACTTTTCTTAAACTGCCCAGCTCTGTAGCACATCTGTCCAATTTTGACCTCTGTAGAGCGAGCAGTTGTTCCTTCCGCTTTTCACTTTCATCTATGTTTGATGAACCAGTGTAGTGGGATTGGCAGGGTTCAAAGTCCATCTCTTGTATACTTACAGGCAACCTCAAGCTGCTTCTTCAATACCACAACTTCGTCGCTAGCCTTTGTAAGCTCTGCAAAAAATCTTGTCTTCTCCTCTCTAGCCTTGACCAACTCTTCTAAATATAGGTATAATGGAAGCCTAGAGAATTGGGTGTGAGCTAAAGGTACATGCATGCATATCACCTTTTAAGTGAACAACTTCTGAACTGAATTTCTCATTTTGTTCCACCAATCTATCAGCTTGGACATACAGTCTCTGCTCATCTGATTTGATCTCCTAATAAATATAAAATAAAAATGAAGTGATCTAGGCTTATTGCAACATACAGTATAGGGATCTATTTCACCAGAAACAGGAAATGGAGGCCGGTTCATTTTACTAGAAACCTGGTCTAAGAAGCAATAACCTCAATTCTTGTATCCAACATTCTTTGTGTATCTTCAAGTTTGCTTGATAATGCTCCTATTTCAGTCTCCTGTAGTACACATATAAACAGACAGCACTGTAGTTATTGTTGTTGTGGATGTGAAGATCTGCTTTACTTTATCTTTAAGAAGAGCCTTCAAGGAAGATTCAACTTTGTGTGACCTTGCATTTTGTGACTATAATGAAGATATAAAGGACAATTTCATTTCAAAATGGTAATACGTAAATCAGTTGCAGTAGAGAGGAAATGTACAAGTACCTCAGAGTTAGCTAGTTGTAATTGTAGTTTTTGTATTTGTGCAGCATTTAGCTGCTGTTGCCTCTAAATATGGAAGTGCAGAGTCACCGTGACACTTCTGAAGGACACTCTACCATTTACCTTCAGTGTTTTAATTTCAGATAACCTCTGCTGGTTCTGGTTGATGTGCTGAGACAAGCTAGAACACAGAAATATGAAATGATGAAATAAAAAGTATGCGGTTTGATTGATAATTCAACTGGGTACTGCATCATATGTGAAGCTAACTTTGACTTCATCGTCAGCACCTCTCCGTTCCTCTGAACAAGACAGGCTACACACAACATTATGTAGATGTAGATGATGTCATTCTATGAGAATACATTGCTAGTCTCACCTTCCAAGTCGGCACACTTCAGCTCTAAAGCTTGGATCTGTATAGTGTATAGATACACACATACTACGTACAAGTGTCAATGAATATGGTTATTATTATGTGAATGGTAAATTTACTAAACTCTTTGTTTGTCGATGCTCCACACATTAAGTTGCTGTCTGTGAGACTTGACAATTTCATTAAGTTCTCTACATTATACATGTTGTACCAATTAATAGACTTCGCTTGAATTCAAGAAAGAAAGTATGAATAATACGTAATTAAGTGAAGTTAGTTACACACATAATTATCAATATGTTTCTTGAATATATCCGAGGAAGTGTCTTGGAGTTTATAAACGAATTGCAATTACTACTGTAATTATATATATATAAATCAGAAAACGAATGTAAAGATGTTCAAGGAATATGGTGGAGGACGCACTGACCTATCTCTATCTCGCAGCTCCACGATTAGCAACTCTATTTCTCTTTGCTGCTTCTTCAAGATGCTTTCTTCTCCTGTCAGCAGGACGGAAGAGCTGTCTCGGACATGTACAGTAGCTGGCTGTACAGTTTCCAGAGGAGAAACGCGAGAGTGATTCAACGTGTACTGTAATCCAGCCCCAGGAACTGCTGCATTTTCTGTAGAGCTCGCTGACGGGATCTGAAAAGATTTGGAATTTGTAATGCTTGGCCGCGGCCGAATGTAAGACATCTTATATACCGCTTGAAGCAGTGCGCTAGGCCACGCCCACAGCAAGATATTTTGCAACATGACAGATTGCATTTCAAAGTACATTACATCTACATTTGACTCAATATATACATAGTACATACCTATAGCAAGTTACCAATCATTAATTCATGTATAAATGAAATGTGCTATATAGTAGTATTTATAAATGCTATATTGAATTAATACCATCATGCATATTGTCAAAAGTATAATACATGCCACATTGTCAAATATAGTTAGTGCAAATTGCAAATTAGCTAAATATTTGTGATCAATCCATAACAGTCAATAATTTTTATATTATTTACTAATGTATAAAGTATCTCTAATTTATAGGATATGTTCATCTCATGTGTATCTTGGGGTATATATTTCTATCTTTCACTATTTCTTATGTTGATACAGCACTTGAACGTGGGAGGCGTAGTCAAGTGGAAGGGCAATTCCTATCTTCTTTGCAGCCAAAGCAGCTGCTCCAATTGATGAGGACACTGTCAAGGTCATTAGTCTCATCTCCACACAGTTTGGTCCAGTCAGACAGGCTCCCTCCAGAAACCCTTCATATATTGACCAATTGTACAAGACACATCTTATGTCACTGTACCATATTCTATAAGATACTCACCTTCTTTCAAAAGATTCCAACTCTTCCATACTCTTCCAACACAAACCACATCAAGACCACCATTTTGTGAGAGTATTTCCTAAAGGAAATACATTCACCTTTTAGCCAAAAAATATATACTGTATATATGCAGTATATACATGCTAACTGCAACAGGATCAGCTGTCTCTTTAAAGTTAGAACAAGATCTGTGTTAAGGTGCACATGCCTACATTATACATACTTTGTCTACTTTAGGCAGCAGAGCTGTTATGTGTCTACCAAGAACATAGCCAGCATCTCTGAAGAGTTTCAAGCACAAATGATCCTTTCTGGTACCGGCAACTACGTAATATAGCCACATAACACTAAAGGTAGTTCTATGTACGTCTGATACAACTTTTGTGAATGACAATCAGAGTGATAATCAAACCACAACTGTCATTGCAGTGATAATCAAACCACAACTGTCATTGCAGTGATAATCAAACTACAACTGTCATTGTAGTGATAATCAAACCACAACTGTCATTGCAGTGATAATCAAACCACAACTGTTTAAGTAATACATATCACATAGGGAAACACATGAGCTATCCTTGGCAGGGTGTAGCTATCTTTCTGCTAACCTTCAGCCAAAACACGACAAAGGCTTGCTATCTTTTCCTTCTTAAAGTCTTCGTACAGAAATGGGAGAATGTCAAACTGATTT
The DNA here is from genome assembly GCA_947172415.1 of Chondrosia reniformis. Classification (NCBI taxonomy): domain Eukaryota; kingdom Metazoa; phylum Porifera; class Demospongiae; order Chondrillida; family Chondrillidae; genus Chondrosia; species Chondrosia reniformis. The sequence goes on from OX359193.1 coordinate 450,393, forward strand.
TCAATCTACAAGAAATACATCCTAACTAATACATCTGAAACTTGGCACAAGGTATTAATATCTCAAATTCCAGGTCATGTGACCTTTACATAATACAACTACTTGTGAGAGCTGTGACTCACTCCAAAGTACTTGTAAACAGTGTCTTTCAGTATAGCAGTGTTCATCTGCTGAACTACCAGGCCATCCTCGTGGTCGTACACAGTCTTCAGGGCTCTGTGACTTATCCAGTAAGCTAGAGAACACAACTAACACATGAAATGGATCAGCAGAGTAATCTAAGAGCTTTTTACAGCACTTGCTACATATATACACTTTCAGATGCAATTAACTGGACCCTACCTGATCCCTCATCTCCGAGCATGTGCCCCCACCCCCCACATCCATAGCTCTTACCATCATGATTAACCAGACAGCAGTTGGAACCAGTTCCACTTATCAGCACCATACCACCTAATATATGCACACAAGGGATAGTGAGAGGTACGTATGTGGTGGTGCCATGTGGTGAGGGGCTGTCCCTATTGTGTGGTGAGGGGCTGTCCCTATTGTGTGGTGAGGGGCTGTCCCTATTGTGTGGTGAGGGGCTGTCCCTATTGTGTGGTGAGGGGGTGTCCTTACTGTGCTATGTCCCTACCATGTGGTGAGGCTGTGGCAAGGGATCCATAAGTGTCAGTGCAGACATGATAATTCTCCGACAGATTGGGATAATTATTGAAGAGAGAAGACAGAATCTTCTCCTGTGCTTCAGGTTTTTCTGCTCCACTTAAAGACAGTCCCTATGAGTTCAATTGAAGCAGTGTGAATGATATAAGTAGATTACATTGCTAAAGTCAAGAGATCCTTACATGCAAGCATGCATAATTATAGCTACGCATAATATATTACATACTGTATATAATTAGTACAGTGCATGTGGACATAATTACATTGCTACTTCTTACAGGTTACTCTCAGAATCAATAAACCAACTAAATTTAACTTACCACGCACTTAAGTTTCGTAAGTGGATCCAGTCCAGACTTCTGCTTAGCTTCCGTTAATACGCCATTCAACCTCTTTGTACACTCTTCAACTCCAATCAACTGCACATATATAGGAGGTACAATCACCATGACAACACAACACACAATACAAACTACTGACCCAATGATTCAGTCCTTCATTTTCACGAACGACATGTGCCAATATCCTCCCATCAGATGAAACAATACTTGTAATTGAGGATGATCCTCCACTTCATATTTAATTAAAGGAAAGAAAACGAACTACTTTTAAATCCTGTAAGGTATGGCCATATACATCTAAAATGGCCGCAGAGATACAGTTTAGATCGAAAACCTATAACGGTACTCTAGTCCATGCCCTTACCCTTCCACACCTCCGAAGTATTCCATTTCTACCATGCGATCGGAATTTTAGGGGAATTCCCTCAAACATGCTCCTTGCCGATCAGGATGTCGATTATCGATTGGTTACGCAACTCTTTTGCTATCTGCTTATTGCATGGTGGAGCTGTATGTTTCGAATTATGGATATAATCATATCTAACTACTTTAATGTTATTGCTAAGCGTATGATAGTTTAGCTATATATTCATCAGTCTAAACTTCTTAAAATCCATAAATATACTGTTTATCATATGTACAAACATTTAAAGTCAGATAAAATATACAAAAAATGTTAAATAATCAAAATATACAAGAGTTTACGAGTCAGGTATTAACAGCAACGTATTCTTTTGAACTGATCCATCCATTCAGTGTAGCTTTCTTTATACTTCTTTTCGCATCATCTGATAGATGATCCCAGGGCACACCGCGGGGAGGTAGAAGTACTTCGTGCCCCAAAAGGCCTCCGGTTTCTCAACTCTGTTTGACACTTCCACTACTTGCGTCGTAAGAGAAGCTGCTCGGGAACGGTCCGGCGTACCTGACCGACCTGTGACCAGTTACTAGTCCTGCACTGCCTCACGCTACGGACAGAACAAGCCCGACCCTGGCGGACCACAAACTCCCACCAATGAGAATCATCATGTGCACACAACGCAGCTTGAGAGCACTGTACACAGACTTTAGCTCATTGGGATCGGCCAGGCGCTTTAGAGTAGGGACCCATCAGTTCAATGAACTATAAGAAAAGAATTCAAAATACATGATATACAATGAAATACTATACATTGATGCATGGATACGAAAACTGAATACAAATTGAAATGTAAATGCCTTCCAAACCAACCTGAAGCTGCAGCCTACAACAGGGGTTCCTGACCGACTACGTAGTGGCACTGGACCCACGCTCCTCCAGGTACGGGTCGTATAGCAAGAATCCGCAAGTGCCAATTTAACACACAAGCAGGATTAATAGTGAGATACATCTCCAGGCACTAACCCATAGGTAGAGAGACCACCCCACTATACGAACACCGATGACCCTTTGTCGCATGGTACCATGGTCGTGCTCCTACCACGGTTTTCGCATCGATCCGCACTAAAGCAGACCTCCAGAGTTGATAGCCCGGAGGCCAAAGACTGAAAATTTCCTTGCCTATTTATTAGAAATGGTCGGCGGGAAACATCGTGAACTTGGCGGAACAAAAATTTTGTTAATTGTTTTCGTGGCCATGTTCGAGAACAATAGACAACATGCAGAACATGACCCGGCCTTTTCAGCCAGTTGTTATTGTTATTGAGTTCAGACTCGAAAACATGCAGGCGAAGCAATTTATAACATGTCCAGTGACCCCCATGAAAAAAGAATATAGAAGTGCTTAATTAATAAACAAGCTATCAATATCTTAATGAACTTCTAATTGTTTCAGCAGTAATCATTTATTTTAAACACATACATAGCTATGCACAAACTCTTGCGAGCACATTAATTGACATGTCAAGCGACGTGTTATCCATAACGCAGGATATTGGATGCAGATCATACAACTCAGCTTAAATACAATAAAAAGAAAGGCTTCGAATGATTGTACTTTACACACTTTCGTGCATATCTTTTATTATGTGCACATTAGCATTTTAATCCTTAATCCTATAGCATTTTAATCCTTAATCCTACTGCGCATGTATTGCTCAACTAATTTGTGAATCCAAAATGGCCGTTGCTACGTTGGCGCTGATTGGTAGGTCATCTTGTTTAGAGAATCAACCAAACTATATGACCGCTTTAAATGAATGTCCTCATATAATAATACTTACTTGTAAGACTGTTCAAAATGTAATTTATAATTAATGTACGTATAATTTCTACAAACTAACATTTGATTACACAGGATATTGGCTTATTGTGTAGCCTATACTTTATTTGTTGTATATTCATCTACTTACAGAAGAATTGTCATGAAATCAAATGTCAGTTACCTAGCAACATGTCCAATTTAAGAAAGAAGTAGGGGATCATTAAGGTATTGGCTTAAACCATTCTGGTGGGAAGATATAGTGAAAGAAAGTATTGGATCAAGAGAAACATGAAATAAACAGTGAGTATAACAGCTGTAAAGGACCTGGACTACATTTGTCCAATGGGACTACCAGATTTAGCATGTCTACCAGTTCCCTAGTAACTAGTAACTCCTAACCACCATAGTTCAGTTGGGGAGGTGTGTAGTACTCCTATAGATCAGTTTGCATTGCCTTGAAGCTGTACAATCCCTTTGAGCAACTTTATTGTCTTTGACATTAGTAAGGGTAAATTGTAAAACTGTTCAAAATTTTTCTAGTTTCTGTGGCTACTTAGAAAATCTATTTGTTTGCTCATTTTGAGTATCCATGGTAACTATGTAGATAGAGGAATACATCAAGTGACCTAGATTAAATTTGTCCAACTTGTATACCTGATTTAGGGACCATTACAGCTCCTCTTATTTGCTTCTGTATAGCCTACCATTTTTCCAATATATTTTATGTTGAAAAGTCTCCATAACAACCAGGTGCAGTTCCCTGGCAACCTTTCAATTGGAAATAATGTAATAGACTGTTTGTGTGGCTCTCACTTGTAAAACAAGTTTCACACATTTTAAGTCAAGTGGTATCTTTATCTAGTCAGCTGATCCCGATTGAGATCAGGCAGTTTCTCCAAAGTCATCATTAGTGGATGTACATAAAGAAACAAACATTAATTTGTTGTATGTAAAGGTGATATAATGTATGTACTTTATGCCTTTTAACAGAACCTATCTGTGACTGCTATAGGTAGAGAATTACTTGTAGATTATTATTATCATTGACATTTTCTGTCCATCTGTTTGCCTGTAACAGCATGTGACAGTGGTTGATGTTATAAACATGTTTTTGCAGGATTTGTGTCTGAGCATGCACTAATTGAATAACAACTTCTTTGAGGGTTACAAGTGTAAATCTTTTCATTATACTCAAACTGCATGTACAAGTGGTCACAAAGGTTTGATTTAAAATTTATGCCTGATAACTAGAATCACAGATTCATTGTCTCACATTTATGTCAACCATGGCATTAGGAAAATATTTTGTACACTGTAGACTTGCGATGTAGTGCATAGGCTATTGAATCATTATAATTCATAATTACATAAACTACAACAGCTATATTACATCAATATTTTTACTTCAATTAAAATGATGTCTCTCTTTGGCTCTACTAACCTAATCAGAGAGTACGGTAGTACTCTCTATGTAGGGATGGTACGGGTTGTTTCGTTTTCCCCATACATTGGTATAGGAGCAAAATTCCGAATTAGGCTGAAAATCGCCAAAACGAGACTATGTAGAGTTAAATATAGAACAAACATGCTATAAATTGGCCTTGAAGGCAAGCGACCGTGTATCGTTGGCAAATGAACGAACTTTGAAATCTCCCATTTTCGTTTTCTTCTTCTTCATCTTCTTCTTCTTCATCTTCTTCATCTTCTTCGCCCGCTGTAACTAAAAAACGAAATAAGCCTTCGGACTACTTCTTAATCGAAATTACTCTAAATTTTCCGAGCTGTATTCTTTTGTAGAAGCGAGAGCGATAACGCTATTATTGAGTATGACAGTTTTCATGGCTCAAGAGTCAAGACCTCAATAAATTCGCCATTTTAATGACGTCATAATCAGTCGAAGATTGCGAAACCAAAGTGGTTTAAAATACAACGAATTCCTAGCTTATGCTCCATAAAAAGTACAGAAACTAGAGAACAATAAAAATTTTCTACAAAAATAGCGAAGATGTAGGGATGGCACAAAAAGCATAGAAACAAGAAAGGGATGTTACACAGTGAAGCATTAGCTATGCATGAATCCTACAAGCAAGGGTGTTGTATGATTCGTGCATATATAGCTAATGCTTCACTGTGTAACATCCCTTTCTTGTTTCTATGCTTTTTGTGCCATCCCTACATCTTCGCTATTTTTGTAGAAAATTTTTATTGTTCTCTAGTTATTATTGCTTTATTATTAATTATCACCCACTCAAAATGGCTGTCCCTGAAGATCTCCCATTTCTTAGGAAGAAGCTGGTTAGTTGGTGTTGTATGTGTTCTAAACTGTTGGATTGGTAAACAATCTTGCAAACCTTCACTGTTCAGTATCACACTCTAGAATTCAGACATGTAGCTGCTTTGGGAGAAATGTATTAATTTAATTTGTGTATTAGTGCTAATCTTGTTCTGTATTATTATCAATGTCAACCTGTATGCATGCAAAAGGCAAACATAAATGTGTACTGACCAAACCTTGTAAGGTACACTTTGTAATGCCACTCTTTATAAAGGAATTTAAGATGTCTTTCAATTCTAGTTGAATGAAATTTATGTCCTTTGAAAGCACCTGAACCACAGAGAGATAATCTTCCTAAATTGGTGGTGTTCTATATAGTATATATATTTGAGCAAATGTACAACATGTTTGTGAGGTCAGTTGTCCATGTTTCCAGTGAACAAGTGATCTACATATCCATTTGGTGTGCCTTATAACATTCATTGTATATGTCTTCATTTCAGGAGACTGGTTGTTATTACTAGTCTGGGTGTGGAGTGTAAAGTGATAAAGATCGTCAGTCTTGACTGTTCAGTTTGCAACAGCTCCTGACAGCAGTTGATAGAACAACATGTTATTGGCAATTACTGCATGTGTGTATAGGGGATGAATCTTTTCCACAAAGTTTCTTATCATCTGAGGACTAGAGCTAAATCTAGAGCTAACTGATGATTAACAGAGCTATATTCTCAGGCTGGTTATATTCTCAGCACTCAATGCTAGTTACTACTGCTACCAGTAAATGGTATAGTATTTTAACATTTAAAATAATATTTATTTTCTACTATAGGAAAGTGAAGACCTCATTAAAATCTGCTAGATTAAGTCTCTTAAAATACTTGCAATGTGCACATTTGGTGTGTAGGATCCTCCTATAACTCCAAAGTCTACAATGCTAGCTTCACTGTAGATCTCTATGCACTAGTCACATTCAGATCATGATCGATTTTCATTACACAAAGGAATAATTACATATACTTATATACACATATATCTACATACAATAATGCAAAGTCTCCAAACATGGGGAAATACAGTGGAATAATGTCCTTCAGTTATCTATTAACAGCGGTCCGCTGCATTGGTCCCGGTCCATGGTACCATATCGCACTTGTGTAATACGCTGTAGTTGGCCCTTAAATAGACTTGGAAAAATCTTTTTGTAAAAAGTGCGTCTTGTATATCCATAGATAAGGGTATTCAGAAAACCTTGTAGAGGTACAAAAATGGCCTGCATACATTAGTGGAAGGAGAGGAGAAGGAAAGAAGAAGATGTATTGAATAATTAGAGTAAAATAAAGCATTTGCACTCTGTAATCTTTAGAGCATCATTATTGTTACCTCCCAGATCAGTACTCCTCTGTCAGGACGTTCATTAATGTGAATTGCATTTTCTTCATTCCACACAAGAATACTAGCTGCAAAGCCTGACATGTATACACAGGTATACGCATACAGAATATAACTGCTTTATACAGTATATATTAACACTTACTAGGGACAGCTGATAAAATATACACAATAAAGATACAGGTTATCCTTGCTATAATGATTTTGACATCTGTCTTATTTTCTTCATCAATTTCCAAAGAATCTTCAAACAAACATGAAGTGAAATTGAGAGAGGTTACATAGAGACAAAAAGTGCTGCCTATGCAATTACCATAAATCTTGAATAACTTCACAGACATTCTTATAAATAACACATAGAACACCTATAGCATATATAAATTGACACAAACATAATATAAAATATACATATGTACATATATAAGAAGCATCAATTCTATAGTAAATGTACATGTATGTACATGCGTCTACTCACTATCATCGCAATGAGTGATGTTATAAAGCTGACATTAAATGCAGTTGCCAAGGATTTGTCAAATGTATATTCAAGTTTGTGAAAGCTATCCTTAAAGTATGCATTGCAACTTGATATATTCTTGTGATAAAACCCAACACGGAGGTTGGCAAAATCTGGCAGACAATGGGGACTGCAAGAAAATGTGAAGTAATTTGGTCAAACCGGATACAAAAGTCTGTGTAGTGTACAATTATATGTTCTGTCACGTTAATCAGAACTATGAAACATACCAGCAGTTATTGGTTATATTATCTTGAACCTTAAAGGTAACTAGACCTACTCCCAATGGCAATCCAACCAAGGGTACAACCCTACATATTAAAAGTGGGTGGATACATAAAGTTTGATCTAAGGAATCCAAGGAATCAATGTACCATGATATGATGTACAGTAAAACAGTTAGAACATGTCTCAATCTCTTTCTTTGATCTTGACGGGGCAGTTGTGTGCCCTGATTACTATATACCTCTCTTACACTCAAATATGCAATAATGGCATACGTAGCAGTCAGAAAAAATCCACAAACTTGTGTTGCCTACATGTAAGGGAACATTCCATTTATTACTACACATGCACTTGGCTACAGGTCACATGTAAGTCAGATGTATGTCACATGCATGTCACCTACTATTGTGAATATTCCCGAGAAATAACAGATTAAAAAGGATTCAGGAGTTGTTATCAGAATAATGGCTCCAAGAAACCAGAGAAATGATTGAAGGAAGTCTGCTAACGAAATCATGAAAATTGGATGGACCTGGTGAAACAGTGGAAACAAATTTAGCATTTTTGCAAAACAGAATGCATCATATGAGGACATTAGACTAATGCTGACTGACTTGGGAGTTAGTGAGTTTTCCACCACAAAATCCAATAAAGACAATGATTGCAGTAGCTACCATACTAGAAGAGGATAGTACAAACAATTGATGAATACAAAAAGAAATTGAAATAAAACAATAGTGGAGTTAGTTGTTACTAAGAGATGAGAAATGTACATGTAGAAGGAGTTCCGCTCAAATTGCCCAAAAATGTCAACATTTTCTCAGGTCTATTCAAGTGTATAGTTTTCAAACACTCTATGTTAAATGTTAAACACAGTCATAAGGGTGCGTGAATCTTCCGGCCAATCGAACCATCTGCTGACAGTTATTGGAAAGTTACATATTACATCTTATGCAATCATATTTCATATTAAACTTTTGACTTATTCTCATGTCATGAAAACGTTGGTATGTACTTTATCCTCTTCTAATGATTCTCCCAAAAACATTTGTATTTTTCCTAATCATGTCAACCATGTCTATGCGAAACCTAAATGTATATTGTCTATGCACATATCATGACTGACCTCAACGACGATGTTATAATACGAAGTGCCACTATAGGAATGACCTGTTTAGGAAATAATAAAGTGTTTCAATTAAGGAAAGGTTCGAGGCCGTACAATATCTATCATACATATGTACATGTTTAGACACAACTTTCTGTTTCCAAGAGAACTCACGCCATCCTCATTCGTTATCTTGTTAATGATAGTAATGGAATCGGGACAACCAGCAGATAGAGGATCCTCAGTAGTCATTTTGAAGACGATCCAGTTAAATAAAATCATGTGATTTGTTGGTATGTGGTTTCGGCTAGGGGGTTTCAACCAAAAATGGCGGGAAATGAGAAACCTGTACGAAATCTTCCTTGGTAAGCATCTGATGAATGACAATGGAGATATATGTACACTGCTATAATTATTCACTTACATTTGTAGGGTAGAAAAATATCGTCCAAACAATTTGGATGATTTGATTTCGCATCAAGAAATTATTAGCACAAGTTAATTGGAACAATGTTTATTGTGACAGATGTCAGCCAAAATCCTTCCTTTCTACAGTTCAACGTTTCATGAAAGAGGATAGAGTGCCGCATCTGCTTTTCTACGGCCCCCCTGGGACTGGTAAGACTAGCACCATTCTCGCGTGCGCTAGACAGCTCTATGGGAAGCAAGAATTTGATAACATGGTCTTAGAGGTGGGTACTTGTCTAGTCTTATCACTTTGAAGAAGTAGTCACCAGAATCTGTAAAGAATAGTCTTTGCAACTGATTACTGTTGCTATGTGTGTATATTCACTGCATTTCATTAGCTGAATGCCTCAGATGACCGAGGGATTGGAATAGTAAGAGGACCTATTCTAACTTTTGCTAGTACTCGAACAATTTTCAAGTTAGTGTGCAGCGGCCTCCTCGGCACCGTGCAGACATTGCTATTGCCTTCCTTAGATCTGGGTTCAAGTTTGTTATTTTGGATGAAGCTGATGCCATGACGAAAGATGCCCAGAATGCACTGAGAAGAAGTATGTAGGACACAGTAATTCTAGTATACTTATGGTATATTCTAATATGCATACAGTAATTCTAGGATTTTCTAGTATACTTATGGTATATTCTAATGTGCATACAGTAATACCAGGATTTTCTAGTATACTTATGGTATATTCTAATGTGCATACTGTAATTCCAGGATTTTCTAGTATACTTATGGTATATTGTAATATACATAGGATATACTTGTGGTGTATTATATATTAGGATACTGTTCATTTTAGTGTTTGTCTTGTAAATTTAGTCATAGAAAAGTACACAGAGAACACAAGATTTTGTCTCATTTGTAACTACCTGTCAAAGATTATACCAGCCATTCAGTCCAGGTGCACTAGGTTCAGATTTGGTCCCTTAAGTCATGATCAGATGATCAGCAGGATTGAGTATGTCATGGCTCAAGAAAAGTGCGTAGGTTGCCATGGAAACCCCGCACTACCATATATGGTGCTGCATCAAGTGTTGCTTCATATGTATGTTATCTGTATGTAGTATTACAGCAACTAAGGATGGTAAAGACGGTGTGGTTGCCTTAGCACATGGAGACATGAGAAAGGCACTTAATATATTACAGGTGAAATATGTATTTCTTAGCCTATCTACACCTAACTACCTCTGTCTAATAAGAGATATCATTCCTTTTATATTATTAGTCTCCCTTCAAAGCCAGAAAAATCTACCTCACGCTACAGCAGAGATGTAGTACTGTTTTAGCTACTGAATGTTACAGTATTCTGTAATACAAATGATCCCTTTAAGATATTCACTTTTTCATCATCATAGCCTTTGCACAGCTAAGTGCAATTAACTCCCTCACATCATCCTGTAATGTTCTAATATTAAGCTCTCTGATAGCTAACCAATCAAATTGTCTAGAGATGTGACCAATCAAATTGCATCTTTTCTTCTAGAGCACCTCAATGGCTCATGAGGAGATCAGTGAGGATGCTGTCTACTCTTGTACGGGAAATCCTCTACCTAAGGACATTGGACAGATTGTGGAATGGATGCTAAATGAAAATTTTACCGTTGCTTATAACAGTAGGTCCTCATCATGTGATATGTACCTGACATACATGTGATATGCACCTGACATACATGTGATATGCACCTGACATACATGTGATATGCACCTGACATACAATGTTATATAATGATTTACGTAGATATTGTCAAATTAAAGACACTGAAGGGTCTGGCTTTACAAGACATCCTGACAGACATCCACTCTTATGTTCACAGAAGTGAGTTGTTTGGATAGAGGTCTACAGATTAATTAACAGTTTTTCCTCATATACTTTATAGTTGATTTCCCTCCAAAAGTTAAAATGATATTGCTCCAAAAAATGGCCGACATAGAGTAGGTTCACATGATAAAACTAATATTCTGTTAGTTGACAATGTAATCAAGCCACATGATCTTTACAGATGTAGTCTGGCTGTTGGAGGATCTGAAAAAATACAACTTGGAGCGTTACTAGGTGCCTTCCAGGTAGTGAGGGACATATTGACTGACAATGAGAAGAAGTGACATTCACTATTAGGCCAACAATTTAAGATTCAAACATATTTTATGTACAATCATAAGAATTGCATTTTGAAATCAAATGATTGATTTTCATGTAAAATAGAATTTACAAAAGTATGTATGTTCATTTTCATTCTGGACCGAAGCTCCCAAAGTTTCTATGCAAAATGGATGAGATTATGTATTAAATAAGTCTTCTCTTCATTCCTTCAAGTTGGGCTGCCACTGGGCAGGGCGGTCTAGTCCACCTACTCATTTGTACTCTCTTCTGAGGAGGAATCAAACTCTGCATTTGGGTCCTTCACCCAATGACCATTCTGTTCCCTCCTCCAACCAGATTTGTACTTTGATAATTGCATCATAGTAGTACACTGCCCTTGCGTTTCTTTTCTATCTCTCTTCTTTCTCTCTCTTATGGTTGAAAGCCCTGCATTCCACGGCTGTACATACTCAAATTCTTGTGGCTTAGCACTGGCAGGCTGGTCAATCATGTGAGAGTCACATGACTCAGTCACATGATGGTCCCCTGACAAACTGACAGATTGATCTCCAATAGTTGCAAGGAAATGTGTTCCAGGGGATGGCTTCTTAGCCTGGTTGGCACTTGTAGCATGAGGTCTTCTCTTCCTGAGGGTTACTGCAGAGTATATGGGCTCAGAAGTCTGAAGTGCAGCCATTTTATTTTCCTCTGCTTCAATATCTTTCTCTTTCAATGTACCCATTTGTAATCTCTTTTTAATTTCTTCACTTCTAGACTGCTCTTCAAAGGCCTTTTGGTTGGCATCTATTAGAACATTAAGGATAGTCAAAATGAGTATTTTGAAGTGCTAAACTATATTCTGTACTTTTACTTAACACTCACTAATCATGTGTTTTTTGCCTTTCCTGTGCAATGCTAACATGGATACTGTATCGAATATCGGTCTGTGCTGGCACACGAGACAGCAATATCTGCCATTCTTCATAAGCAGTGCTTCGTGCTCAGGAATGTTACTAGAGAATAGCTCTTGTATCCTGCGACGCTACAAACACGCAAACAATGAATCAAATCAAAGTCATGAATATCATACAAATGAGAATAAGTGCTTTTAATTACACGTCCTTCAAGTCATGTACACGTACCTTCACCATATTCTGCTGTTGATAAGCATCTCCAACTAACTTAAAGGACATTAGTATACCGCGAGAATTCTGCTATGATTTTGACTCCATTTTTTACATTTTTAACTTAGAAAGGGGTTTCCTCCTAAACTTGCGCAATACTTGCCTTGCATAGGCAAGATATACGTATATACAGTATATGAAATTATTCAAGACATCTGGTTCATGTTTAATTAAAAAATATCAGTCAATTGTTACAATGAAATATAGAACAAGAAATTAACAAAAATATTAAAATGCTGGATGTACTGTGAGTGCATTTCACTAGGGATGGGATGGATTGGAACTGCCGCTGATCAGCGGATGATGAGGAATTCCATCAGAAATAAAATGCTAAAATAAACAAAAAACAAGAAAGTATTTTTACCAACAATCTCCCAACTGTAACCCAAGCGCATACTGAAAGGAAATCACAGGAAACAGCCTGGGGTCAAGAATACTCATCCTCTATTCTACACACATGTACACCAGTTATCCTCTCCTCTTATGGGCCGTCAGACCACACACAGATCAATCTAGATCTTCTTTAGTATCAATTTTGTCTGATTAATAACTACTTGTTACATGTAACTACGTATCCAGATTCAATCGTCTACCCTCTCTCACTAAACATGTTCTGTACACGACTACCAGCTAGATGAAAGATCTATGCAGTAAGTCTCAATTTCCTTAACTTCAAAAACTAAGATAAGCTAAAAAACCTTTTCCTTCTCCTTTCTTTTCTTCTTATCTTTCTTTTTCTTCTTCTTGTCTTTGTCAAGTTGTATTCCTTCTTCTTTCTTCTTCTTCTTCTTCACAGGTTCACCACTGGCCAGCAATCCCACTTATAACAAGAAAATTAAACAAGAATGGATTTTTGACAAACATACAAGATTACAAACTGACACTTCTATAAAGTATGTAAAATGAGGCAAAATGAAAATACAAATAAAATAGACTATTATTGACTTTAGTCTCACTTGATGAAGACATTAGCTCATGCTTTGGAGGAATAATGGCGGGGTTACTATGGGAACTACCAGCCTTTGAAAATGATGATTCTGATCCTAGTTCAGTCTGCGGGGGAAATGCTTTAGGTGTGTCTGGTAGAGTGGGCGTGACCAAGGAAGTGATTTCCATTGCATCTGAGGGATCAAGCTTTATCTGCTTGTGTTTGTGTTTCTTCTTCTTCTTCTTGTGCCGACGAGGACTATCTGATCGAGGAAAGTCCATCCGATAGCTCTCTGGAAGCTGTGAAGAGAGGTTCCATCAAACAGTAAACAGGAAAACTACCTAAACTGTCAAATCTATCTAACAAACAATAGAGGGCAGTGACAAACAAACCACAATTGTTTTGTCTAAAAATCATCCTGAAGATTTAAAACCCAATATAGAACCCCTTAGACAAAGTGCTACTGGTTTAATCTGTCAGTCTTCTGTCCCTTAGATTACACCAGGAGAGATTTAGAAATTCCTAATTCTTCTAAATAAAACCTTATTGCAAGGAAGCAAAGGGAGCCAGACACCTCCTCCCCTATATCCGACACAGAGCTACACCTCCTCCCCTATATCTGACACAGAGCTACACCTCCTCCCCTATATCCGACACAGAGCTACACCTACTCCCCTATATCTGACACAGAGCTACACCTCCTCCCCTATATCCGACACAGAGCTACACCTACTCCCCTATATCTGACACAGAGCTACACCTACTCCCCTATATCCGACACAGAGCTACACCTCCTCCCCTATATCTGACACAGAGCTACACCTCCTCCCCTATATCCGACACAGAGCTACACCTCCTCCCCTATATCCGACACAGAGCTACACCTCCTCCCCTATATCCGACACAGAGCTACACCTACTCCCCTATATCTGACACAGAGCTACACCTCCTCCCCTATATCCGACACAGAGCTACACCTACTCCCCTATATCTGACACAGAGCTACACCTACTCCCCTATATCCGACACAGAGCTACACCTCCTCCCCTATATCTGACACAGAGCTACACCTCCTCCCCTATATCCGACACAGAGCTACACCTACTCCCCTATATCCGACACAGAGCTACACCTACTCCCCTATATCTGACACAGAGCTACACCTCCTCCCCTATATCCGACACAGAGCTACACCTCCTCCCCTATATCTGACACAGAGCTACACCTACTCCCCTATATCCGACACAGAGCTACACCTACTCCCCTATATCCGACACAGAGCTACACCTACTCCCCTATATCCGACACAGAGCTACACCTACTCCCTTATATCCGACACAGAGCTACACCTACTCCCCTATATCCGACACAGAGCTACACCTCCTCCCCTATATCTGACACAGAGCTACACCTCCTCCCCTATATCCGACACAGAGCTACACCTCCTCCCCCATATCCGACACAGAGCTACACCTCCTCCCCTATATCCGACACAGAGCTACACCTCCTCCCTATATCCGACACAGAGTTACACCTCCTCCCCTATATCCGACACAGAGCTAAACCTACTCCCCTATATCCGACACAGAGCTACACCTCCTCCCTATATCCGACACAGAGCTACACCTCCTCCCTATATCCGACACAGAGTTACACCTCCTCCCCCATATCCGACACAGAGCTACACCTTTGTATGTAGACACTCACACTGCCTGGAGCCAGTCGGAAACACGACAAGGAGGATCCAGACAGAGGAACCAGATCTCTACCAGTGATTGGGGGCTGGTCTATGACGGATCTCAGAGAACTCTCTACATTATCTGTCACGTCAATGTTGCCAGGAATATCTGGGAGAAAAGCACTGAGACGATCCTTAATCTTGCTACTAGCCAAAGTGTGAAAATCGTCCTCCAGAACATTGATCATATCTTTGTCTTTAGAATCTTCTTCTTCCAAAACTTCTAGAAAAGGCAAGTCACATTTGATGTCAAATGGTTCAGTGGACAGAGAGAACATGTGTTCAAACAGATTAGCCTAATAGACACATGAATAACTTAACTTTAACCTTGGTCTCATACCTATCAGCCATTTTATTGTTCATCTATGGCTACCCACTATTGAATACATTTCCAAAATAGCCAGACATTGACAGAAGTACAAGTGAAACATTCACAAAAAGCGACCAACTTCCCACTGTTCCTTACCTTTTTTATCGTTTACCAAGTACAAATCTATGTTTTGTTTCTGCAAGAGCTGAGCTTGTTGATGGTGGTGCTGCTGGAGTTGTAAGGTCTGGTCGTCAATGGACACCATAATCGGCTTGCCCCCAGTCGAGGTGGTACTGACAACGATAGGCTGGGCCAACTGGGGCTGTATCGTGTAAGCCGCCGTGGCTCCGAATGTAGAAACGCCAGTAATAGATATTCCGTGGGGAATGGCTGGTATTAGGAACGTCCCTCCAGCCAGCGGTACCCCAGTCACCTGATGGCTCCATAGACTGGCCTGAGTCTGTGGATCCATGGTCTGGGCGGACGGACAACAAATTGGAGAAGATGGAGTCTAGCGTTACTCCTTTCCTGGGACTGAACGCCTTTATTGGGTTAATATCTTTTACAATTAATAACTGAAACGTCCGCCATATTGAGTAACATTCAAAATTGTATTAATACTTGGCGTATATTTTAATATACATAAATAGTTTTTATATTTATAGGCTATAGTATTAAAACATATAAAACATTTTTGATAGTTACGTCATCGTGTGAAGACTTATCGGAATTCCTTCTGCGTTGTTCGTTCACCAGCTTCCGTTAATTTTGCCAAGCGCATACAGCAAGGAGAGGGAGAGGGCAAAATGTCTGAAGGTTTAGGATTCCACAATCTTCCCTTTATGGCCCACAGGAAAACTGTGAAGCGAGGTTTCGAGTTTACCATCATGGTTGTCGGTAGGTCATAATTTCAAACTGCACCATTTCCTGCGATCCTGAACTCTCTCAAGCTTTAGACACTTAGCTTCTTAGCTAAAGTAACTTGTATAAGGATCCATTTGAAGGAATTGGATAGTTTATACATTCATGATAGATATTTACAGAATATTGATAAGATCTGCACGTGAAATGGAAGCCATTTAAGGTATCCTGGATTTCCCTAGAGACACGAGAACACATGTCGTTTAAGTTCTCTTTGTGGTTTGGCAAAATTTATTAAATATCTCCTTTTAAGAGATTAGTGTTACTTTACATATAATGACCTATTGTGAATTATAAATTATTCTTATGTGTAAATATGCATGAAACACTGCATCAGACTATCATAGCATCTGATGATTGAAGTGATGCGTTGGTGGGTGTATCTGGTGGGTGATGATTATAAAAACAATTATATCTTATCATGTATGTTTAACCTTCTCCTCTCTATCATTACTTGTTGCACCATTCACCTCTGACTGGCTGCTGAATGATAATGATGTCACATGTACATTATACATTTGATTTCAAACTTGAACTATTCTTTGAATTTCTCTTCTGGTTTCGTTGTAATTGTCAAATATTTTGCTTTAGTTTTCTTAACTATATTCATAGACCCATGTGACCCATAGAGTGTTATGGTCCTGAATAGTTCTGTTATGATTGTTGTGTAATCTCATTGTAGCAGCTACGTACGTATGTTTGGGTTGGTGTTGATCAGTTAGAAAATTATGTTGAAATCCATTAATTTTCCATGTCCACTGGTAGTGTTACGAACACTCATTTTACAATTCTGATTAATCCATCCATCCATCCATCCATCAATCCATCCATCCATCCATCCATCCATCCATCCATCCATCCATCCATCCATCCATCCATCCATCCAAACATCTATCCATCCATCCACCCACCAATCTCCATTTCCTCCATTAAGGTGAGAGTGGACTGGGAAAGTCAACTTTGGTGAATACACTCTTCATGACAGACCTATATGGAGAGAGAGTGTTCCCGTCCACCGTTGGTAAGAGATCTCATGTGCAGACCATTTAGATCCAATTGAAAGTATCATTCCTTCAAGATGCATCAAACGTTTTATGTGTTGTTGATGAATGATTGCTTGTGTACTGTCTAAGTTTGTTTCATTATATTTTAAGATTTTAAGTTTATACTGTGTTTATTTGTTTGTTTATTAGATCGTATCAAGAAAACTGTCAACATTGACACATTTTCAGTGGATATTGAAGAAAAGGGGGTGAAATTGCGGTTGACAGTTGTTGATACTCCGGGTTTTGCTGATGCAGTTGATAATACTGATTCGTAAGACATCCGTCTCCATGACAACAATTGTACCTGTTGACTGCTCCATTTTGATTGTTTGTTTGTTTGTATGCAGTTGGAAGCCAATAATCAACTATGTCAACGAACAGTACGATAACTACTTCAGAGATGAATCAGGTTTAAATAGACGAAACTTGGAAGATCACAGAGTACACTGTTGTTTATATTTCATCAGTCCTTCTGCACACGGGTGAGTAAGTGTATGCGCCTTCCAAGACATGAAATTGTTAGTTAATTTGAGAGCAAAGATATTGTTGAACCTAGTTAATTAAGTGGAAGTGTTGCTATTCTTCATATTCATTTGATTGGATGTAACAAAAAGCCAAAAATACAATTTAAAGTCATTTTTTCCTTTTCTTAATCGTTTGTACATTAAAAATAGTATAATGCATATTTACAGTCAGTTATTGAATAATACTATATAGTACTTACTAATGGAATTCCAATTCATGTGTGTATATAAGTGTTTTTAACTTTGATGCATAGTAATTCACTGAAGAGCCACCTTTTATAGGACAATTTAAACTACGTACGTAGTACCTTCTAACCAGTGTTACTATAAACCAGCAGTTCACTAATACGTATGTTTTGTTTGTAAGGAATTACGTTAGTGTAGCTAAATGTAACTTATTCTTATTTCTTCACAGGTTACGTCCAATTGATATCAAATTTATGAAGGAGCTACACAATTTGGTGAATATCATACCTGTTATAGCAAAGGCTGACACATTGACAATCTCCGAAATTAAAAAGTTAAAACAGACGGTGAGGAATGTGAACTTCACTATAGTTACGTAGTTACCTTTCTTGCTCCACTATTCATGACTCATGATCAGTTAGTTCTGTCTGATATATACCATCTAATTGGGACCACAGAAATGTCACAGAGAACACCATCCAGAAACTCACGATAGTTGAAGGAACGAATGGGGGTGTGGCAGTGGGAGGAAAGGATGGGGGTGTGGCAGTGGGAGGAACGGATGGGGGTGTGGCAGTGGGAGGAACGGATGGGGGTGTGGCAGTGGGAGGAAAGGATGGGGGTGTGGCAGTGGGAGGAATGGATGGGGTATGGCAGTGGGAGGAATATGTGGGAGTGTGATAGTGGGAGGAGTTTGTGGGAGTGTGATAGTGGGAGGAGTTTGTGGGTGTGTGGTAGGGGGAGGAGTATGTGGGAGTGTGGTAAGGGGAGGAGTATGTGGGTGTGTGGTAAGGGGAGGAGTATGTGGGTGTGTGGTAAGGGGAGGAGTATGTGGGTGTGTGGTAAGGGGAGGAGTATGTGGGTGTGTGGTAAGGGGAGGAGTATGTGGGTGTGTGGTAAGGGGAGGAGTATGTGGGTGTGTGGTAAGGGGAGGAGTATGTGGGTGTGTGGTAAGGGGAGGAGTATGTGGGTGTGTGGTAAGGGGAGGAGTATGAGGGTGTGTGGTAAGGGGAGGAGTATGTGGGAGTGTGGTAAGGGGAGGAGTATGTGGGAGTGTGGTAAGGGGAGGAGTATGTGGGTGTGTGGTAAGGGGAGGAGTATGTGGGTGTGTGGTAAGGGGAGGAGTATGTGGGTGTGTGGTAGGGAGAGATGCAACTTGCACAGTCATACTCTCAGCACCGAAAGACCATTTTACCTTTCCAGTTCTGGTCACCCTGTCTTTCTGTGTCTCCAATAACAAGTAGCAGTTCTTCACTTCTGATCCTTCTCTTGTTTTGACAGATCCTTCAAGAGATCCAGCAAAATAGCATTCAAGTCTTTGTGCCAGACCTGTATGAAGACGACGATAGTGGCAATGCTGAGATTGCAGAGATTAGGAACAGTATTCCGTTTGCAGTCATTGGTAGCACCACCCTTCTAGAGGTCAACGGAAAGAAAGTTAGAGGAAGACTCTACCCTTGGGGAGTAGTGGAAGGTTGGTTGCTGATCTCTACCTGTCTGTAGCAACTCTGTACCTGTCTGTAGCAACTCTGTACCTGTCTGTGGCAACTCTGTACCTGTCTGTAGCAACTCTGTACCTGTCTGTAGCAACTCCCTACCCGTCTCATTAATCTCTCTGTACGTAGTTGAAAATAGACGGCATAGTGACTTCCTGTTGCTTCGAGACATGTTGATAAAGACGCACATGCAGGACCTGAAGGAAATCACTCAAGATGTACACTATGAAAACTTTAGAAAGAAGAAACTGACTGAAACTGGAGGAGTGTCACCTTACACCCGGTTAGGATTACCACTTGTCTCCTTGTTGTCTGTATTGTGTAGCTCTGATATGTCTTGGACACTCTATTGATAGCCACATGACTATCACATGACTATCACATGACTATCACATGGGTACCATATGATCTTATTATTGGTAACTTTGTGCTCTTAATCACAGCTCAAAGAACATCACTCCTGACGTGCCTGATGGAAATGCTGAGAACCCAGAAGAACTCAAGCACAAGGTAATTCCAGTCCCTCTCTGTGTATAACATGTTGTTAATGTGCATCCATGTACACTGACCAATGTGCTAGACCAGTGGTTGGCTCTAGGATATTTGGAATGTGTAGTGTATAAAGAGATTTGAGAGACAGAGAGTTGTAAGTTGGGAAAGTAAACAGTAGGAGATCTGGCAATGTGGTCAAGTTACATAAGTACTATAGTCCATTCCTCAAGTTCTCCAGTGTACTACATGTGTATTGTGGCAATTGTGTCCCTATGTAGTCAATTGTGTCCCTATGTAGTCAATTGTGTCCCTATGTATATAGTCAATTGTGTCCCTATGTAGCCAATTGTGTGATTAGTTAGCCAATTGTGTCCCTATGTATGTAGCCAATTGTGTCCCTATGTAGCCAATTGTGTCCCTATGTAGCCAATTGTGTCCCTATGTATGTAGCCAATTGTGTCCCTATGTAGCCAATTGTGTCCCTATGTAGCCAATTGTGTCCCTATGTATGTAGCCAATTGTGTCCCTATGTAGCCAATTGTGTCCCTTTGTAGCCAATTGTGTCCCTATGTAGCCAATTGGTCCCTATGTATGTAGCCAATTGTGTCCCTATGTAGTCAATTGTGTCCCTATGTAGCCAATTGGTCCCTATGTATGTAGCCAATTGTGTCCCTATGTAGCCAATTGTGTCCCTATGTAGCCAATTGTGTCCCTATGTAGCCAATTGTGTCCCTTTGTAGCCAATTGTGAGATTAGTTAGCCTATTATAGCAGGTATTGTTTACCATTGCTGTCCTATTAGCACCATCTCTAAACTTATAGTTCATCTGAAAAGGGATGATTTAAGCTCATTAGTATTAATGAATTGTGACATTGTGTTTTCTCATGTCTGCTTGTTTTGCACCTATATCAGGTGATGTCAGTGTGTAAATATATGTATCAAGTCATGTTCATATGTAATCGATGCAAGTTGATGCCAATCACAGCATATATATGTATGTGAAACAGGCTTATTGTATACCATATATTTATATAAATGTTCCTCTTAATTGCTATATATAGTATTGATTCTTTATCTCTTAACATCTGGTTGCCATGGTAGCCATGCTGTTGTTCATTCCAATTTGAGTGATTGTATAGTATTTCAGTCTAATATTGACAGTTATAACATTTGCCTTAGTAAGCTAGTTTGGTCATGTTTTGCAGTGTAGCCAATTCTCAAGGAATTTAACACTTTCTCTTGACTGTTCATTTCTTGATTTCCAGTTATAAGGACCTACTAGCGTTACCATTTTATATGTTTTTCTTTACAGATTAAGCAGATGGAGGAACAGATGAGAATGTTGAAGGCTGCCCTTGGCAAGGACGACGCGGCGGCAGTGTGATGTCCGACCAAGCCCACAGAGTAACACATTCAAACACTTTAAATACCATATCATGCTTTTCTAGTAGAAATACCATTTTCAGTCAAAAGCGTAGTCGTGTTTTATACATAGAATTTTCTTCAGCTATTATATACAATGTCAGATCACATTTGTGAATTATATTATTCAAAATGGCGACCCGTCCCAGGAAATCTGATTAAATAGCGTCGTAGCTGTGGTTGATTGAACAAACTGTTGTGGTAAGATAGTCCCACGATAGAGCCATCGGATAAGGTAACATCACGGTCTTGTGTGGGTATCAGTTAACATTGTCTATATAGCGAGGATCTGTGAGGTATTTAGAGGAGTGGTATGGACCAAATAGCCGGCTTAAAAATACAAATGATGAACAGGCGTAAGCTCGCCCGAAAAGGACTCGAATTTACTCTCATGGTTGTTGGTAAGCCTGCGTAGATTTACAAGGATTCCAACTGCTGTGTAGTTGAGGTTTGGTTGAAGACATTTTAACGTGCTGTTTCTCTCTCCAAAACTAGGAGAAAGCGGTCTCGGAAAGTCGACGCTGGTAAACTCGTTGTACGACCAGCAAGTTTATCCGAGTAGTGAAATTAATGGTTAGTTTCGCATTCACGGCAATTCTTACATATTGTATCAAGAACAGGTATATTTGTTTTTTGATCGTCTGTGCAATTAATACTGTCTTTGTGTGTGTACTGTGTTTGTCGTCACGAGACTCGTTCTCTTAATGATCAAAGGCGTTTCTGGCTTAAAGAGAGTGTTACTTAGGACTGTAATAAAGTTTTCTACGCGTCTAGTTCCTTTCCTCTTTCCTCAAATGATTTGGTCACTTGAATACCACATAATTGATTCGCCCCGCTGCCTTCTCTAGGAAGGTACGCATTCCACGCCTTGCTAGGATTAGCCAGAGCCACTGGGCTAGACAGTTGTTTCTCCTTTCATTAGTAACCCCGGGGGCTTTTATCTCAGATCTTTTAATATCTTCCACACTCACCTGCAACTGCTTAGCAGTTCTATAAGTGACTTGCTTGCGTTGTTAATGTACTTCTTATTGGTATGAATGCCATCTGCATAAGACATTAATATAAACTCCAATTAGCATATACATGTAATGATACAAATTGCACATATATAGTGATTTTTTATAATTTATTATCATGCTTTTGTTTTTCTGTGTAATTTACCAAACATTTGTTTGTTTTTTATAGCATGTTTATGTGTTCCTCTTCCATCCAGTGTACCCATACATGTTCTAATTGACCTTTAATGACTTAATGGCATACTTAGAAAGGATCTGGTTTTGTATGTCTTTTGAGGCTAAAGTGGACAATATTGTCGTACGTACACCTGTGTTTGGAGGGACAGGTGTAGTCAATGAATGGAATGACCATTGTTCAACCTGTATAAGTTTACATGCGTGGGCTAAACTGTATAATTGTATTAACTAGATCCTTCTTTGCTTTATGTCCACTGATTAGAAGTTTCATTGATTGGGCCGCCACAGCCACTCCATTGTGTGCTCTTATTTTCTTAGAGTCCTCTTAGACAGCTGCTATGTGCTCTTATTTCCTTAGAGTCCTCTTAGACAGCTGCTATGTGCTCTTATTTCCTTAGAGTCCTCTTAGACAGCTGCTATGTGCTCTTATTTCCTTAGAGTCCTCTTAGACAGCTGCTATGTGCTCTTATTTTCTTAGAGTCCTCTTAGACAGCTGCTATGTGCTCTTATTTCCTTAGAGTCCTCTTAGACAGCTGCTATGTGCTCTTATTTCCTTAGAGTCCTCTTAGACAGCTGCTATGTGCTCTTATTTTCTTAGAGTCCTCTTAGACAGCTGCTATGTGCTCTTATTTCCTTAGAGTCCTCTTAGACAGCTGCTATGTGCTCTTATTTAGTGACTGTTAGGCATAGCATATCTCTTTATATAATAGAGCTTGTTCAGTAGCTATAAATTTCTGCTGGACATGAACAATATCACAATTTTTATGTGATTTTATATGTAATATATGTCATACCTTCAGACTTCCTTATATGGTATTTATGACTTGAGGACTGTTGATACAGCTACATCTGCAGGTTGTAGTCAATTGTGCCATGTCAAAGTTGAAAAACATTCACAGATAGTCCTCCTTTCTTTGAAGCTATTTACCATATACTTACAAAGGTGTTGTGTAACTGCTATGGGATATTACATGTACCACTGCATCCTTTGGAGTAATGGAGTTTACATAAGTTATTACTTCGTAGTCATTGCAATAACTGCTCCTTCGGTAGACTTTACTTGAGGTCTTTTTGTGAGAATCCGTGACACTCTGACACTCTGACTAGCTACTTGAACCCAGGGCCTGTTGTGTTATGATATTTTCTATCTATTACTTGGCTAACATTAATGATGGTTTTATTGCCCCATTTAGACCACGAAATTAAAAAGACTGTTGAAATTCATACATTCACAGTTGACATAGAAGATCAAGGCGTGAAGCTGAAACTGACTGTAGTGGATACACCGGGTTTTGGGGATTCAGTTAATAACAGCGATTGGTGAGTAGTGTCTTAGGACTCCCTTGCACATCTTCAATATTGCCTCCACTCTAATGCCCCGCCCACCTGTCATTAGTCAACAGTTGATAAGCTGACCTCTGACCTCTGCCTTGTCAGTCAATGGGACTAATGTTGTTATGACCATCAAAAGAGTGTCTGGTGATGTAATCCACAGTTTCACTAAATCCTGCTGAGTTAATGTCTGATCTAGCAACTAGGCTATCCTTTGATAATGCCCTTCAAGAGTTTAAGAGTTCTTTTTGTTGGTACATGAGTAAGTCCCTTGGATGGATTAGTTTGGTGAAAGGGTAAGTCCCTTGGGTGGATTAGTTGGGTAAGTCCCTTGGGTGGATTAGTTGGGTAAGTCCCTTGGGTGGATTAGTTGGGTAAGTCCCTTGGGTGGATTAGTTGGGTAAGTCCCTTGGGTGGATTAGTTGGGTAAGTCCCTTGGGTGGATGTTGCTAATCTTGTGGCCAGTTAATGGTGCTGACTTGTGTTTTAAAGTTATATTACCACGGCACACAAATGAGCACTTTCTGCCAATGTACGTGCGACAAATATTCTCCCTGTCCCCCTTTGGGAGCCACTCTGTGACTCATGTGTTGTTTAATTGAGCACCAGTGGCACTACAAATTGATACAGGGCACTTCCATATTTGGACATATAATTGGATGAGTTTGTGAATGTGTCCTTGTTTGAGAATAATTGTATTTTATGAGGTTTGTGGTAGCAATGTTGATTCAATGAACTACAGCATCAAAAGGGTACCATTTTATTATATAAACTTTAAGATAATTCACCTTAAGCACCCTTTTCCTATAAAATTGACTTTATAATAAAACTACCATTTACTGTGTTGGTGTTGAATTCATAGATTATGCAACTGAACTCTGGAGGCAATCTCTTGTATATTTGTGTTCCTCGTGAGTTTGTTGACTTTCCATTTTATTGTTTGTTTGTATGCAGTTGGAAGCCAATAATCAACTACATCAACGAACAGTACGATAACTACTTCAGAGATGAATCAGGTTTAAATAGACGAAACTTGGAAGATCACAGAGTACACTGTTGTTTATATTTCATCAGTCCTTCTACTCACGGGTGAGTAAGTGTATGCGTGGAAGAATACATTAAGATTTTAGATCAACCATTTCATGTAATTGGTCAATTTTGTACATATTCATACTATATTATTGATATCAAAGGAGTTAATAGAGATAGAGATGTCCTCTTCAAGCAGCTGTTGGCAGAAGTGATTTTAAAATGGCTGTTATGTGGAGTTAATCTCATAGTTAGTTGTAGAAATATTTCAAGTGTGTTTACACCTATTGAGGAACTAATGGGAAATTCCCTATAGACCTGCTAAAGTAAGTAAAGTGAAGTGTCTTTCTCAAGTGACCATTGGGAAGGGTCTAACATTCAACTTACAGACAATGATCTTTATAACTTCAATGATGCTATATTGAATAGATACTATAGATTTTGTTTCCTTATCTTTCAGGTTACGTCCAATTGATATCAAATTTATGAAGGAGCTACACAATTTGGTGAATATCATACCTGTTATAGCAAAGGCTGACACATTGACTCGGAATGAGATCAAGAGATTGAAACAGAAGGTAAGTACAAGTGATTATGATCTGTCGATATGTTTACGAAATGCTTTGCACTCAAATCACCTGCAGTTTCAATCAGTCAATGAGATCTGTGTAATTCATTTTCTATATCTTTTGAATGATACAATGTTCAACTCTTTGAACATCTAAATTGAGTTTGGGTTTAATATTTTGGTCCAATATTTCAAACCCAAGGGTTTTCATCTGCAACTGATAGATTTTGTTTTCAGAAGAGTTTTATGAAGAAAGATGTACCATCCGAAAGAAACTTTGATGCAGTTGGAAGGAATTCTTATTTAGTATTATATTCTATAGGTTTTACAAGAGATCCAGGAGCATCGTATTCAAGTGTTTGTGCCAGAAGTTGACGAAGAAGATTCTCCTCTAGTTCGTGAGATGAGATCGTGTGTCCCCTATGCCGTGATCGGAGGGGACAGGCTGTTGGAAGTGAATGGAAAAAAGATCCGAGGAAGACAGTATCCTTGGGGTGTTGTAGAAGGTGAGTAGTTCTTGTTTAGAACCTCCTATTGTGTTTGGTCAGGTGAAGAAGAAGACAAAAAAACTGTAGCTCACATATTAAGCAATGTAGTTATTTTCAGAGTAGTTGTGGTTTCACTTATCAGTACTCTTTTCTGTGATGCAGTTGAGAACAAGGAACATAGTGACTTTCTCCTCCTGCGGCAGATGATGATCCAGACGCACATGCAGGATCTCAAGGACATTACGCAAGAGATTCACTATGAAAACTTTAGAAAGATGAAGTTAATGGAGACAGACAAGTCAGTAAAGTGAGTGCTTTTGACTGTTTCAATGTACTTAGGAAGTTGTTATTCCCTCATATTTATAATATGTGAGTTATTAGTTTTTTTAAATAATTTGTGTTAAATAATAGTTTATATTAATTACAGTGGTATTACATATCATATAATATCCTTACAGTGGTATTGGAGAGGCTGTGGATGGACAGGAACAGAATAAAGAAATTCTTGAGAAACAGGTATCTTAGACCATGAATGTGTGAACATTTTTAAACACATAATAATATATATTTGTCACTGTTGTCACTATACTTCTGAGTTACTAGTATATCAGTCTGCGAATGAATCTTTTTTAGCTAGTGGAATATGCTTCACTCATAACTCCTTTCATCTTCTGTGTTTGTGAGATATTCCATAGTTATTAGTATATCATAACAACACGTACAATGGATGACCCTGGTCTAGTGACTTCTGTTCTTTCTGCATTGTTCCTCAAAGGGCTATGAAATTGTTGTGGTTTGGTTATCACAATCTAATTACACATATATATTATTGTGTAGATTGCTGAGATGCAACAAAAGATGGCAATGTTGATGGCCAAGTTGGGAGAGAAGGAGACTGGTGCAGTTGTGTGATTCTGAACATTTCTTACACGCATTTGCCGTGACCAATGTTCTTGTTTTGTAAACAATACCAAAAAACTAGCATGTAGATATAGAACACCGGCACCCATTAAGAGCATGTGTGTACGAAGTACATTTTTCATCCACCATTTTGTTCTTAAAATAGAAGATTGCACAACTTGAAATTACGCAATTATAACCTGTTGGTTGCAAAAATTAATAAACCAAAGTATACAAGCCAATTAATAACCTACATATTATATATTATTTAGGACTGTTCTGTTTTGTGGTGCGAATATCAAAGGGCTAATTTAATAAGAACTAAGTTTTGCATAAATTTAACATCTACTAATTCACATTGGCTGATAGCCTTGCGGAGGGAAACTCCCTGGTGGCATGGCTCCTGGTGGCATGGCTCCAGGTGGCATGGCTCCCGGTGGCATGGCTCCCGGTGGCATGGCTCCAGGTGGCATGCCAACCGGAGGCATTCCTGGAGGTCCGGCTGTTATCATTAACATTTGCGGCTCTACAGAAGAGAAATGTGTCATTTTTACTTGCTATTCAAAGGCTGGTTGTATACAAGGTCATTACCCATCATCATCGACTGTTGAGGAGTCTCTCCTTCTTCAGCACGTTCAGCATCTGATTGTAACAGTTTGTCAACCTTGGAAAATGTTTGAAATATTATTTAGCAGACAAAATAACCACAGAAAATATGTTACAAAACATTACATCACATTACAGGACCTCCATACCTTTGAGATGTACTCTCTTGTAACTTGCATCAGGTATGGCATTGCAAAATCCATTATATTGTGTTTCCATGCCAACTCCATGATGACATCAGGTCTGAGCAGGTCGTAACAGGAGTAAAGGCAAGCGGCAAAGCAGTCATGTCGACCAATCTCAAGGAACCAGGCTATCAGGTCTTCTGCCACAGGGATCTGTCTTGACTCTCCTGAATACTGCATGGCATCCTGTGGATACAAGGTTGCACAATATTGGTCAAATGGTTACCAAGATGGCAGCCCTTGGGCAGTGTTACAACTTACAGCAAAGAGACGATCCTTCTTGCAGAGGTCAACTGATTGTTGCCAGCGATTGTTCATTTTGTATAGATAGGCAGCAATGCGACGGAATTCAATGAGTTCATGCTTTTCTAAGCGCTGAGCCAGGGTAATGTTGTCAAAGTTATTAAAGGTATCAATAGACTTTCTCAATCCTTCGTAGTCCTCTTCTTCGATGAGCACATCATTCAGAGCCTCATTGATTGCTTTATTGTTGTGTTGCTGGACCACTCGGAGGTATGGCTTGACTAGCCTGAGGTGGTTGCGCTTCTCAAAGAAGCTCACGCAGCGAGTGTGGTCCAAGCGTGGAACCAGAGCTACCAGAAGGTCATTCACCAGCTTGGGATGAAAATCTACGTAAAACTGGAGAGCCCTGTAATACAGCTCTATGTTAGCAACTTTAGTGACAACATCCTTGAATGTTGACTCCTTCCACGCCTCTGTCGGGTGTGTCATCATTGTCATTATTGCATTGTCATACTCCTCGTACTTGTCATACAGGAAGACAAGCTCTGCCCACAAATGAGCTTGTTCAGCAGCTCGGAGCACCTGTTGACAAATATGAAACACAAAACTCACAAATGGGACCTCTTAATAATAATCCCATGGACTTCTTAATAATCTCTAGGACTCTTAATAAAAATCTCAAGGACCTTTCTTAATAATAATCCCATGGACCTTCTTACTAACTAATGACATGCTGATTAACTAGAGTTAAAGATAGCCAGCCTAGATATCTCAAATACATTAAAACATACCTAACTAACTTCCATGCTTGTCCCCCTATTACACGGAAGTGTAGTTTGCCCATCCCCTCCATGAAAATTAATTACAACACAAAATGGCCGCTGGCTGGTAATATACATAAAACTAACTACGTGCTGGCTGCTGCTGACCTTAGGAATGTTGACGCGAGACCAAAACATCTCCAAGTGTTCTCTCATCTTCTCTGGCTTGTATTTTGAGTAGAGGATGGCTAGCTCGGTGAACATTCCCATGTGTGCCCTCTCCTGTCCCAGCCCAGCCTCCATGAGAGCAATCAACTCATCAAAGTACCCTCTGTTCTGGTAGTAGTTGATGAGGTCGCCCAGCTCGTCTGCATGCACCACAATGTGGAGTCCGCATATCTGAGCCAATCTGAACTCCTTCCCATCCACACAGGAGAAGCATACCTAAGGAAGAAGACAACCTTTCACTGAGAGTCCAAGAGGGCGTGTCTATTACGGCTAACCTCCTTCCAGGATCTAGTGGAGTTGGCCTTCTTTGCTGCATCCACTGCCGCTTGGTACTCCCCAAGACGGACCAAAGTGGAGGCGAGGCGACCGTAGTTAGAGATGTTGTTGAAGAGTATTTTAGCAGCCTCAAACATGCCTTCACTGAAGCACCTCTCCCCAACCTAGCAGGACCACCAGAGAGACACATGGATACGTATCTATGCTGCAAGTGGTATACTAGCCAGTATGATAGGGAAATTGTGCCTAACATGCATTTTTGGCCCAGTGGAGAAGAAGAAAAAAGAAAAGAAAGTCTCCAGGACCTGTATCTTCACCCAAAGCTCTCTCCAGGTTTAGTTCCCTTTAGTTTTTTTTAAAGAGTAGGCATAGCATGTAGGAAAATGGTGTATTAGATTTTCATGCAAACAATATGGGACTAATCACACGTATCCAAGTAACACAGTTCAACACATACATTGGTCAATAATATCTATCACGGTTACACTATTAGTGATTGCGTAAGTTTGCCTGTTCCCTTGCTTACGTACCTGTCCAATCTGAGCATGATTTGGAGTGGAAATAAATTCTTCTAAATCAGCCAATCGGTTTGTCTTGGCAAATGCAAAAACAAGTTCAGTTTCGATCTCTGTTTCTCTGACTTTCTTACGAGCCATCAGCAAAAATCTAACAAGATCTTCAAAGTTTCCAGAATTGTTGGATGCCTGAATGACCTCCTGATAGCACGACGGATCATCAGCCTTGATGTAGGCATCAACCGCCTCCTTCACCATACCAGCGTCAAGCTGGGCCTTCCCAAGAAGACTCCATACGGCCGCTTCATTGCAACGCTCAGCAAACTCATAGGCACGGTCCAGATTCTTCACATACTTTATTAGCACCTGTATACAGAGTCGGTATAGGGAATATACACATATGTCCACTGTATCTAACTACCTTTGGAATGTACGTATGTACAGTACAAACTTATGTGTACAACATTTCAAAGATATGTAAAGAAAAAAAGAAAAAAGATACGTACCTCAATGGCGGATGTATTGACTTCAAACTTCTTGTAAATGGCAAATGCTTCCTCGTAGAGTTCACTATTGATGGCAATGTTTGCAATGTCAGGTGCATCGTAGTTGTCCAGCCGGGTGATGTACTCCATCACTCGAGTGGTGTCGGCCCTAATGGCCGTGAGGATCAACAGGTTCTGCAGGTTCCTAAGGAAGAAGCAAGTCCATTCTTACAGCACAGGGGTACAGTGGAGATTGAAGAACTTCACTAGAAGAGACACTCACCTGTGTTCTGCAAATATTGAGTTATCCAACACAATCTTCTCCAGCAGTTCAATAAGTTCATTGGGAAGGTCAGCATTCATGAATGCCTTAACACATGTTGAGACGTCGTCTGGGTCCTGCGTCTCGCTGAGTGCAGTCTGGACCACCTGATCAATCAGCTGTCTGCGGTACTTGTTATCCGGGTTCAGCACGGTGCCCCACAAGTCTGCGTCTCTGCGACGTACCAGATAGCGAGCCTCAGTCTTGAACAAACTGTTTTCATTGCAAACCTAAGAAGAGATAGATATGTACATATTGCCCATACAACTGCTAGCTGCTGCTGCCGGTACGTAAGTGGTAATTTGCAATAGTGCTAATCATACTGCACTACATTCCAGAGCTGATGACATTAAGTATATACATCTGAACACACACGTCAGGGTTTCTTTCAGGGGTGGGGGGCATTTTTATAGATGATTCCACACTATATATATGTGCCAGAATGAACTCTGAAAGAAACACTGCACGCAGTACATTACGTATGTTAGAATGTCTGTGTGTGTGTGTGTGTGTGTGTGTCTGTGTGTACCTTGATCAGTTCCTCATCACACTGACCCCTCTCGTAGGCCACACAGGCCAGGTGTGGGTCCCTCTTCTCACAGTAGCGACCAACCGCTCCACTGTCGTAGTACTGGTTCTCCCGCAGGAACCTCTCCGGATTGTTGTTGCTGTCAATGTAGATCTTGGCCAGTGCATTGTGCGTGGCCGCCTCTGTGTTTCCAGAGTGCACCCGAGCCTCAAGGAGAGGCTGGAGCAGCTTTAACCTAACGCACAGGAGCAGAATAAGGTCAAAGGTCATTCTTAGTTTGCAAACAAACTCCATGTGTGTGTGAGCACCTGTTTCTCTTCTCCACTTCTTCAACTAGTTCATCCGTTGAAAATGTTCCCTTTACAGAGGCAACAAGATTCTTGATGATGTCATCGGAGCAGTCCACGTCCAGTAAACCTCCCACAACAACAGGCAGACGAGCAGAATTAACCTACGTACATACGTACATGCAGAACATGAGAAAACATGAGAAATGTAGGTTGATAGAGTGTAAACATGTATACATTCGTACATACGGTACCTACGTACGTACATAGTATATACGGATTGGGGGACTTACCTTTTGGACATATATTTCAATGTACTTTGGAAGATTGTTCTTGTACAGGTAGAGAACAAGATCGTGAACAAAGTCAAACCTGTCACAGACTATAATCAGTGGCAACTGGTCTGTCAGCTTAGCTTCCTAAAGAGAAGAAGGAAGACAACTGGAAGATTGCATTTTGATCAGCGAACACGTACGTACTTTTAGAAAGTTTTTGACTCTCTCCGGATTGTAGCAGTTACTTTCACGACAGATTCTCTCAACCTCTTTAATTTGACCAGTTTTGCAGGCTGCCTGAATGTACTTGAAGTGAACATCTTGATCTTGACTGAAGTTCACAATGCTCCCAAGGAAGTGGTACAGTCCTGAGTGGGGAGGGAGAGGATGCACCTTTAAGATGGGCAACCTAACACATAGGTACGTACATCAGAACATGTTCACCACCCTTGTATGAGTGTCATATGGACCTGCACACATACCTTCATAGCTTTTGAAAGATTCAAACATATCAACTAGAGATTGAGTGGATAGTTGTTCATGGTATTTGGTTGCTATGGCAACAACAACCGGGAGGTTCTGTCTCATGTTCTGCATCATTGTTTTGAGACATTCGAGTGAGTCCTCGACAGAGAGCGACCCAAAGTAGGTCACCAGCCACTCCCTATTGAGGAGGTGGGTGTGTACCACAGTCCTCTTGATGTCGTAGATGTCAGTGTAATGCTCAAGGGCCTGAAGACAGAGGATTACAGGACACATCAGGGCTTAGGTAAATGACACTCCCACTCTCTACCCTTCCCTTCTCTCTCCTCACAATCACACTCTACCCTTCCCTTCTCTACCAGCTCTAACTCCTCACAATCACTCTCTCTTCTCTCCCTTCTACTTACTCTCTGTAGCAATCCTGCCTTCTCACACAGATGGGCGATGTGAGCTCTGTCGTAGTGGGTGAGGGTCTGGTTGCCCAAGATGGCATCTGCAACTTGAGGGGCTGTGAGTAGATTCATTTCCAACAACCTAGTTTGAAGAGGTCCTTCGGAGGGATCATTCTTCAGAACATCCAGCAAGAAGGCGGTGCACTGCTGTACCATGTTCAACTCCATGAAGACATCCACAATCTAATCAGGAGGAGCCAATAATGGTACATTGTGTATTCCACCTCTCATACTCGAGAACGTACCTGATTGGTTTCTGCAAGTGGCTCCTCGCCCTCCTTGACAAGCTTGGCAGCAAATTCACTTCCTTGCTGAGGGTTTACTCGCATGACACCTCGCAACACTTGAATGAAATCTGGTCGGTAGTTCACTTTTCTGGCATACAGGATGATCTTGTCAAATTGACCTGTTTCAGCAAAGCACTGAACAACCTGCAAAACACACTCAACAGTGAATCTAATTACACTCAACAATGAATCTAATTACATGCATACTACATCTACCAATGAATCTAATTATGTACATATATGGTAATACATAACGCTAGGTACATGTTCAATGCCTACACTGGTGGGTTTGCTAGAGGTGGGCGTGTGAGTGGGTGTGTCATAGGTACCTTCTGAGGAACATTGGCTCTCAAGTAGACGGATAGGGCCAGTGTGGCATCAAAAGGCTTCACGAGGTCTCCTAGCTCCTCTGAACACTCCAGTTTATCTTCTTTCAGCCACTTCTCAATCAACTGTTTCTTTCCCTGTTGGATGACTGGCCTGCACAACTCCAATGCTTCATACTTGTTCAGTTGGGACTGCTCCAGAAGGATGCCAAAGTATTGCAAAAGAGGCGAGTTCTGTCCTGCTGCAGTGGGGGCTTGCTGGAAGCGCTGAATAGTCTCCACGGTACGCAGAATACCCTACAAGAAATAGGCAATGAATATCATTATGTGATATACACATTTGTACACTGATATTCAGGATCAACAGGCTGGTTTTGTACAACGGACTTAGGAGACCGACACCATGGCCCTGGGGCTGGTATCATGGGCCTGGGGCTGGTATCATGGGTCTGGGGCTGGTATCATGGGCCTGGGGCAGATACCATGGGCCTGGGGCTGGTATCATGGGCCTGGTGCTGGTGTCTCAGATATGGTGGATTAGTTTCAAAGCCTTCTACTTGTTCAAGCTCAATCGAAAGATGGTTAAAAACACATCACTGACACCTCAGTCTAGCAGGAACACCAGTACATCTTCAAATGGTGTCAGCCATTGCTTCGGACTCACTTTGGGAGCTGTGGCAGCGACCTTGGCTGCTTCAGAGAGGTTTCCTTGCCCAAAGAGCAGGTTAAACCTCCTCACAAAGAGCTCCTCAGCTCCTCCCAAGTTGGCTCTAATGGATATCCTGAGAGCCAGTTCGGGGTTGTTCAACACGTTGCTCACGTACGGGACAATCGTGTTCTCATCCACACTGACAGTCAGCACCTACACAAGAACAGGAACAAGATTAGTCTGTAGACAGGTTGGTCATGTGGAGAAATGAGGAAAACCCTGACCATATCCTCATCCAAAATACTATACATTTACACTTACATGTGGACAACTGTAGGAAAGTCACGTTTCATGTATTTCCCAAGTCTCAAACTCGTGGTGTTGTAGAATATTCCTACCATAATGTAACTACGTACACATGTACCTATCCATTTATCCACCCACGCACATGACTATCACGTGACTGTATAATCTACACTGCACTAGCTAATAAGCACACGTACGTACATACCTGGCCTTTCAGTCACATGACTATCACGTGACTGTATAATCTACACTGCACTAGCTAATAAGCACACGTACGTACATACCTGGCCTTTCAGTCACATGACTATCACGTGACTGTATAATCTACACTGCACTAGCTAATAAGCACACGTACGTACATACCTGGCCTTTCAGTCACATGACTATCACGTGACTGTATAATCTACACTGCACTAGCTAATAGCTAATAAGCACACATACATACGTATGTACCTGGCCCTTCTTGTTTACACCAATCAGACCACTGCTGGGCTCGTGTGGAGCTGTGACAAAGATGGTCTCTCCACTGATTCTGTTCATGTAGATGCATGTAGCTGTTTCCAAGTCATACATGTGGACGTACCCAAATTTGGTAATCACAAAAATGATACCATATTTGGGAGAGATCTAAAAGGAAACAAATTGAGAGTAGCTTATTTGACAAGTTTGATTCTAAACACTTCCTTTTCTCTAGCTAAAGTGATAGACGTACGTACCTGCATAGCAACAGGGAAATCCAGGGCAGCTTCTGGAGGAAAGTTCAGTTCAACTGCTTTCTTCAAAATGGCCTGGTTGCCTTCAGCAGGTTGTCCCACTTCAATAACATGCAGCTGCAGTTGTGAAAACAATCACATATAAAGTGATAATTAAACCACAAGTATTAACTTTAAACATTAGTGATAGAAACCACCAAAACCTGAACACTCAATGCTACTGACTTCAGTACATGAATAAAACCCACAAATTCACTGAGAAATGTTGTGATGTAACTTCTACAGCTCCTTGCATTAACAGTGGATGGCACTGCCTCGTGCTACGTACCTTACCGCCCTGTGCTACGTACGTACGTACGTACCTTACTGCCCCGTGCTACGTACCTTACCGCCCTGGGCTCCTCTGACAGCAAAGCTAAAGAGAGTGGATTCCTGTGGATTTTCTGGTTTCTTGAACTGTGTGAAGGAGGCAGCGTGTCCCTCAATGGGTTGGCTGACCTTGC
This sequence comes from Chondrosia reniformis, assembly GCA_947172415.1. Classification (NCBI taxonomy): domain Eukaryota; kingdom Metazoa; phylum Porifera; class Demospongiae; order Chondrillida; family Chondrillidae; genus Chondrosia; species Chondrosia reniformis. The sequence continues at coordinate 485,834 of OX359193.1, forward strand.
GCTCCACAGAGTAGAGCTGCATCGACCCCACCACTCTGTTCTCTTGGGACTTGATGCCCACCAGGAGGAGCCACTTCTGTGCCTTGTCTGTTCGGTAGTTGATGATCTGGCAGCCAACCAAAGAGGCATGTCTCTCAAACATTTGAACAGGCTGGGAATCCCCCTCCATAGACCAGTGATACACTACAGTCTCCGTGACAATACCGATAGTGTTGAGATTGACCCACTTCCAGAATATGACGTCATCTGGCATGGCATGGCTCTTCATCTTGCTCTTCATCTCAATGTTGAATATCTGGAGCTGTCTTCCGGCTGTGGATACGAAACAGTCAAATGGTAAAGTACTTAAATGAATACAAGAAAGGTCATGCAAATTGAAAACAAATATGTACATTTCAATAAACATCATCTAGAGCAATAACTGATACAGTAACAGTTACGTATGTATATACTCCAGCCATTCCACATTAACACTATTGCACAATTGATGTATACACACACACATACATATGCACTTAATACTATTTGACACCAGACTGTTTATATGCATGTACACAGCAAATTACAATCATATCAAAAGGATAACATAACATTGAAATATTCATTTGGAAGCCATTATAATACATGTGGTAGGTTGATGTACACTTCAGTAGCTTCCTACCACTGCCTCTTAACATCCATAATTTGGTACTTATTTAAATTGAATAACAAACAGAATCATTGTTTTCATGTAAAGTTTGTCTGTGAAGTTCCACCAAAATGTTACTCTGTATGGACAAATGTACTCACACATAGTACCTATGATTGTACACACACTGATACATGACCATATCTGTGCATACATACACATGTACACAAACATGTTTTTATTGATAGAAAGCAAGTTACAGTCACCTTTTAGAGCCAGAACCTTTGAGGTCGGGTTCATGATGGCTGAGTCAGCAGAGATGGGCTTTCTCATTGGTGTCCCAGGGTTACTCATGTCAATGATGACTACTTGAGCAGTATCTCCGACCTTCTCCCTCACGCAGATGAACTTGTCAGATTCCATGGTAAGAGTGGAGAAACCGATAGAATGGACGTTGATTCCGATATTTTGAAGCTACGGAAAGGTCAAAATGAATGCATGTCAGCACTAGAAACTAGGGTACTAACAAAATGGCCGCCAATTTAACTTGATCCTCTAAAGATCTGATGCAAGCAAATAAATTGAGCAATGATCATTAAAATGAAAAACAAATGTGAGGATTATTAAAATCTGTTTACGAATCACACAGACCTGAAGATGCTCCTGAAACTTGATTGGCAAACTTTGAGCCATGTCCGTTTCTTGGAATGAGATCTAGAGCGAAAATTCGTTTGCTGGCTGCCTATTAGCACAGCTAGTATCTATGGAAAAATGCTCTCCTATAAAGGTCGCCAAGGATGCAGGCCGAGTGCTCTAGAATGGAACGCACGGTGCAAGAGACTTCCCTTTCAAGATGGCGTACCGTTGGGCGTAACTGCGCATGCGCACAACTGATTACTTGCGCAATGTATTCATATCACATGAAGTTAAAATTGCGTAATCATCCAATGAAGATGAATTAGTTCAGCGTTCCTCTACAGTTTGGCGCTCCACATAGGCAAGGAATCTTTTCATCTTCGATAGGAAATTTGTAGTCATATGTAATCTCTTCATTTGCCCTGATGTCCCTCTTTGAATAAATTACAATCTTCTTTTGGGTGCCTATTGTTATGACTTTGGCATAGCAATTGGGCTAAAGAGAGAAGAAACAACAGACAATTTAATGTACACTCAACCACAGTAGTCCTATACTTTCAAATGGTCACACACTAGTGAAGAACAATCAGATATGGAGGGTTTCTTTAGAGAATATCACGAAGGATCAATATGTAACGTAAAATTTTGAGGGGGAACCTAGTTCTATATGTTTGTTTGCTAATGAAATTTGACAATTTGAATTTCTTTCAAAGGGGAAGGGATATATTTAAGGGAAGGCAAATGCCACCATGCCAAAAACTACACTGTGTATCTTACATACATCACAACAATGATTGATGAATCTGGCCTGGTTGCCTCTCTTAGTTGCGTCTATCACACTTTCACCATCCAATCTGAAGAGATAGCTACTGCCGATCCCCATGCCTTCGTATCGATGCTCTCTTTCATCGGCAATCAGTGACCTGATGACCTCTCCTACATATTCAATCACCATCTCATCTGCTGGTACGTTCTCAAGGGCATACAGCCCCCATCCATGAATAGAGGAGCGGGCAAATCTGACAGTTTTACCTCGAGACTTTTGTGAAAGGCAGAAAAATGGAAATGGGTCAGTTAAATAAAATCATGGATGCCACTTCAAGAAGCTTACCTTCAAAACACTGTACTTTAAGATATCGCTAGTGACTTCAGATGAAGCTATCACTACAGCAAGGCGGCGGTGCTTAGCACGATTGACTCTTCCGGATGACTAAAGTATTACAAGTAAGTTGGGATGATCTCATTTACATTTCAACATACACATGTTTATGATTACATATTAAATTATGTGGAACATGTACTGTACAAATTTATTTGAAAATAAAAAGCATAGGAGCCAAGGATTCACAAAAGATCAGTAGAGCAGAAGAAAGAAAAGAAAAGAAGACTCCTGTATCTTCATCCAAAGCTCTCTCCAGGTTTAGTCCCCTATAGGCTTTCTTTTTAGATAGTAGGCATAGCATGTAGGAAAATGGTATCTTAGATCATATAATTATACATTTTACATGAAGTGTCTGTCATTACTATGTACCTTTAGAAACACATATAGTCTTATTCTGTTATGACACATAAATAGTACGTACAAGTATAAGAACCTTCATGTACATATATAAACACAGTCAGGTACAAAGCGACCCATTTTGAGAGATGACAAAGTGTCATGTATAGAACTAATGTGGAGCAAGTAGTTGTCAAAACAACTCACCTCTCTGTCTTGTTGTGACACTTTGCTCTTCTCTTTGGAGGCCTGCTGGTGTTGCACGCCCATCGATGTGACGTAACCCTTTTTGGTGCGAGCATCAATTTTGTAATAACCCTCTGATCTTGCGCAACCAGTCTTATGAGTGGCACCCAGGGTCACTTGGGATGCAGTCCTGCGACGCTTCAGAGGTGTCACTACTGGTCCATCGGGAACAGCTCCAGGATAGTGAGCCCAGTGGGTGTCCTCGACAAGTGGAGATTGCTCAGTTTTCAATTCAAGATAGGCCTTTCGCATCATTTCAACATCTTCTGCATCCAGACCTTCCTCAAGAAAGGACGATAAAATAATATCATCTTCACTTGACAGCCTCTTTGTGAAAGTAGGGGTTGGAGGAGGAGAGAGAACTGGATCCTTTGCTCTTTTTTCAAATTCTTGATTATAGCGGTTGGAATATTCTTGAATCCTCTTTTTTGATTTAGGTGGAGGTGAAAATTTAGGTGATAACACGGGAGACTTGACAAGATTCGTTAAGAGGCCATTTTGATGTTTAGCCTCCAAGTCGCTGTCTGATGAGAACACATCAGCAACATCAAGAACCTTCTCTGGTGAATCGATAGTTAAGTTTTCTCCATCATATCCTTTGACATCTATTTCACTATCAGATGAGGACGTTAGCCTCCCAAAGACTTGGACAAAGTCAGACAAGCTCTCCTCGTCTTCTTCAGACGATGATGGCTGCATCTCTTCTGGAACCACATCTTCCTGGGATGGAATCTTCTTTACCTCGGTTTCCATGGGAACCAATGTTGTGTCCGTCTCCTGAGTTTCAGTGTCTGATTCACTGGTGAAGTCTGAGGAACTAAAATCACTGTAAAGAGGACTCCTCAGTCTCTTGGCAGAAGGCCTTCGCATGGTGACCACTACAGCGTTGCCCCGTGAGCTCCGGGACACGGTGGGTATCTTAAAGCTAACTAGTCTCTGTCGAATGGTGGCCTGAGGAGTGGTTGAGGGGGAGGATGTGGTGAGTTGGGTTTGGCTGAGCATTGGCCTGTAGTGTTGGTCAGTTGGTTGCTTGTTCCTCGCCATCTCCTCTCTTCTTCCCTGATGTCTTCTCTCCCAATTTTTGTCTGTTGCATCACTACCAACTTTTTCAATGTACTTACGATGCAAATCTTTCATTAAAACCTCTTTCAACTGTCTCATTATCTTTTGACATACATCTCTCTTCAACGAAGACAGAGTTAACTTCCTTTCTGCTCGTCTTTGAGGTTTCCTTTCAGGAACTGGAAAGGTCGGCCATCTTGGTGGATAGGGCATAGAGGGCATGGCAGGCGAGGGGAATGAAGAGGGGCGTGGCCCAGGTGGGGGACCATGAGGGGGAAATCCCATAGGGGGACAGAAGCCCATAGGTCCAGGTGGTGGTGGTGGTGGTATTCCTGGTGGATAGGGCAGAGGTGGCATTAAGGTGGGTGGAGGAGGGTAGGGTGAGGGCGATGGATACATTATTGAAATGGGGGGGGCCAAATGTGCCTTTTCATTGGCTGATCCTAACTCAATAGTGTTGTCGTTGGCTCCAGATTCATCATCTGACAAATCCATATCGTCATCACCAGAAACATTCCCGTCTTGTGTCGGAGTAATTTCATCCATAACGACAAGCTCTGGTGACTCATCCCCAGAAATGTCCTCCACCAGAGAGGATTGGTAAACCTTAACGTCTGTGGGCTGGGATTCCACAGATTTAAGAGTCATCAAGGCCTGCAGAGGATCAAAGTGAGTTGGGAATGTGGCAAGGGAGTACCCCGAGGATGTACTAATAACTGGCTTGAAGGTGTTTGCAAACCTGGAGCTGCTCTCATTTTGAGAGGTAAAATTCAAACTTTCTGCTTTAGCTTCTTCTGCAGAAGATTTCTCTTCGGAGGAGATGTCGGAGACGGGGGATAATACAGCTGCCAGAGAAGAGGACTTTGAAGTAACTTCCATAGTTCCCATTCCAGATTTGGGTTCTGCTTCATCCTCAGAATTGGAAATGGTTTCGTACTGTTCAGACAGCAACCCTGGTTTTGTTTGTGGACAGCTGCTCCGTTTATGTAGGCTGTTCGGTTGTGCTCTCTTGTTATCACCAATCAACTGACTGACACTCCCCCGGGGGGAGGGGTTGGCAGTGTTGTTTGATCTTGTTGCACTGCTTGGTGTTGCCTGACGTACAAGCAACACACTCATCAGTGGAGGTTGAGTACCGGCAACCTTTGATGCCCCTTCCAGTTTCATTTCCATTCCAACTCCAATTCCTGAATCCAAACTAGAAGGTGTTTTCACAGAAGGTGACGTGATGGCCGGAGAAAAAGGACCAGATGAGGGAAACAAAAAGGGTGAGTGAAGTTTTAAATAGGGGGTCACGCCTCCTGAAGAGGGCGTGTGTGGGGAGGATAGGGAGCTGCATGGCGCCTTGATCTCCCCCCTTGGGTGCGGGTCCAGATCAGGAGAAGTGTCTAAAGTAGCGTCAGACATACCAAACGGAGGAAGAGTTAGGGAAGATGGCTTAAATGTGTGTTTAGCGTTCTTTCCTTCGAAAGCTTCCCTCAAATACTGCTTTGCTTTCTCTCCTATACCCACACAAATGTAAAATAATACATAAACAAGAATATCAGGATTTGAATATATTTTTAGCTAAAATGTATATTTTGCAATCTCTTTTAATCAATCATGTAAGTTTTCCCTTATCTGTCTCATCCCTCCCTCTTACTCATATCATCCCTCCCTCTTACTCATATCATCCCTCCCCTCTTACCCATATCATCCCTCCCCTCTTACTCATATCATCCCTCCCTCTTACTCATATCATCCCTCCCTCTTACTCATATCATCCCTCCCATCTTACCCATATCATCCCTCCCCTCTTACTCATATCATCCCTCCCTCTTACCCATATCATCCCTCCCCCTTACCCATATCATCCCTCCCCTCTTACCCATATCATCCCTCCCTCTTATCCATATCATCCCTCCCCTCTTACCCATATCATCCCTCCCCCTTACCCATATCATCCCTCCCCTCTTACCCATATCATCCCTCCCCTCTTACCCATATCATCCCTCCCCCTTACCCATATCATCCCTCCCCTCTTACCCATATCATCCCTCCCCTCTTACCCATATCATCCCTCCCCTCTTACCCATATCATCCCTCCCTCTTACCCATATCATCCCTCCCTCTTACCCATATCATCCCTCCCTCTTACCCATATCATCCCTCCCCTCTTACCCATATCATCCCTCCCCTCTTACCCATATCATCCAACACTGCAGTGATGGTACTAGACATTAGCTCAACACCATTCAAGCGCTCCACAGCATTTTGACCGTCTCCTTTCTTCCTAAACCCGACAGAGGCCACGCCTAAGTGTTCCTCATCGCTACCAAGCCTATGCAGCTTAACAAATACAACTGGCCCTACTTGGGAACACAGAGCCTTCAAAATAGTAGCAGTCACACTATGGGATAGCTCAGACACAAATATTTCCCACTGAGGTGGAGCAGTGACTGAGAACCGGTCATACTATATTGAAGAAAGAAGACAACTATAATTCACGGGAGGTACATAGCAAGGGGAATACAGGAATATTTGATATAATTTAAGCTTCTTTTGGCTTAAACTTTACATGTGAAGCCTTTATAGCAAACCAACATATCCTTGTAAAGGATTTCATTAGTTTATGAGGATATACTTTCTAATTTTTCATGTTTCAAGTCCTAAACTAAACCATCATATAGCACAAGCATCTTCACATCAGAGAATGGTGGGCACTTATTAGAATTATCATTAGTTTTCTCCAGTTTACAGCCATCATTTTGAGGCACAAGAAGTTAAATCAACAGTATACCTAAATCTACATTCTGATTACCTCTGGTCAAAATGGTACATGAATTACCAATGATATGAGTCTAAATAAATGGGGATCAAAATGGCTGCCTGCTTATTATTGCCTAAACAACTGTCATATTATCCGAAAAACAAGATAAACCTTGTTCACTAGGACTCATGAATCCTTTACAATGATCTCCTCTTCAGTACAAGTCCTTTAAGATCCAGAATACACCTTGATAGTTCACTCCAGCCATTAAAAGGGCGGAGCTTGGTTGATGATGTCATTAAGTAAAAGTTTACAAGAGAATCCAAAGTTTTACAGAATATTAGACAACAGTTTGACTAAAGAATGGGATTGACTGTCAGCTGATTGTAGCCCAAGTGGGTGTCTTTAAGGGCAAACAAACCTTGAATCTTGGTTTAAGCAACTCCCAGACCTTTCGAGAACCACCAAGAACAATCTTTTGTTCTCTGGGATCTTTCGGAGGGAGAATTGGTGGTTGCTACAGGGAAAACATCTGAAACATTCATACACTGACTTTTTGTATAACTTATGACCGGATGCAGATATTTATGAGGTCCTTCATTAATATACACTGTTCTGTGAAGTTAACCATTTTCACTGCACAATATGGAATGATCATCTAAATAATCATCTTACCCCCGGAATTACACCGTCAAAGCGATATATCTTCTTAATGGCTCCTTTCTTGAGTTCTGGGTCCACTAAAAGCTTGTAATTTCGCTTCTTCTTCGAATGTTCTCCCGCTCCCTGATCAGAAGACATTGCGGCGGCCATTTTATGTAATCTTTCAGGGAGAATCGCTTCAAAAAGAGCGACACAGAATGTGCCACTCACACGAAGACTCTTAAGGGTCCCTTAATTACTAAGAAATATTGTAGCTTTTCAAAAGAAAAGACGCCATTTTTGTTTACCTTATTTGGTTCGTTGTATGCCGACCGATGCTCAAAATGAACAGTAACTATACAATCAAATTGATTGACGCTATAATACGGTCCTTTCTACATCATGCAGTCATCTTTGACTACGCAACCTAAACCGATAGTTAATTTCATTACTTTTAGAACAATCACCACCACCCAGTAATGTTTTGTGCACTAGCGCCACTCCTCTGCCCTTTGCTATTTTTGTGTATCTTGAAAATGGCGTCTAAACGACTTCAAGTAGTTAAAGGTCACCTGAAAACGTCTCCCCTTGCCTCCACTGACGGAGAGGGCCCGCTTACCAAAGAACAACTGGATCAATATGACCGTGATGGGTTTTTTGTGATAAGCGGGCTTTATGACGTCAAAGATTTAGAGGTGTATCGAAAGAGGTTTCAAGAGATCTGCAATAGCGGTAAGCGCCCACCATTCATGACCATTATGAAGGATGTAGCTTGCAAGGATCAGCCCATAAGCGAATTCACCGTGAACAAGGTCCAGGATTTTCTGAAGGATCCAGTTTTGTCCAAGTATTGCAGTGATCCTCGTGTGCTAGACATTGTGGAAGCGTTGGTTGGAAAGGATATTATGGCAATACACAGCATGCTGATCAACAAGCCGCCAGATGTTGGAAGAAAGACATCTCGTCATCCTCTCCACCAAGATTTGTGGTACTTTCCCTTCAGACCAGCAGAAATGATTGTGTGCTCTTGGACCGCAATGCAGTGGGTTTACAAAGAAAATGGCTGCCTGCTAGTTTTTCCTGGAAGTCACAAAGGGGAATTGAAAAGACACGACTACCCTGAGTGGCAGGTGTGTCATATAGTACCTGTATGTCATATAGTACCTGTGTGTCATATAGTACCTGTGTGTCATATAGTACCTGTGTGTCATATAGTACCTGTGTGTCATATAGTACCTGTGTGTCATGTATATATTAGGGAGGAGTTAATGCAATGTACCATGAGATCAAAGGAGATTCAGAATCTCGTGATCCAGTTTACCTAGAAATGCAACCCGGCGACACTGTCTTCTTTCATCCTCTCCTAATTCATGGTTCTGGAGCAAACATGACAAACGACTTCAGAAAGGTACATTAGCACCTGACAATAGCTCACTAACACAATACTGTAGCAAGAGAAATAGGAGCTGAATGCATTATGTACATATTCTGATCGCAATGCAAGTGTGTCATCTGCATTGTTTGTAGTCCATATCCTGTCACTACGCCAGCAGTCACTGTGACTTTATAGATGTCAAGGGAACCATGCAGGAGAGCGTAGCTAAGGAAATTGAGGCTGTGGCAAAGAAAAGGAGTCGTGGAGCTGAAATTACCTGGAAGGTTACTAAACAACACATCACCTGTGGTCACCCCTAACTTGCTGCGGACTGACAAGAGATTTACTTAGATGATAGGGCTTTCTTCTAACGGAGCCAAACTTACCTTTGAGATGGTTCAGTCTTTTGAATGTCTAGAAATGCAGTTTGTTTCTTGAGAGCCAGACGTTTCGACTCTTTGTCAGTCCACTTATAAGATGAACCATCTCAAAATAAGAGATTTAGTTTCCCTTGTGTAGGAGGTATCATGAACTGAATCATCTCTTCTAGCCCTTACCAATGTAAATCTTCATTCCTTGAAATGTTACCTCCCTCTCTGCTGTATTAGGATGTCTGGCAATTGAAAGGTCTTCTTGTCAGAGGAGAGAGAGGAAACTTTTGCTATTAGGGTAGATAAGACTAATTGTATAAGTCTTGACTTAAGTACCATAGCATATGTAGTTTGACTGCATAATGGATTAAGTGAGTGCATATATGTGGTTTCATGCCATTAGCAGTTCATGTGCTAATACTGTAAGCAGTATATACAATCCAATGTGAACCATAACTGATTGCAAAACATATACATATATATAGGGTTTGATCAAATGAATTAATCCATTATAGAATGCTGAGTGTTAATAATGAAAGGTTTGCATCTACTGCACATAACAAATAAACATTTGTACTGCACTGCAGAAGAGAAATAATGAAATCTAGAAGTATTTAGCAAAATCCATAACATTGTGAATAAGATAAGTAACATTTAACAACTAGAGACAGTTGGCTGGAGTGACATTTAAAGCAATGCTCTCTGTCATTTAACTTGTTTCTTCACCCAATCCAAGTAATCTCCACTTCCTCCTGTCACCTGCATGTGGACAATAGGAAGACAACATTACCGTTATACCGACAACTCAACCGCATGACTGTACCGGTAGACTAATCACTTCTGGAACATCATATGGATGGTTCTTCTTCACATAATCTGTCAATTTATCAAGCACACTATCCTGGGTCTTGATAATCTGAGACAAAGTAAATTGGACTACAAATCCATACGTATAACTAAAACACAACAAAGAGTAACCAAAAGAAGATGTACATTAATTTTAATGTATTGATTTATACCCACCATCAGTGTTTCCCCCTCTTCCTCAACCTTTCCCTCCCATTCATAGCTACATACAGGTATATATACAGATGGATAGATATATATATATAATAGCATACATATATGGACAGTATAATATAGCATACATATGGATAGATAAGTATATATATATATATAATAAGACATTCCATTAGTCCACAGATCCATATCGCATGAATATGTGGCACAAACATACACATACACTTACATAGAGAGGACTTGAGGTATAAGATTCACACAAGCAGCTAATTTGTTCTCTATTAGACCTCTACAGGAATATATTATGTAGAGTATATGCAGGTATACATATAAATATAGAGCATATGTACAGGTATACATATAAGTATTTAGTATTTTTTCTGAATTGATACTCATTAGTATTTAGTAATTTATTTGTCATCTTTTGAAAGGATTGTGTTTCGACTTTTAGAGCGTCTAAAGACAAAATCCTTATCATCTCTGATCTGTATTCTTCAGACAAATTAAGATACGCATAGCTATCCTCCAGATGAAATGTTGCATTCCACTGCCAATACTGGCTACACACTGAGACTACCACTAATAGCTTTCCACTGACCTGCTAAGGGATTTTGCAACATCTGATGTTGGACAAGTCACGTACACCACAGATACACCGGTCTTATCCGACATTCCTCTTGATGTGATTGGTGATGAGTGCAGGCTTTCTAAACAACAAACACAATTGAATCAAGCAATAACCTCTTGAATCGGGTATACTGCACTGGTGACACGCTCTTTGAGCTCACAGACAGAAAAACAAGTTAACTATATAATTTAAAACAAATTACAAGTAAGCTACTCCTCAGTATAGTGCAGTAAGTCGCACTGAGCGAGGATATGGAGGAGAACAGGACTACAGAGCAAATAGGCCGCTTGTCACAGCACATGAGTGTCAGCACTCTAAAGTGCTACAGAGAGAAAAGTAGGATAGATGCTCCATCGATCAGAAACCTCATCTACGGGAGAGACGTGACGAAATTAATGTCTGAGATTTGGAACGGCCTATCTAGAGATCCCATCTTTAGAAGATCAACTAAAGAATTGTCGCTTGACGAGAAGAGAGCAGTTACCTTTACGAGACTGAAGCGAGTCGTAGAATACAGCTTGCTACCTCATGAAGCCATGCTAAACAACGCAGCACTAGTAACAGCGTATATGCTCGCAGTCATGACCTACGACCCATCGCTAGTAACGTCCTACCAGCTTCACACAGCCGTAAGTTCCACCTATGGTTCCACCGAGTTGCGTAATCAGATTGCACTCTTTGCTCCTACGTACAATGGACCATTCCCTGGCTACGTTAGACTAGATTCCACTTACTGTGATAAGTTGTTTTCGTTGAACGTGAAACTCGTAAGAGTTCGTCTCTAATGGATAGAGAAGGCTGACACGATCGTTCTCTAATAAGACAAATGCCGTTTCTCAAAGTAGTCAGTAAAAGTGTTGTCCTGAGAAAGTGCATATTTATATTAATAACAACGCATATGAAATATATAACAAATTGAATGACTTCTACACTTTATTATAAATTTATATTTGTTATATACGGCTAAGATATATTTACGACCTATTATATGGCTACCATTAATAACTACCGAGCGAGGTCGCGCTTGGAAATCGACAGCGTGCGGAAAATTATTTTCGGAAAACATGTTTTCCAAGCCATGGACAGAATATGGAGGACGCTCTCGAACGACAGTCTCTTCAGACACCCACGCAGGGAATTGAGTTTGGACGAGCAAAGAAAATTATCGTTTTCACTAGTGAAGCGACTAATTGAGTACGACTTTATCAGTGATGAGGAGATTTTGAGCACTCCAGGAGCTGGGGCTGGCTATATACTTGCTTTTAATCCTTACGATTCCTCCCCCTTCGCCACCATAAATCTTCATAAAAATGTAAGAAATATATTTTGCACTTTGCACTAACAGCAGTTTTACTGGTTCAATAAAAGCACTGCACAGTCGTATAGAATTGTTTTAAATATTGACATTTGCTTATTCAGTCAGTTTTCCCTTGTATAGGTATTTGTGACTGCCATCCAATCAATGGGCTCAAGGAGACACGCCCACTTTATTGAAAAGACAGGGAATCTAGAAGTACAGATAAGTAGTTGCACCTCAAACTTGTAATCTACTGAAGCATCTACTGTTGTTTTCCAGTATTTTGGGTGTTTTGCACTGACTGAGATTAGCCATGGGTCCAACACAAAAGCCATGAGAACAACAGCCACTTTTGACAAGAACACACAAGTACACACGGCTTGTTTGAGTGATTGCAGCTCAGTTGGCAGCTACTGTACAGAGTTAATGCTTTTTATTTTGCAGGAGTTTGTCATAAATACACCAGACTTTGAGGCCTCCAAGTGTTGGGTTGGTAACCTTGGCAACCTGGCCACACATGCGGTGGTGTTTGCCCAGTTGTACACTCCAGACAGGGTCTGTCATGGTCTGCACGCCTTTGTGGTGCCAGTGAGGGATCCAGTGGACCTCTCTCCACTACCAGGTGTCCTCGTGGGAGATATGGGAGAGAAACTGGGCCAGAATGGGTTGGCCAATGGGTGGGTGCACATGGTGTTCCTATTGTCAGCCATTTTCAGGTAGTCTGTCCCTTATTGCAGGTTTGTCCAGTTTCACCATGTCCGTATACCTCGGGAGAACCTACTGAACAGGTCCTTGATCTCATGCAGCTGCACTACTTGTGTACATTTATTACATATATTCTTTGTATGTATGTTGTTATATTTATATTCAATGTTACACTATTGAAACATGCACATATGTATGTGTATGACATATATTGTACATTATTTCAATGTTGTGCAATTTGTATGTTTGTATTGTACGGTAGGCTATTCTATTATATTAATCTTACCTATATAGGACTGGTGATGTCACAAGTGAGGGGATATACTCAACTCCTTATAAGGTAAGGTCCTTATAGTATTGCCAAAATGATTACATGGTGTTCTCTGAGATTCACATTTGCAATCTTGTAAGTGAATCGGTTGGTCAATATGTGCTTTTGCGTTGTCTATAGGACCCTAACAAGCGCATTGGGGCCACATTGGGGGCGTTGTCTCAGGGGCGTGTCGGCATCACTATCATGAGCGTGGCCAGTCTGACCAGTGCTGTTGTGATAGTTGTCCGATATTCAGCCTCTCGGAGACAGTTTGGTCCGACTGACAAGCAGGAGATACCAGTCATCGAGTACCAGATGCAGGTTTGATGTGACAGACGAGGCTCTGTCACTTAGCTGGGTCAGGTTTTCCTCCTGTTGCTATAGCAATGGCGGGTGTTGCCTTATTTGGCAGCCACCTATGCTGTGACTGCATTCTCTGTGTGGATGTATGAACAATACACTCAGTTTTTATTTTCACTTGTCATGGGAGAAAAACAGGTATGTCTGACCTCTGACCTTTTCCAGCATGCATTACATCATAATTGTGTCTCCTTTAGCCAGACCTGGGGAGGGAGTTCCATGCTATATCATCCTCAAGCAAACCTATTGCTTCATGGTTGGCAAGAGATGGGATCCAGGAGTGTCGAGAAGCATGTGGAGGACATGGATATCTGGCTGGTGCGTGTGTGTATGGCTGTTTCTCCTCCCCCCACCCTGGTACACTCGAAATCACCATTTTGTGTAGTAAATCGACTGGGACAGTTAAGGAATGACAATGATCCAAATTGCACATATGAAGGAGACAACAATGTGCTGCTGCAACAGACCTCAAACTATCTTCTCCAGCTGCTAGCTGATAAAAGAAGAGGTCTGTGTGTTAGGTTGTGTATGTGTGTCTTTGCTTGAATATGGAGTGCTGCATCTAACAGGTCAGCCAATCAAATCTCCTCTGGGCAGCACAGACTACTTGGATGGGTACCAAAGCATTCTGTCAATGACTGCTTCAACCACTGTTGACCAGAAAGAGACATTGAATGGACAAGGTGAATAAAGTGTTTTGTAAGACAATACTCAAGTAAATAACACTCTCCTCCCTCATTCCTTCTCCTTGTACATCTTCTACTCTCTCTTCTCTTTCTTGCTTTCCTTCTCCCCTCACACTTGCTATATAGATGCTCTCCTGATGTATCAGTGGTTAGTATCATATCTTCTCATTGAGAGTGATAAGAAACTGAAACATCAACTAGCTCAGGGAAAGGTCGGCTACATCCCACAGGCAGCTGCAGTCTTTTTTAGGAGAACTGTATCTATATGTTGTAGCTTTTCGTACAGGGCTCTTCTCATTAGATGGCATTTTCCTTTCTATATGAATTATACAAACCTTATTGTTGCCTTTTCAGAATGTATGAATACAAGAAATATAATCTGGGATGAGACTAATAGGGCGGTTGCTATGGATAGTTGTATGTCTTATATTCACAGGACCCATTTACAGCAAAGAATGACTGTCAAGTGTACCTCTGTAGGACCCTGTCCATTGCCTACATTGAGGTATGGTAGGCAACATGTATGATCTTGTTAAATGTATCAGTCACATGATACCCACATGCTAGTGTTTCATAGTAAGCCATTTTGTGAAACTCGTGAAAAAGGCAGAATCGGAAAAAGAGAGTAGTGCTTCAGTACTAGCAAGGGTGTGTGATCTTTATGCACTTTGGTCTTTGGAGAAACACATGTCCATCCTCTACCAAGGTTAACTTTCTCAATTTTATTAAGTCAATTTATTGCTCAGTTTGTGTGTGTCTATGTTATACAGGTGGATTTTGTATTGGAAGGTTTGGTCAAAAAGTCAAAGATGCTATAATTAAACTTTGCAGTGAAGTAAGTCCCTTTAAAGTGATATAAGCCTATCTTTACATGTAGCATAACATTGCTGCATTCTCAGCTCAAGGATGATGCAGTTTCATTGGCCGATGCAGTGGCACCTCCAGATGCTATTCTACAGTCACCAATAGGAATGTCAGATGGAGAGGTTTATTGGCATTGTAATTAACTGTATAAGCTATAGCCACACCCCCACCCTACAGTCGTGCCCTACCCTAGCCACACCCCCACCCTACAGTCATGCCCTCCCCTAGCCACACCCCCACCCTACAGTCATGCCCTCCCCTAGCCACACTGCCATGTCACTATATACCACATAGCCCTCTCTGCTACGTATGTGCTAGATCTACAAGAATATGTATCAAGCAATGCTCACAAGGCCTGGAGCATTGGAGAGAGCAAGCTACTGGAAGGAATTTACTGAGAAGCCAGTCCCAGGAAGCAAGCGTGATGATATTATCAGGTCAAAGCTATGAAATGAACTAATAGTTCTTCATTCGATTCTCTATCAAACGAACATATATTATATTCATTTTAATTAGTACATTGTATACTAGATCAAATATGTACTTCTTTCTAGTTATTATAAAAGTGGAAACATGAAGGGAGCAGTGTTGTGGTATTTTAACAACTTTATGACACTTTAAATATACTTCTCTCAGTACAACTCTGGTAGCTCAAGAGATACAACTCCTCCATATCCTACAAAATGAAAATATATGAATTACACTTCCTAATGTTTTGTATGGCATGTCACAATAAAAAACAATCATTATCGTAACCATACAGTTAGATGTTACATAATTAAGTGACTCAACTTAAGAATTAAAGATCTTGAAACTTGTCATGTACTTCTCTCAGCACAACTCAAGTAGAGTTGCCCCAGGGCACACCACGAGGAGGTGAAAGTACATCGTGCCCCACCCCACAGCGTTGACACTAACTATTGTGTAACAGAAGCTGTAACTGCGCAGTAATCTGCACTCATGGAGTTACTAGCCATGACATAGGAATCGATCGGCGTTAGCCTCACTTTCAGCCTATGCCAAGTCCGACCCTCCCGAACCGCAAACTGCCCCGATGAGAATCAGTGTGTTGCCACACCTTTAACTCCTCAGGATCGGATGACGTCCTTGAAGTGGGGACTGGCGAAACAACTGCCCAAATCAGGTGTCGACAACCGACTTCAACTTACATAGTTACGTGATTACCTCAATCTCCGTGCCGTCAGACCCCAGCCGAAGCCAGAGCTAGTGAGGACCAATCCCAAGCACCAACCCTCCCACTGAGTTCCTGATCAGATTGCATATCCAACGTGACACCAGGCCGCATTCTCAGCTCGCTGGCGGAGCCGAGGGGAATCCTGGGTCTACTTGTCTAGCGCTCCGAACAGGACTACTCGGGATAAGGAAAGACCACCGTCAGGCACAGAAACTTTAGCAATCTCACGCGTCAAGTAAGCCACTGGGGGTAAACTGAAAATTTTCACACCTCGCCATCTTTTATATGGCCGCATTCCATTTTTCCCGCGCAAACTCCAAATTAGGAATTACGGTCACGTGATTGAATGACGTCAGCCTAAATTATAGATTCTTGGGCTTCACACTTTTGCAATAGCTACAAAATGGCTGACGAAGCGTAACTGACAAAATTTGAAGAGAGGCGCACGGGAACAATTTGCATCGCAGTCCGTGGTGAATTTTAGAACTTTACAAATTTATGATGCATAAAGGATTCGTCTGTACATGTCTTCGCAACGTTTTATTTGCTGTCGAGTCTCTCTTGATGTTACGCTAACCACCAACTATACGTTTATAAACCCCCAGGATCGGATGTCATCTTTGAAGTGGGACGAAGCAGCTTCCCAGGCCCAGTGTTGCCAGCAGCACAATTAATTAAAACGATTTCCACAATGAGTTAACTCTATATGTTACATGACTGTAATGTAGTTATTTCATTTGATATTCATGCCCTATACAGCCTGTAAATTACAGTTAACGTTGTATATATATTATATAAACTGGAGGCTGATATTTAATAGTTGGGAATGTGATAACTTTAATGTCACTTCTTTGTTGCCTTCTTGATAAAATCCAAGTAAACGTCTGAGCCTCCTGTTATCTGCATTTCCCATAAAGCATATCTATATCACTTTGTGACCATCAGTAGTAAGCAACTAGTAAGACAAACTCACAGGTAGTGTTATGATTTCAGCTACGTCATCAGGATGATTTTTCTTCACAAATTCAATTACTTCAGCCAAGAGACTGTTTTGAGTTTTTATAATCTATGTGTAAAACAGCTAGTGAACAATAGATGTTTTCAGTGGCTAGAGTTAAACCCTTATACATCAAAGGAACATTATTAAGTACAAGTAATACATACATACCATCAAGCATTCTGTATCCTCTTCAATTTTCTCTTTCCATTCATAACTGTAAGTTTATATATAAATATATATCAAAATGAGATTTTAAAATGGATATAGATAACTTACATTGAAATTACTTGAGGGATTACAGTTACACAACATGCCGCAGACTTAGTTTCAATAAGCCTTCTGGAAATGTGAAAGAATAATCCGGTGTAAAATCTTATACACGTAATTCTAATTATGTGTGCGTGTTGAAAGTAGGTACTAACAAAATAATTGAATGCTAAATATGGATGGCAATATATATACGAAAACATGCATAATATATAGTTAAAAAACAGTATAAGGTGCAATACCATACATACAAATAGCAGCTTATAAGATTTTTCATTCATATCATTCATAAAGATATTCACCGGCCAAGAGACTTTGATAGATCCAGGTTTGGACAAGTAACGAAGATAGCCGAAAGTCCTGTTTCACAAGCCATTGAAGATATAGAATTTGAAGATGAGAAATTTCCTGAAATAATATGAACAGGCAGAGAGAGCTGTTATTGTGTATATAGATGCTGATGTCTCCGTAGAGGTTTAAAGTCACTTATATACCAGAGGAATATCCTTTGATAATTGATAACTTTTGTTGTTTCCTTAAATTTAGAGGAACCTTGATAAGATTCCAGAAAATCCTTCCATTTTTAACTGTATTCATCGCGCGAAAATAACATCGTTAACGCGCATAAGTTATACGCTGCTGTTGCGCTCGAGTATGAGATTCGCGATCGCTTGTGCTCGCCCCAATTACCTTTATTGTCAGTCAAAATTTGCAAGCATACACTATATACTTATTTATACAGCAGGCAGCGTTCTACTGTTTTGACTCCTTCGTCTTTGTATTCACCACCTAAAACAAATATTTCTTGCTTATTGTCAACATTTGAAGTAACTATAGCTGGAATTATTCTCTCTGATCCAGTGGCAGAGATCTTTCTCCATTCTTTTCTAAACCAGTCAAACACATGAACATCGGAATGTGCTGTATCAAACACATTTTCACCGCCAAATGTGAGCAATAGATCATTAAAACCTCCTAGTCCACACCAATGGAGAGGAGGTTCCGGCATAGTCTTCCAGAATGATTCAGGCTTGTTTTCATTTCCCTTTCTGACACACGAAGACTTAATTTCTGACAAATAAGTGTAATAGAGGCTTCTTGATGTGCCATTACCAAAGCCCAGAAATATTTTGTCTGTTGTTACCGTGCTTTTTAGCCAACTAGATGCTATTGGAAAGCTGCAAATTTCATGCCACATCAAAGAATGATGGCCAAAATTTAATACTTCAACTGATGAAATTCTTTCATTAGCCTTTTCTGCAAAGCCACCAGCCACAACAACATAGTCACTAAAGCTTACACACGTAAACCATATCCTGCCATGATTTAACTGGGGAAGATCTGCCCTCCAAGTTAACTCAGAGACCATCCTTAATACCTCCTTAGAATCCCATTGATTAATGTGCACTCCTTTTTTCCAGCGACCTCCAATAAGAAGCAATTGATTTTTTACAGTTGTGAGAGAATAGCCATCCATCTCTCTATTGTCAAAATGACCTATTCTATACCAAGTTTTTGTAATCAAGTTGTAAATTTGAATGCATGATTTAAATTCTTGATCTGCACCCCACTGATGGCCAACAAATATTTTGTCACCAAGACAGGTGGCTGTTATATATTGGCCTTTAAACGGCATATCAGGGTCCCTTTCACAGGAAAATTCATCTCCAATCAACTGCAGTTGCTCTTTAAACACCTGTATACAAAATTATCCAATCAGTATATACTGATACATAAACACACATACATATATATACGGTACTGTTATATATCCAAAACCAGTTGTTAACTTCAGTTTTCAGTGATAATTAAAATATCACCCGAATAAAATCACACCTGCTATATAATATATACATATGATTTCCCTATCACTGCAATTACTGTAATATATGTATATTACTAAGAACTGGTCACTGAGGCAAGTGGCACTGGATTTGAATACCATGCAATGAGTCCTTTCTGAATTTTGTTAATGCTTGTGTTCAAGCTAATACTATTATGAATATTCACAAATCAATAAGTCATGTACCTTGGAGCTTGATAATTTGATGCATGTCATATTAAGCTTACATTGAACTGATTCAAAACGGTTACAACTGCATTATGATTCAATAACTTCGCTAAATCAAGAGTACTGCAAGATTGATGTTTAAGAATGGAGCTAGCAGTATCATTAAAATAGACAAACAAATCAGGGTCTGCTCCATACTGCAACAATACTTCTACCATCTTTGTTTTACCCTCAGCAACAGCCAACTGAAGAGGAGTGAAGTAGGGCTGGATGTGTGCCCTAGCATCAACGTCTGCCTTGCCCTCCTCTACCAGTACCGGCACCACATCCTCATAGTCACCCTCTACGGCCAGATGAAGTGGACTGTGCATGATATGATATTTTTTAGCCTGTTCTTTAGGGATGTTAACCGGGGCTTGCTCGTCAATGGCAGCACGAACCCACTCAAGCTCCTGCCAGCCAATAAATAAACCAAGTTCCCGGTGCTTGACCATTTCCAAAGGTATATCACCACCATTATAACCCCCATTGAGATCGTGAATAGCAAATACAGGACCAGGAGGCTTACCTACATGAGAAATAAGTTCAGCATTTTTCAAGTCAATAAGGTCACTACATACGTAATGACAACTACCTTATCTTTGTTTATGTTAACATGCACATGAGCCTAGGATTCACAAAAGATCAAGAAGAATACAAAGATTCCCAGGCAGGCTAGGGTCACTGATGAAGGGTGGAATTCCTAGAAACAGCTGTCTTGCCCAGTGGAGCCTATCCTATTTTTGATTGACTAACACTTATCCTGTCCTACTGTAGGTTTTCCTACTACAGAATCAAAGGGCTTACTTATTTATAATTACCGGAACGAAATTCTTGGAGCAGTTTACGTAATGTCCATAGCTGAGAAAGGCTTTCTAGTCCGAAACATCTTTGTCATTACTGTTACTACGTACGTAAAGTGCTCCAAGAATGTTAACGAGCCCCTCTACAATATTTCAAAGGCTCATTAACGTTAATAGAGTAAGGATTCCTTCTTAGAATCTAACTGCGTCGAATTACGACAGCAAGAAGAAGCAAGATAAAGTGCGTCTTTAGACGCTCTAAAAGTCGAAAGATGGCTCATTAATGATTATTAATACTTACTTGGCTCACGGACCGTTTCACTTAGCCTCAACATAGTATCTATGGTCTTCATATGTCTCGACCTATTTATTGACTAATCTGACCATTTTATTATGCAATATCTCAAGGATGGTTTATCTAATACATGTAGTTATTATTAATTCACAACAAAATGAATGAGTATAAAAACAGTGAAAAATTAAATGAATGCTACTTTTTTACTTGACCATGAATTAAAACTACCAGATTGTACACATACATATACACAAGTAACTCTAGGAGACTGGAGGTTGGGAGGAAATAGGGTCTTGCGAAATTTGATGGTCCTGTTGCACAAGATCAGCAGATGGCTCAATGCTACTGACACCGCTACTTGCACTGTTACTGCCATGTGATGAGGTATGTGACTTCTTTAACTTGACAGTACTTTGCCTTTTCTCTTTAGCCCTTCCATGAGGAGTTGATAAGGGAAGCAGGTTCTCTTGAGGGTAGCTTACGAAACCTGGTAGCTTGGTTACCCAGTGAAGTAGCTCAGATTTCTCAATCAGGACAATCTTTGGACCTCTTACTTTAAAAATATTAAACATGTCCTTTGTATCTTAGCAATAGGCTAAGGATTTCAATCCAACAAGTAGCCAATATACAATCACACTCATATAGACATGAAATGATAAGGAGTATTTGTTATGTTCATATTAGTAATAGGGGTTAGTCTAGCATCAGCAATACAAATTATTGTCAAAACGTATGTTTCTACCCAGAGGTCTTCTTCAGCAATGAAAAAGACTGCTCAACTAACCTAACTATTACTCATATATAGAGACATGTGCATACATATGCATAGCATTATAGGAAAGAGTGCTTTAACCAACATTATAGAGGTGCATCAGGGGAACAATTCATCTTTCTACATAGGAGAAATAACTTTTAGTCAACTTTAGTAGATAGTCAACTGTATGGAAGGGTAGGTACCATTACCAGTGGATAAACAGGTGCATGTGAGTACATTGATGAATGTGGAATTCTCAGAAACAGCTGTCTGGCCCGGTAGAGAAGAAGAGAAGGAGAAAACTCCTGTATCCTCATCCAAAGCCCTCACTAGGTTTAGTTCCCTATAGGCCTTTACTCGTAAGTACATATAGTATGCAAAAATTATATAAAGATTATTCATACATACATATGGTATATCAGTGGATACACAACATTCCTACTACTATTCCTGCTATGTGTGCCAGGAATGCTACATGATCAAATGTGACCACCTCACAGATCACTGCCACCAGCCAAGGAATGGACCACCAGGAGAGAGTGACTCTACCCAACTTGGACTCCCATCTCTTCTTGGCACTGCTAACCTCAAGGACAAACAGTGCAAATGCCACAGGGGAATACCCCACAAAGCAGTAATAGAGAATATCATTGTAGAAGTAGACTATTATTACTTCAAATAGCAAGTGAAACAAGGGGATGAGAAGGGTGAAGATGATGATAATGTTCAGAAAGTGGTAACTCCCCAAATAACTTTCTACCAGCGTTCCCACTACAAAGAAGAACACGACTACTGCTAAAAGATGACCAATATCGTAGTGCACTGCCCCATAAGTTATCACTCGGAACCCTACAAAAATAATGCAAAATTACACATATAAAAACAAATATGGTAATCAATGATTCATTGAGCATCAGCAACATATACTTATATACTTATATATACTTATACTTATACATATACTTATATACTTATACTTATATACAGATATGAAAAATCTAAGATACCATTTTCCTACATGCTATATGCCTATTCTGTAAAAGAGCCTATAGGGGAACTAAACCTGAAGAGAGCTTATACTTATATACAGATATGGACGTTTCGACCCGAAAGTCTTCATCAGCAATGATGAGGAGATATTTATAAACTGATTTCTGTATCTCCTCATCATTGCTGATAAAGACCTTCGAGTCGAAACGCCCAAATCTGTTAAATATATGTTGCTGATGCTCAATAAATCATTGATTACCATATGATCGCAACAAATACTCCCTATTACTTCAAAAACAAGTATATAGCTACAAGTTTCATTCTACAAAATCAATTAGTCACTCTACTTAGTACTTTATATACTCACTACTACAACTCAATCAATTAGTTAATATTTAAACCTAATGAAAAATTAAAATATTAATTGTACTGAGCTTACATTCCTGATATTGTATCATACTTGCCAAGTTTAAACAGAACGGATCGCTTTCTGAAAAGAAATACCATGAATTAAGCAAATACCTCATGCAGTGAGATAAAAGAAGTATTATTGTAGTCACCGTAGTAACTAGAGTAGTAACGGCCATTTTATTAATTGAGAAATAACTAAGATTGTGTAACCAATGTCGCGTATTCGTGAACGGAGAGTGAATAGGGATTAACGCATCGGCAGCAGACATGAAGAGGCAACGGAGCAGGGAGCCCTCAACTTCATCGACTTCTAAACGGACCAAAAGTACATCTCAATCAGATAGTAGCCCGCCAAACATCAAAGTCAAAAAGTACCTCGCCTCTTTACCGACTCATGGAGAGTTAACATTAGATAGCCACGTAACCAAGCTCCCCGGGCTGGCCAGTGCAGTAATAACCGAAATAAAGCAATCATTGGCTTCTGTCAGAAAACAAAAGAAGACAGCCTCGCAAGAAGTTAGATCCTATGTGATTATATTTTCCAATTAATACTTTCTCCACCAAACATAAGTCCGTAGTCTGTATATTTATAGGTCCGTATAAATGGGCTCCCTAGTCCAGGCTTCATGTATATTGTGTATTGCCAACTGGTCAGCTGCTGACACGAAATTTGCCTTGGTTGCCCCAGCAACGGGGTGTGTATTTATACTTGTTAGCTACCAAAGGTTGGGTATTACTGGTTGGTAACCTGTAGTGTGACTTTGAGGGATATATTGGTATGTTTGTATAATGTAGAAAAATGAACGAATCAGACCTGAATCAAAGAAGAAAATTTTAGTAGCTTTGCAATTTCTTAAGAAATTGAATCGTCTGTCACAGCTCCATTGCAAAGAACACAAAGACACTACTCAAAAGGTATATCCACAAACCTCGTTCACAAGGTGACACTGCATCGTGTCATACCTCGTTCACAAGGTGACACTACATCGTGTCATACCTCGTTCACAAGGTGACACTGCATCGTGTCATACCATGTTCACAAGGTGACACTGCATCGTGTCATACCTCGTTCACAAGGTGACACTGCATCGTGTCATACCATGTTCACAAGGTGACACTACATCGTGTCATACCTCGTTCACAAGGTGACACTGCATCGTGTCATACCATGTTCACAAGATGACACTACATCATGTCATACCTCGTTCACAAGGTGACACTGCATCATGTCATACCTCGTTTACAAGGTAATTGTTCCATATCTGTAGGTGAAGGGAGAATTGGATGAAATATATCTCCAACTGCAAAACCTAACTTATGAGTACAATCACTTGCTACGGGAAACAGCCAATTGCCTAGAGTTCAAGTAACCTTATTATATCATATGCAGTTAGGTCATGTGTTGGTCATGTGACTATCACATGATCGTACACATCTATATAGGTCTCAACATGAGGATTTGGATTTGGTTACTGTGAAGGAGTTTTACAAGAAGGCCCCCCAATCAATCAGTTTGCCAGTAAGTGATGGAACTGTTAAATAAGTACTCGTCAGTGATGGAAAATGGCCTTTCCATGAAACGTTAGGAGGAGACACAGAACAATGAACATCGTCAAATGCTGGCTAGACTTGAGTGGGAACTAAAGGAGAGAGAGAGGTAGTATTACATACACATGATTACTTTCTTCCTATTTCTCCTTCTTCAAGATTGTTACTTTTGGTTATTCATGTTTATACACATCTCAACTGTCCAATACTTAAGTACTTACCATATATGGTATATTGAAGTACTTACCATATATGGTGTAATGAGGTACTTACTTATATGGTGTATTGAAGTACTTACCATATATGGTGTAATGACGTACTTACTTATATGGTGTATTGAAGTACTTACCATATATGTTGTAATGTTTACAAGGTTGGATACTTTGAAGGGATCATTGCTGAAGGAGTTATCCTCTCTGAAAGAGGACATTCTTTCCAGGCAAGAGAAACTAGACAGTCTGGAACCGTCACTAAACACTTTACTTAAGGTACTACACATGCAAGAGAAATATAATTATTCTGTAGAATTATATTGTGTAATATTTTGATCTCAGTTTATCCCTAAATTAATACTTTGATGATTTTATACAGTATGCTAGGAAATGTATCATTTATTGCTGTACTTAGGCTGCCCAGCCTGTTCAGGATATCCTGGGACTTTCCCTTAACCAAGATCAGATTGAAATGAAAGCTGCAAAGATGCTGCCCTTGTGAGTGGATCCAATTACAGTAGTATAGTGGATCCAACTACAGTAGTATAGTAGATCCAACTACAGTAGTATAGTGGATCCAACTACAGTAGTATAGTAGATCCAACTACAGTAGTATAGTGGATCCAACTACAGTAGTATAGTAGACGTAGTGTGAACTCATGGGGTTGCATTGCATCTCTCTGCAGTCCACTGTACATCCTGTTTCTCCAAGCTAAAGGATGCGCTGACAATTGTAAGATTATTCTTGCATCATTCGATCATTTATATCTCAGGCCTTCCTCCCTCCCACTCCCTCCTCCCCCTCCCTCTCCCTCTCCCTCCTCCCCCTCCCACTCCCTCCTCCCCCTCCCTCTCCCTCCTCCCTCCTCCCTCTCCCTCTACACCTCCCACTCCCCCGCCCACTCCCTCTCTCTCCCTTTCCCTCTCCCCCTCCCCCTCCCTCTCCCTCTCTCTCCTCCTCATCTCCTTTCTGGATTGCTCATCTTGTAGACTCATCTCTGAGTGTTAATGTGGTTGGTGACTTTGAGGAGGCGGAGAGTTGGCTGATACAGTCCAGCTCACAGAATGAAGAAGAGAGTGAACAAGAACAAGAACAAGATGAAGAGTCTGACAGAGTAGGTCCCTTTGATAGAGGAATGTCTCCAGACCTCTCACCTCTGTAGACACTCTTTAGGGATCCCTCCAACATACGTACTAGGTCTATGTCACTTCCTGCTCAATGTCACTTCCTGCTCAATGTCACTTCCTGTTTCATGTCACTTGTGACATACTTCCTCTTGCAAATATAGAAACAGCACAAAAAGAAGTCAAAGACTCATTCTATTAAACCCTTTCCTCTCAAAGTTAAACTGACAATTGAAGAACCAGGTAAAATGGCTGAAGCTAATCTTCCTTGTTAGCTTGCTGCTGCACTTTTTGCTGTATTAGGAGAAGGGACTGTCCCCATTGTGTTTACCTATCTGGAGCAGCTGAAGACTGTATGCATTGCTACTGACAACTGGGACCTGAAGACAGCAATGGAGAGGTAAATTCTGTTTTGGTATTGCACAATCTAGGCACCTTATTGCATAACACTATACTGATAAGATCAGCCATTTTGTCCCTTAGCACCATTGACAAGGCAATGCTCTTCAAGTACCTTCAACCAGGAGACTCAGGTACTGCTGTCCCCTATCTCGCTGAAAACTACTTTCAGAAGCATTCTAAAGAGAGCTTTAGTGACATCATACATCGCCATGGTTACCCTTATGAGTGGGTACATAAAATATGTGGCATTGAGTTCCTATCAAAGAAAACAGAAAAAGAAATGGTAGTGCTGTTCGTCTCATAAAGTACGTGTGGGATTATGTATGTTCTGTTTGTCACAGGAGCAACAGGGTGCAAGTGACAGTGACCAAATCCATTTTGAAGTGATTTTGAAGGCTCTTGTGGAGCGAGTCCACACACAATTGCTGTTGTGCAAGCAAATTAAGCAATTAGGTATTACAATAGTGCACCAAGCTGGTTTAATTAAAGGGTTTACCCCTATGAACTAACTTCATTTTAGATCAGTTGGTTTTGAATGTGACAGAGCAAGATGACCACCTCTTTCCCTCCAAAGTCCATTCAAAGCTTGTCAGGTGGCAGAGAATTACTGAAAAGCTTGATGTAAGTGAGCTGGTACTGACCTGATTCAAATGTTTCACATCAAAAAATTCCCATCTACACATCAATTTGCCTGGAAAAATAACCCTTTTCTGACCTTCTGTAAATCTGTTTGTATAGACTGTGCTACAGCAGTTTCCCAGTGCAGCCATTTTTAATTCCATTGAACATTTGGGAGGTTTCTACTTGGCAAAGTTCCAGAACCAGCAAGGTCAGTTGCTCTGTCTATTACGTAGTTGTACTCTCTCGTCGTCAACACATCTGTGCTCATTCGCATTAATCAAATAGGCTGTTTAGTAATTATTAAAGATTTCTCCTTAGTGTTTTCTCAGTCTCTCGTCTGTCCTCCTTCTATAGTGTCTCCTCTCTCCTCCCTCCACTGTGCTGTGTGTATACCAGCCTCCTACCCAAAGCAACCTCCCACGTTAGCCCTTTTAGTAGAGTCCGGTGGAAATAAACTACCTTTTAGCCTTGAGACCAAAGATTTAGAAAAGGAACTTAACTTGGGATTTCATGACTTAATAAAAGATGATGCAAGTGGCAGCAAGCTGTTGCTACGACAACTACTGAAGGCACAGGTAGAGAATGATCCATTTTAATGCCATTCATAGTGTGCCCTACAGTTGCAACACTTTTATTGTGTAGCTTGTCTCTCTTTCTGTTGATGCTCCCTTTGTTTAGGTTTGTTTTGATGTCTATCACACGTGTCATGAGAAGCTTCCAGAAGGACCTTTGGGCAAGGCAGCCCTTCCTGTTAAATATAGGTCAGCATTTCTCCATCCCTCTGTCTCTCTCTCCATCCCTCTGTCTCCCTCTCCATCCCTCTATCTCCCTCTCCATCCCTCTATCTCCCTCTTCACCTCTCCCTCTCCATCCCTCTGTCTCCCTCTCCATCCCTCTGTCTCCCTCTCCATCCCTCTGTCTCCCTCTCCATCCCTCTGTCTCCCTCTCCATCCCTCTGTCTCCCTCTCCATCCCTCTGTCTCCCTCTCCATCCCTCTGTCTCCCTCTCCATCCCTCTGTCTCCCTCTCCATCCCTCTGTCTCCCTCTCCATCCCTCTGTCTCCCTCTCCATCCCTCTGTCTCCCTCTCCATCCCTCTGTCTCCCTCTCCATCCCTCTGTCTCCCTCTCCATCCCTCTGTCTCCCTCTTCACCTCTCCCTCTCCATCCCTCTGTCTCCCTCTCCATCCCTCTGTCTCCCTCTCCATCCCTCTGTCTCCCTCTCCATCCCTCTGTCTCCCTCTCCATCCCTCTGTCTCCCTCTCCATCCCTCTATCTCCCTCTTCACCTCTCCCTCTCCATCCCTCTGTCTCCCTCTCCATCCCTCTATCTCCCTCTTCACCTCTCCCTCTCCATCCCTCTGTCTTCCTCTTTAAATGATATTTTATGCTTATACATACGTACCATTTTTGGCATAATTGTACAAGATTGCTCTCTCCTTTACAGAGGTCCAACCAAGACCTTTCCATACAAGTACTGTGCTGCTACTGGACAGTTTTTACATTAGCTAGTTTATATGGAGTCATATGTAAGATGGTTTGTATATTAGGATCTCATTAATGAAATTATATTACCAGGATAAAATCCTCCCTGCATTAGACCCTATAGCGCCATATTTTGTATCTATGGAGAGGCGTTTGGAACAACACATGAACCGCCTTGTTTTGATCGTTTGGCTGCAGTTAGCTGCAGTCACGTTTGGACAGAATTGTTCATCAGAGTGTAGTGTGCTATGCTCCGACGGGATGGTTATTTGCGCGAATGTTGACGGATTCCCAGAATTTGAAGAGTCGACCAAACCTTCAGTTGAAAGATTGTAAGTATTATTGCCTGATTCGGTGATTAATCAGCAATGGACTCGTAGCTATCAGCTCATTGCTTATATCTGTCTGCTTGTAGAAGAGTGCTTAGCGGAGTGGTTCCCCACTTAAACTCATCTAGCCTGCAAAACTTTATCAACCTGGTGGAATTCCAAATAACCAGATCTGCCCTAGAGCATATTGAACCGGAAGCTTTTGTACATAGCACTGCAATTATCAGCATGTAAGTATCCCTTTTCGATAATTCGAACAGACTTCTATATTAATTAAGGAAGTTACGCATTTTAATCTACTTGTCATGTACTTCAATACTCTTTCAATCACTTTAGAAATTTATCAGATAATTTACTGACTACAGTCCTGCCGGATACCTTCCAAGGTAGAGTCCGTTCCGTAGACCTATCAAATAATGACATCACTGAGGTGCATCCTGAAGCATTCAGTGGAGTCCTCCAGCAGGGACGCATAGCACTGGATGACAATGAGATAGTCACACTAGAGGAAGGAGTATTTCAAACCTCTTACAGAACAATGTAAGCATGTTCTTGTGCTGTTAAATGCATGCAACTAGAATACTGAGAAGGTAGTAGCATGTAGCATTACATTAGAATGAAATGATATAGGCTTTATCCTTGATTGCTGCTTGATTATTTTTATACATATGCATATGACATATGTATATGTATAAAATGTATTATCTATTTTACATATTTGTCTTGGGCCCAATGGGACTTCCCAGTCTAAATAAGATTAATGAATTGAATTAACATAGTAAATACGTGACAAGAGCAATATTCATGGCTACCTACATATATGTACATGCAATAACAGCTTATTAAAAGGTTCATTAAATATGCTAAAATAGTCTATTGTTCGTAGTAAAAATCGTCATAAAACTCAAGTTTACCACTGTGCTATAAGGCCTTTTCGGAGAATACCACTCCTCATCAGTAGCACTGGGTAGCAATTCTTTAGAGTAACCAAGCTACCAATTCTTTATCTCTCGACAAAGGATTGGCTGAAACACATTTAAAAACGTCAAACCTACAACTCAGAAAACTCTATAACCAACATCAATATTATTATGTAGGCAATAATTTCCTTGTTCATAGTCTATTGTTCTTATCTTTCTGTTTGGATAATATTCATATCATAAGTTTATTTGTGAATTAAACATGGCTGATGTCTAGTTTAACTGCCGGCCTTTTGAGGAGTTAGCTAAAGGGTTGTCCTGGAAAGGAACTGTAACCCTTTTTGTTAGGGAAATCTCTCCTTGTAGCTATTTGTCATTGTTTTAAATGAACAGGGTTCTACTCCTTTTGGAATCCATTTCACAAACAATGACTGTCACAAAAATTACTATGAGATGGTTATGATGGACTTAGAGAACACCATTGTTGATGTCCAGACACTTAGCTTTTGAACTTGGTTACAGAAAATAATTGTGGTTTTCTTATCAATTACTCACGTTATTATATTATACGTATACATGAAAATCTATGTACATAATACGTATATATTGACAAGCAGGTTTTGATAGGAAGCCACAAATATTCTACAAAGTTAGTGAATGAAAAGTAACCAAAAGGTCAAAGGAGATTATTGGGTTAAAACATATTGCATAATTACAAATATCGTACTTACGTACATATAATCTTATTTGCACTCATAATATTGAGTGCAATTGTGAAGAATGTGTGAACAGAACTAGTATACTAAAGTTTTCTCAAATGATAAAGTGAAGCTCTGGTCCCCTGTTCCAATTTATGACACTCATGTCAATTTTAATGTAAGGGGACCTAATTATACGTAAATTTTCCCTACATATACCTAATTATACATCTGTTTAATGAATACATTATTCCTATGCCCTGGAATAGTAATGTATTCCATATCTATGTAGGGAAAATTTGTACATATATGTATATCTATTGACTAATATACCATTTGTATCATACATCTTGTGCAGATCTCTTGTCAATAATCCTCTCATCTGTGATTGTCGCTTGAGATGGCTGCCCCGATATTGGGCTAATGTTTCTGAACCAGATGAATCAGCCACTTCAAATCAACTGATCGGTTTCTGTTCTAGCCCTTCTTATCTCAATGCGACTGCACTGAACTCCTTATCTGTTGACCAGCTGATATGTCCCTGTGACCCGGGCTGCGTTGAAGGGGACTGCAATGAGGAGTTTGGAGAGTGTGAATGCTTTGACGGTTGGATGGGGGGAGATTGCAGTCTCCCCTGTCCGCCAGATACTTATGGTGAAGCTTGCAGTCAGAACTGTACATGTGTTCACAGTAGTGTGACATGCTCCCACGTTAATGGGAGTTGTACATGTGATCCAGGCTACAATGGAGCTACGTGTGAATCAGGTAGGTGTGTAGTCACGCCTTCAGCCACTGAGCATATTGTATGGAAAAGACTGTTCCAATCTGTGAATGTCATGTGCTGTCATGTGACTTGGCAATCATAGGTCTACATTAACTAGTACGTTGGCTATTACCACACAAGTAGTCATTTGAAGCATTGGAGTCATATGCAGTATATACCAATAGACTCCTATACTATGTAGTACATATAACCATATAGACTCCTATACTACGTAGTACATATAACCATATAGACCCCTATACTATGTAGTACATATAACCATATAGACTCCTATACTATGTAGTACATATAACTATAGACACATATACTATGTAGTATAGAGAGTAGTATGGTATAACAATGTTCCACAATAACTTCTGCCGCCTCACAGAGTGTTCGGAGGGTACTTATGGACCTGAGTGTGCTGAAGTCTGCTCATGTCAGAATGGAGGCATCTGTCATCATGTTACCGGGAGCTGCACCTGTCCAGCTGGCTGGAATGGGACACACTGTGAGCAAGGTCAGCCAACAAAGGCCTCCTCAGCCCACATGATATTATACAGTACATATTCCATAGGTATAATATATATTCCATAGGCCCAGTATATATGTATGGCTTATACAATACTTTTTCTATAATCAGACATCTTATTATAATAGCATCTATAACAGCAAGGAATAGTTGTGTAGTATTTATGGACTGTGTTGTAAGAATACTGTTATTCACTGTTACTCTTATGTGGGAATGTACATTTGTAGAATGTACCGAAGGTTTCTACGGGTTGGAGTGCCAAGAGACTTGTGTGTGTGTGACTGGTGAGTGTGACCCAGTCAATGGAACATGTACTTGTCCGCCTGGACATTTTGGAGCAGACTGCTCCCACGGTTAGTATCTACTAGCTAAGCAGCCATTTCATATATTAACTGTATATAGTCATGACCTAATGTATACGTATGTACCTAAAATAAATATTTATAAACTATTTCACAATGGATTCATTAAGTTGTGTTCTGCTTTACTAGTCATGCTTTGAAGTCACATGACCATCCAGTTCAGCTGTTGGCTGGATAGCTGGAGTGTATTTCCCTTAGCAACTAATTTGCAAGTCAACCTGTTCCATGGTGTGTGTGTGTAGATTGTTCTGGTGCTGTCGACTGTGATAGCCTCAATCGTGAAGCCTGTTCAGTTGCTACGCCTGAGAATACCTGTGGACCCTGCCTCCTTGGTCATGTCGGAACATCTGGCCCTCAAAATAAACTCTGCATTTGTAAGTTGTTGTACGTTTATATTCAATGCAGTTAGACAGATAAGCAGTCAAAGAGTACATAAGTATATGCATATATATCAAGCATGACCAGTATATTTTTACTACACTTTGATGTTGTCATTATTTTGTAGTGTGTGTTGGATCTCCAAACTGTGCCTCTCTGAACCGTGAGATGTGCTCCCTTGTAGAAAACACTTGTGGTCCCTGCTTATCAAGGCACATAACTGCAAGTGGAGAAGGGGTGCACGAGGCAAGCAATGAAACATGTTTCAGTAAGCCTATCTATTTAAGAGATGAGTAAAATAAGATGCGTATACTATAGATTATATGTATGCTGGTTAGAGTATGCATGGACTAGTGGACTGATTAAAGGATTTCCCCCATGCTACTCACCCTCCCTTTCCTAGATCCTTGTAGTGATGGGATACTTAATTACAATGAGACTGATGTAGACTGCGGAGGTCCATACTGTGTTCCTTGTTTTGGACTGCAGGTACACACATGCACTATAATACTCTTGTATCTGTATGGAGGGAGACTTGTATGTGTTCACTTTTGCTCCTCAAAGGCCTGCATGTCTACTTCAGAGTGTGGATACAGAGGAGCTTGCGTTGGTGCCTATCATCTCCCCTCCATGATACCCTATCCATATAGTGTGGATTTTAACCACAAGTGTTGTAAGGAACTTTAGTCACCATCTACCCATCTTCAGTTACCATCTACCCATCTTCAGTCACCATCTACCCATCTTCAGTCACCATCTACCCATCTTCAGTCACCATCTACCCATCTTCAGTCACCATCTACCCATCTTCAGTCACCATCTACCCATCTTCAGTCACCATCTACCCATCTTCAGTCACCATCTACCCATCTTCAGTCACCATCTACCCATCTTCAGTCACCATCTACTCTTGTCATAATACAGTTACTGATGAAGTCATTGGAGGTTGGTTGATAGAGAGAATTCAGTCGGTCACTCCTGATGATCCTATCCAAGGTCTTACTGGTCTAGAGGTTCACAATGAACTGTCAAGTGGAGTCAGTAATCACTTTGATAGTATTATTGATGTAAGTGTTTCCTTACGGCCTCTCCAAGTATACGGGGCATGTATGGTCATTGAAATTGCCCATTGACAGTGTGTGTGGCTGGTACCGTTAATGAATTGACCTGGGATTACTTTTCCAGTGACTAAATTTTTATTTAAAATGTTGACATTTTAAAAAGTTGTGGTTTGGTTATCATTTGGGTATTTTATAGGCTCAACCTGGAGCTGATTTGAGAGCTGTCAGTATTCTACCTGGTGATTACAGATATCAGGTAGGCCTGCATATACTACATCATGTACGTGGTGCTCTAGAAGTTCCTATTATATATAGTTGTGCCTTGACCTGGTACGAGAAACAAGCACAGATAGTAAAGTGATTGACAGCATACACTCTGGTAGAATTAAGAAGACTGTGGTATTTAACAGACAAACTAGGAAAACACTTTTTAATTTTTAAAGTTCTGTGTGTCATAGTCTTTGTATATTCTTGAATTTTCTGAATACTTTGTAAATTGTCACACATTTTCTCTTTCTTTTTGTAAATCAAGCTCTTGATAATTCTTGATAATAATTTACCAACTTTTTTGCTATTATTAACTCGCAATAATATGTACTTTATTAGCCAGTTACATGAATAAATTTCTCTCTCTCCCTACATTTATATTAATGTCTGCCAGCAGTGTAGAATGTGAATGTCAAATATACTTGTGAATGTAAGTTAAAATGCATACTGTGTAAAGGTGGAAATATTTTTAAACAGTATCACATTGCTGATCAAATAGCAATTAATTACAAGAGAGACTAATTAAATTAAACAATCATTAAAATTAGTACTTGACAAACAATATATTTCCATATATGGCATGTTACCACTTATCTTCTGTTTTGCATTTCATAAATCTGACACAAGTGATGAATCCATTGGCTCACAGGTTAACATACACATGTACATTTATTCCACCTTAGTTTGCATCTATATATATAAAGCAATAAGTGGTAGCCATATTTTAATTACATTCTTGTGGTATACAGCTAGAAATGCAAGCACTTGGGGAAACCACTCACTCCAAGCACCACCTCAACATTTTAAATATTGAAAAATGCACCTCATAAAGATGACTGCACATATATACATATCCATGTCCACATCATTACAGTAAATATATAGTACATACATGCATGTCCATATTCTTACAGCATTTATATACAATATAGTACATGCATGTAAGAAACGGCTGTCTGACCCAGTGGAGAAGAAGATGAAAGAAGGGAAAAGACTCCTGTATCTTCATCTAAAGCTCTCTTTAGGTTTAGTTCCCCTATAGGCTCTTTTTACAGAATAGGCATATAGCATGTAGGAAAATGGTATCTTAGATTTTTCATGCATGTAAGACATATATCTACCGTTTTGCTGTGCTGTTGACGTCTGCTGTGCTGTGATCTTGGTTTGCGGTCTCTGCACTCAAGTTTGTTCTTCCACACTTCAAGATAGGTAGAGTCAGTTAGAGGGTCTCCTCTTCGAATTTTACTATATACAAAGAAGCAATGCAGTTTGTAAACAGTTTGTAAACAATAATACAGTATAATAAGATATATACTGTAATTTTGTGTGATAAATTTTCATGTTGAAATAATATTTGCATGGCTAAGCACAGAACACCATGGCCAAAAATATTTATGTGAGAAATTTTGAGCCAACCATGAAAATTTTTATATGACAATGAAAATTTCCTAAATTATTATATACTGAATGCTATAAGACACTTGTGCATTTGATGGCAAACCTTCTGATGCTGATCTCAGTGTAACTAGGTCTGTTCAGAGCACACTGTCTCAGACTTCTTTTGCTTTTCTGAGCAGCATCCAAATTATCCTCTACATGTTGAAATTTAGTAAAGAAAATGATGATATTTAATTAGCAATATATGCTCAATTAATGCATATATATACGTAGTCCCTTCATTAGCTAACTTGTATTGGGTGTGGTGACTATACTGACAGGCGTGCAGGACTTCGAGTTGGGTGCACAGGAGGTAGTCAAGTCTGGTAACTTGTTAGATTTCATTCCACTTTGTATCTCTCTTCGACTAGGTCTATCAATGCCTACCGGGCTCCCAGCTCCTCTGCCGTGAGTGAGGCTGAGGATGGGTAGTCTGATGCCATTCTCATCATACCTTTCTGTACAAGTTGTCCCATTCTCAATCCTTTGTTCCTAGTATTATGTAACATGGTGCAGTGTACAATGTTCACATATAAGGTGCATTGATGACTTACTGAAAGAGTTCTTGATCTTGTCACTCTGCTATTATATGAGTTATTAGTGATGTCACAGAGTACCTGCATGTGATATAGCATGTTAGTTTGGTGATGTATAAATGGTGATCAAATGATCACAGTAATGATGATAATACAAAGGTACACTTGTAACCCTTACATTGTTGGATTTCTTCTTCTTCACTTTTGACTTTTCTGTCAAGCCTGATACTCCTGTCTCACTTATTGGACTTGACTCTGTCTGTTTTGATGTACTTTTCAAATTGTCCCTTTTATTCTTCCTATATAAACAGAGGAGCTTCAAAGGCTTATACGTATATCACAAATAAGAGTTCACCAGGTAGCGTCTCTTACTTGTTTTGGAGTTTGTTAGGATGAGGTGTATCCGAAGCAGGGTTGTCTGAGAGTGAAAATGGAAGTACATTAAAATGCATCATCTGATGAAATTGGATAAACTATTGACTCTGTGATGGTTATGCAACAAGGGGACCTGATTGCATCACACTACTGCTGAGGGGTTCAGTTACACATAAAATATTGAGTACCTGTAACTATATATAATGTACCTGTATTGATGGATAAAGATTGCAACTGCTCTTCAATTCCAACTATCAATGAGTCTTGTGTTTCCTCCAATGCCTCACTGGAGGGTATATTGGCAGTTGCTGCAGAGTTGCCCCTGTCAGCATTCTCCAGACAGCTAGGTAGCTGGCCCAGGGCTGGCCCCAACACAAGGGGGACCTCAGGGCTACTGAAATCATAGACACTTACACTCCTCTCAGAAAATGTTCTGGTAACACATGGTGGCTCAACTATGGGAAGGGTATTGCTCAAGTCTTGTGAATGACTAACTACCTTGCTCTTCTTCTGCTCATAGCCAGCTGATTTTAAAAGAGATCTTTGATTGTTCCTAACTTCTTCACTAGATGACCGATTTATGTGACTTTGCCCATCACCATTTTGACTTCCTTCAAACTGAAAATCAGATTTAATGTCTGAATATAGATTTTCCAAAAAATAGATGTATTCTTTATTATTCTGAGTATGCTTCTTCATTGAGGGATCAGTGTCATCAAAATCATAAAGTGAGGACAGTTTTGAGATCATAAACATCTATAGTACATTGCAGAATAGGTGTATATAAGATCTGTATGTAAGGAAACATTATTAGCTGGTAGAATGTGATGAGAGAATTTTGTATGAGAGAATGTTAAGATGCTAACTTTGCATTGAAAATCTCTCAGTGACTTTCTGAGAAATAAAATTTCCTCATAAGTCTGAAAATCTCTTTGCTTCAACTTCAGATTCTCCTCCTTCAGTTTTGAAGCAATCTCCCTTTCTCTCTCTACACAAAGCAAAATTCCAAACAAATCCTTGTACCACATGACATGACTGCAGTGCAATATGTTCACACAAACAAATGTAGAGACCAGATCTATAGTATGTCAGATGCGTAGTTAGCTGTATAAGTAATATATACGCGAATTAAAAGGTCAAAGTTTATGCAAAAATCAAGATGGCGGGCAAATTGACTACGCAACAGGTTGACTTCTTCAATGAGAACGGATATCTCATTATAGAAGATTTCATATCCTCAGTGGAATGTGACCGTTTGAAAGAGAGAGCACACAGAATTATAGACGAAGCTAATTTCGACGACCATCCTAAGGTGACGTTCAATACAACGAGCAGGACACAACTAGCGCAGGACTATTTTTATGACAGCTGTGATAAGATATCCTTCTTCTTCGAAGATAATGCGTTTGATGAGGAGGGAAAGTTGAAATACGATAGAAAACACTCAATCAACAAGGTAGGACACGCCCTCCATCTGCTGGATCCAGTTTACAGGGAATTTACCAACAGTGACAAGATTAAGAATGTTGCGAAGAGTTTGGAGTTTAAAGCTCCAACTATAGTTCAAAGTATGGTTATTCTGAAGCCTCCTAAGATAGGTGGTCAAGTAGGCCCCCATCGTGACTCCACCTACCTCTATACACAGCCAATGAGATTGCTTGGTTTTTGGTTGGCCCTTGAGGACGCCACTAAAGAGAATGCATGTCTCTGGTTTGCTCCAAAGACACATAAAGGTGATAAACTCGATGTACAACTAGTCACTACTAGTAAAGATGGCAAAAAGGAGGGAAGAATAGAAGGCAACATTGAAGATGTTCCAGATAATTTCTATATAGCTGGAGAAGTACGAAAGGGTTCACTTGTCCTCATCCACGGAGAGGTTCTTCATAAGAGCGAAATGAATACATCAGAAAAGTCAAGAAATATCTACACTTTCCATGTGTATGATGCTGGGAGGTCAAAATGGTCTTCCGATAATTGGCTGCAGCCTACAGATGCCGGCTCTTTTGTGCAGTTGTATTGAGACTTCTTGTACATATATATAATCAGTAGCCATTTCCTTATCTCTAATATCCACTAATTGTATCCGCGCCAGTACATATCTTTGGCAATGGAGTTTATTTGTTAGTCTGTACCAGAAAACATACGTTGCATATTTGAGACTTACCTAAAGCGACTGCTAAAACTTTATTCCTCTCTAAAATGTCGGCAAATCTTCTATCGCGTCTGTAAGAGGTTCCTGTAGCATAAAAGAGTATCCAGTTCACGTTCCAATATATTTAACTTAGGTACGGTCATCCGCTCTATATAGAGTAGACTTACGTACCTGTAGGCATACTTTCTGCTGGTATAATTAATCGTATATTCGATGAATTTCATATATGTACGCAGTTCGCGTATCTATGTGGATACGCTTTGAAAGATGGCGCCATGGTCGCGCAAAAGATCCAGACACGTGACATTAAAATTTCAGCGGAGCTAGTGCTTACAAATCATACAAAATGGAAAATATAACACAATACAAAAGTTACAAAACAATTATTTACGAGCAATGCAAGTTTGCAGTTGGATTTCTGAATATAAAATTAAGAAAAGATTGAATCCATTGAGTTTGACAGTTTTGAAGGATGTGATCCTATTCTAGTCACTGGTATGCGGCGTTTGAGTTCGGCTAGTATTCTTGAGAATGGAGGTCTCTCCTCAGGAGTATAGTTCCAGCAATTAAACAGCAAATCCTAAATAACAGGCAAATATATAAATAACTTAATAAACAAAAGTTCCAATAATAATGATTACACACCAAATTAATAAAATAATTTTCATGTATTATCCCATTTAATATTGTATATAGACAGTTGGCTATTTTCCTTTCTAAATCACTTTTCCTTCTCAAATTTTAATTACCACCGTTTCCTTTTAGTAAAACAGACAATCTGTATATCTTATATAAGCCTTAAATAGTCACCTTAGCAGGAAGAGATATGCTGTCTCGTTTTGGCTTAAGTCCATTGCCAACCATATAAATAACCTGTTCAGGTTCATAACCTTCAAACGGCCACTTTCCTGCCAACAGTTCATACCATACAACACTAGTACAAAACAACGAAACATTATTATGTCATCTCATATACATGTAAATATACTACTTACTCCTATTACTATCATTATTATTATCATTATTATATATGTGTATGCATATGCTTATATGTAGATCCTTAGTTTTATCAGTGTACAACACTAAGATTGGATACAAATATGCAGTGTTGAGCAGAGAGTAATACAGGTCTTACCCAAAGGCATAGATGTCAGATTGAAAGGTATACGGATAACAATCCATGCATTCACTATTAGAAGGAACTGGAGAGAGGACTTGAAGGATTTCTGGTGCTACATAGTTTAGCCATCCACGAGGCACAACAAGTCTATCTTGTTGACCCCTAAACACAAACAAGACCTCAACATACTCACACCTGAATCCATATCAGGAAATAGGAAATGTAACACTTCTAAGCTTACCCAATGAGGAGCTGACAGTCAGTGACACTGTTAAAGCCTACATCCGTGATCACAACTTTATCCTTTTCATCAAAAAATATATTTCTGGATGTCAAATCTTTGTGAACTATATTTCGCTCATGAAGATAACCCATACCCTGCAGACGGATGGATTGCACAAGATTAAAGTAAGAACTATGTCACTATAATTAATAATAAGTGCTTTGATGTAAAGTGAACAAGATTACAAACCTGTGCAACTTGTTTAATGATTGTATGCACTCTTCTGCTGTTGAATGTCTCTGGTCTAATGTGGATACGTGAGTACAAGGAGTCCCCTTTGATGTCACTGGAGGGGTACAATATTGGGAAAGTGGATCAGTGACATGGTGACATGTTCATTATAATATCACAACCATGTACCAAGGAGGTGTGATAGGGAGTGACACCCCCTGTGCAGTCATACCTTGTGACTACTGCCAGATCTGGTGGCTTGGAACAGACTCCCATAAACAAGACTACATTTTCATGTCGTGAGTGCTTCAGAGCTGCCACATCATGGGTAAACTTTTCTATCTGTCTCTTTGTAGCATTTGGCACATGAATCTTCTTGACAAGCACCTCCCCATGCCAGTAGCCTCTGTAAAAGGGAGCATGATTATCAATAAATCAATGGAGAAATTAAAACTCATTAACTTCATCAAAGAGAGGTATTGTGTATATAAGTATGCACCTTTAGACTGTGAGGGAACATAAAATAAACAATCACGAACAGAAATCACTTTAGAAAGAAACACTTTAATTTCAATTTCAACATCAAAATAAGATTTAGTTTGTAAACTGATTTTATTTTCACTTAACAACCTACCAAGAAATACTTGACAACACATGTCACTTAAGCTAACACTTCAAAACAAAGTGCCCAATTGGGCTGGGAAATTACATTCAGACACAAGCTGATTTGACAATTAAACCCCAATATCAACGTAACAGGGTGTAACGAGGTGAAAATTAAATAATTTCATCAACATAGTAATGTATAACATGAAGAGGACGATTAAGAGTCTGTGTAAAAAGACTTATAAAGAACAACCTGGACGCAAGCACATATAATATGCAAATGTATGCATAGGTATACTATAATAATTCTAACATAACTATGTATGTATATTTACTTTAAGATCTGCATTGATGTGAAACGATTCTCGCTAACCAACTTTAAGAGCTTCAAATCATTATAGGGAATTTCCCATTCCTTATGCATCTGAAACTACAGGAGAGTGGATATAGAGAGATTCTTTACATGAATAACCATTTTCCTAGGTGTTTAAAGGATAATAATGATTATAATTACTTGTGGTTTGGTTATCACTTTGATTATTTATACATTACTCATCTGAGGAGCCAAACAGGAACAGACAAGCCACTGCTAAACATACATAACAACTACCACTACTTAATGTACCTGATTACTGGCACTGCTTTCTGCTAGATTAGTGGGGTCTTCTACATCATAGGTATCTGCCTGATTTTCACTGCTGATTGAATTGGTAATAGTATTTGCAATG
This sequence comes from Chondrosia reniformis, assembly GCA_947172415.1. Lineage (NCBI taxonomy): Eukaryota > Metazoa > Porifera > Demospongiae > Chondrillida > Chondrillidae > Chondrosia > Chondrosia reniformis. The sequence goes on from OX359193.1 coordinate 526,789, forward strand.
GAACCAACTTCAGATTCAATACACTATACAACAAGAATAAAAATGGTACACACTATGTCTGCAATAGGAGTACACCAATATACGTATGTATATACATATATACATATATACATCATATGTACATATATACACAATAAAGAACAAACCCCATTGCTTCCATCTGTGAGTGTACTTGTTGTGACAATGCTTGCATTAGTACGAAGTAAAGATCTACAAAAGTTTGCATAAGAAGGCACTCCATAATTGGTAGCTATAGTAACTACATGTACTTATAATATCAATCAATTGTTCCTATGTTTGGTAACTCACTCCAGTTCAGAGTGCTGTGAGAAAGATATTTCTGCAATAGTCTTTGGTTTGTGTAGATCTGGTAGGGACCCTATGGGTACTATCTGGGGGTGTGGCCTCCGCCCCCTCTGGCTGGTGGGGGACAAGTCTGTGATGTCATCCACACTTGAGAACTTTCCTGTGTGAGCAAGGCTAAGTTGAGTAATACCGTCCTGGGACTCCACCTCCTGTTCACTGCTATCATCTCCCTGTACTGCACTGAAGAATGCCTGGGTCGTGTGAGGGGAGATTGGGGTGGCCGGAGATGGTGTCGAGGAGTGGGAGGAGGATACTGAAGGAGAAGGCAGACCCTGCTGGTAAGAAGATGCCTTTGTTGCACTAATATAAGCTACAAGTAAAATACATGGACTTGTTTACAACAAAAGAGAATGAAAATCATACAATATTGACACACAGTACTTAACATTATTATAGCCATCACTAATACTATAAAGTACATGTCTTACTATAACAGAAGGCATGTACTAATATGCCCGAAGTGGCAGTTTTGGTGATAGCAAGTGGAAGTAATTAAAGCTAATTAACTAATAACTCTCATATTCTTGATCGTATATACAAAAAACAGTCTAGTCCAACTCAAACATATTTGAAAAGACATAACTACACATATCATACAATTACATTATCTACCTATCAGCAATACATGTGGCAGAGTACTAAGTGAATTGCATCATGCGTCAGGTAGATTGCATCACACACAAGGTAGATTGCATCATACACATTCTCTAAAGGTCATTTCTTACTCTTTGGAGTATCTTTATGGAAGTTGTCAGTAGAAGAGGTTGAGGGTGCACCTAATATTATACTTGTAAAGACATCTACAAGCTCTGCTGTTAATCCACAAGATTCTGGAACCTTCTTTTTGCAATGTTTGTGACATCTGATCCTGTTTAGTAAACACAAATACGTACGTATATGTACATGACTTGTTCAACTGAATAGAGTTATAATGGCATGTCACACCTCAATGAGGTGAATGCCAAACCCCAATGAGACCAGTATAGTCAGTTTGCAGATCTAACCATTTTAGGTTGACCAGTGAAGATCTGAAAAGGTCTACAATGGCCTACATCCGTCTATATACATCAATTGTCCAGTATATCGTATGCACACTGTTACTGTACCATATCCACATTTCTCACTTGCATAACTTGCACTGAACACCAAGGTATAAACTCTTCTTGCAAAAATCACAAGTTTTGGAAGCAAAAAATGACGAAGAAGCAAACCTACGTATGTGTGTAAGGATGCAAGTAATGAACACTATATGTATAAGGTCGACAGCATATGGGAAAGTAGGCACATTGATAGAATAGTGAGGGGAGAATGAGCGGATGTGAGGGGAGAATGAGCGGGTGTGAGGGGAAGAATGGGGAAGAATTAGGGAGGATTAGGGAGGATGAGAGGGGATGAGGGGGGTGAGGGGAGGATAAGGGAGGATGAGAGGGGTGAGGAGGGTGAGGGGAGGATAAGGGAGGATTGAGGAAAGGTATAAAGAAGGGAAGCATACACAGGATAAAGAGAATCAGACATGTGCACGAACCTGTGAGGAATACGATGTCCAACATGCCCCACTGGAGTGCTGGTGCCTGTGTTAGGTGAGACTTGCTGTGGATAGGGATCTGCTAACAGAGAAAGTTTAACATAGGAAGTCTTTGGCTGGCTGGCACATTAAAACATACACATCAGATATCAAGTACATGTTACATGTGTGGGAGGGTAATGGGTTCACTGACCATTTAATCCTTCATTTAATTAGACTCTGACACACAGAGAAGTTGCACATGTACACATAATATATAAGTATATTTGTACTTTTAATGTATGTATACAATCTCTAGTAACACTTGAAGTATGCCCCTCCCATTTGCCATTACTTGATATTGAAGTGTGACTTATGAACATGCTCTGTTTAAAATTACACACAAGCTAGTTTGCTGGAGCTGTACCCACAGAGAGACAGGACACTGGACGGGGATGTTACACTTCTCTTTATGGGGTACATTCCAGACATAACAAACTCAAGAGGTATGCTATCACAGATAAACTGGTGGCTCAAAAGGAGGATATTGAGTCAGGTAAAGTATTAATTACAGCACTTAACTAAATATGAAGGAAACACTTCTTTGGACACCTCTAATAGCCACTACTGAGTACAGAGGGGTGGGGACTACTGAGTACAGAGGGGTGGGGACTACTGAGTACAGAGGGGTGGGGACGACTGAGTACAGAGGGGTGGGGACTACTGAGTACAGAGGGGTGGGGACTACTGAGTACAGAGGGGTGGGGACTACTGAGTACAGAGGGGTGGGGACTACTGAGTACAGAGGGGTGGGGACTACTGAGTACAGAGGGGTGGGGACTACTGAGTACAGAGGGGTGGGGACAACTGAGTATAGAGGGGTGGGGACTACTGAGTATAGAGGGGTGGAAGTCATAAATATTTAACAAGAAGCACTCACCGGGCATTCCCTCTGAATATGATCTAGTGAAGGCACCCTTCAAATCATCTGTCTCTGGCGATACAGAGACTGAGTCTTCAACAAGACGTGGAACAGACTGAGACTTCAGACCTGATGATTCCCTGTCATTTACAGAGGTTTCAAAATCATCCTCGGGATCATACTCAACAAGTGATGATGTTTCCCCTATACCAGAGGTAGGAAAGAAGCTCCCAGTGCGAATACGAGGCAGAGCACTCTCTGTAGATTGCTGTTTGACCATCCGTCGTCCGTTCGGTTGGAGGTAACTTGGAATTGGAGAGGGTTCTTTGACCATGTGGAGGTTATTGGGCGCATTATCTATTGAATATTCACTCCCAACTGATCTGGATCGATAATGGCCTTTCTTTACATTTCTTATGCTAAGAAACTGTGTTTGGACAGGTGTTTCAATACTCTCAGTAGATCGATAGCAATCTGAAACACCATCAAAACGGTTCTGAGGAATTTGGGCGAAAGAACGGTTTGGTGGCAGATAAGTGGACTTTGGAGAGGGTACAGTAATTGTGGGCGTGGCAGGAGGAGTGTCAGAAATGGAATCAATCCTTCCATCCTGTTTCCTGACTGTTGCTAAACAAAATGTAAACAATACATCAAGCTCACACATATTTGTAAACAATACATTAAGCTCACACATATTTGTAAACAATACACCAAGCTCACACATATTTGTAAACAATACACCAAGCTCACACATATTTGTAAACAATACACCAAGCTCACACATATTTGTGTAAAAGGGTAGCATATGTGAATACAAAACACGTGAAAGCATTAAAAAGAGCTTAGCACCTTGTTAAGCAAAGCTTTGCATATCACAAAACCTCCTACAGCAAAATCACTATATTTCAAGTACCTAATTTGAAGATAGCTTGCAATCCTACTAATCAGTGAGAGGGGTAGTTTTGTGAAATATGTTAGGAATGCCATCCCCCAGGAGGAGACAAACAAAATACCTCAGAAAATCAGTCTAACAGTACACAAGGGACACTGTTCCCATGACTCAATAAACTGTCTACTTTCATGTGTACATTTCTAGGAATTTTAAGTGTAATAAAATATTTTCAGTCAAGCATGACATTCCAAGGAAGGAAATTTCAATTGCTGCTTCAATGGCATTCTGAGGAACAGAATATATTCTTAAGTTGATACATTCATAATTTCCACTATATTGATACATTCAGCTTCTACCTTCACAAAAATAATTATATAGACCAAATGAAATTAGCGACAATGCAACAATAAGAAGACACTACATGGTGCTAGTTGGTTCCCAAGCTGTTACCGGCCCACCCTAAGTAAACATGTTTATATAAAAAGATTTTGCACCTAACAACAGTTTCCCAGACCATCAACAGGTGGAACCTGATCATGACTTCACTGCTCTGTATTCATCGAAAAATGCTTAGTTTAGCAGTAGAGACACACTAGATGGATTATTTTCATAACAACAGAAAGTACCAATTTATTATCTAATACACACACACTATTCTATGGTTGGATATACTTAACCGGTAGTTTTAATCTTACACTTTGTTCACAGCTGATTTCAAAGGAGCTTATGTATACAAAGGTGTTCATTTCTGTGGATTCCTATGGCTATATACAAGTGTCCTGTATGTACACTAACCTCATTAATATTATACACTAAAAACAAGTGGTATATAGGATGGCCAAAAAGATATATATACCAAATATAGATATTATATATACAACAGTTCTTCCACCATATGTCTACATAATCAATGGAACTATTATAATAACTACGTACCTATATAATACATATAGGGGGTTACTATATACAGTAGGCAACAGAATTTTACTGTTATTATTGACTTTAAAATTATACCTGCCCCACAGCCTTAAGAAGGATAAGCTGGTTATTGATGAGATAGAGAATATCACTAATAAAATTCCATATGTACATCTTGGAAAGGCTACACTTAACTGCAGTTTGTAACACTAATTTGTTCAAAGACCCAATTAACAGTGATACCCTGTTGTATTTATTCTGAAACTTTAATCATGAAGGAGTTCAACCCACCTTAACAAGTTTAGCAATAGCACAATATAAAAACAGTATGTTCTAATAATCTAATTTCCTCCATTCTCATTGATGTCAATACAATTATCAATTATGACACTAAGACATATTACAAACACCACCAATCTAGAACTAATGGTTACATAGCAACCTATAGTACCAGAAAATGGAAGGACAAGATAAAACAGTAAGAAATGATCAAGATAAAAACAAGTTTAAGATGCCAAGACCTTTCCACATGATTTAGGGAAAAAAAGGTCTCACTCAGTTTACTAGGAAATAGGTGAATAGAGATGCCAAATAAGGCAATAATATTATATATTGCTTTCAAAATTGTTTAAAAGTAACAGATTGTGTATGACTCCCATTCAACTGTCTATGACACTTAATTGAAACACACCAGTCTAAGGTGCATGTCCAAACATGAGATTGTAAATCTGCAGGGATCAGCAGTTAGATCACTCAGAGGTCACATGATCCTGTGTACTTCAGTACACCAATACATGACAATCGAGATCATGCAACTGAAGAAAAACTTTTCATGTACTCTAGTCTGGGGTTTGATGTATATATGCATGAGATCAGTCCATCATTATCAAATAGTGTGTATAAAATCTTTACAAACTTTAAGAGTTGATTAAACTAATTGGATAGCTATACATTGTAAAATATAATTTTATCAATGTTTACAAACAATAACTCTACATCAGAATCTTTGGCAATGAAAGCTACTATAAGCTATAGCTATCTAATTCACTGTACATTGACTATTTCACATTAAAGAGAATCTAAAGAGAAGAGTCAACTTGTTTTCATACAAACAGAATTTATAAGGCTAAACCATATACAGATATAGGGTAAGACAAGTTCAATTTCAAGGATTCTGATCTCAAGAAGATCAAGGTAAAAGAACTCTTATAATGTCTAACACAGGTAATCAGTGATCTAATGAAAGAACAGGATACTAGAAGCCCACAGACACTGGCAGCATAGCTCTAGCATACACCACAAATGAGTTATTAAATTTACAGTTACAACTGACAGACCACAAAGCTAAGGAAAGTGGGAGCCTTTTAATTTTGAATTGCACTTCTTATCAAAGGAGAGAAGACATCAATCAGACTTCCTGCAAAGCCCCAGACTAGAATCTGACACCTAAGACTAGTGTCTGACAAGTGCATAAGACATTCATGCTCAGCACATAGACATTGCTGATGAAAAGGAGTTGATAAGAGACTAATGCTTAGCAATAAGTACTCTGTCTCCTATGATGAAAGAAAATCACAAAAACCTAATTATTGTTTTTTATAAACATTATTCCATTCTAATATTTCACAAACAAAGATCATTGACAAGGTAAAGATTCCCAGGGTCACTGCTAAAGGGTGGAATTCCCAGAAACAGCTGTCTGGCCCAGTGGAGAAAAAGAGAAGGAGAAGGAGAAAACTGTTGTATCCTCATTTAATGCTCTCACTAGGTTTAGTTTCCTATAGACCTCTATTCTAAAGTAGATGTAGCACGTTGACAAATGGTGTGTTAGATTATTCATACACACAGTGTGAACAAGGCATGTCAGTGTTATAAGCCTCACCATGTACTTCCCTCAACTGTGAGATAGCAGTCTTCAGTTTCTCTTGAGATTCAGAGGAAAGAAAGGCATACATATCATCATGAAATATGGAGTAACTGCTTTCTTTGAACAACTGGCCAACTGTCACTTTCGGTTGAAGTTCCAGCATACCCTATACATATTAGATAACCCTTATAAATTTTCACCAAATATGGACCAGCTGATATGACAAAATGTACACATCATAAATCAATAATATTTACTATCTTCAAGGAATGGACAGCTGAGCTTGTGTGTCAGTTACTTGGAGCATATTTTCACAGGTTTCTGGTATTATATATGTATATATAGGATGTACACTGTTAGGGACACTATACATACAGCTCTTAGTATTAGCCAATCAAAGCAACTTGACCACAGCCAATCAAAAGGAACCTACACAAACCTTACAAAGAGCTAACATTACATATTAAAGTGGTACATATAGGTCAGAAAAAAGATGACTGGTCAGTGTCATTAGAGTGACACGACACTGCGACACTAATCAAACATCCCTTGTATGCTGCCAGTTGGATTCATTAAATAAAGGACATTGTCTCTGACAGGTAGCCATATCAGACAAGAGTGTAATGATAAAAATGAAAAATGCAATGAACCAATGGAAATCGATCATGTTACATACATAATATAGCCAATGGCCAATTGGCCCAGTGGAGAAGAAGGAGAAGTATCATCATCCAAAGCTCTCACTAGGTTTAGTTCCCTAAAGGCTTTTTACTCTAAAGTAGATGTAGCAAGTTCAGAAATGGTGTGTTTGATTATCATGTGAATTGAACAGTACCATTCAGTGAAGGTCTTGATAAATATGACAAATGTACGTAATGGTAAGACTTCAGTAAGATTCTGATATAATTAACGTTTGGACACAGTGTCACAGAAGAAGGAGAACATGTATTAAACTGAGGCATCACACAATAGCTGTATCCCACTTAATGGCAGTTCAGGAATTTTCACTCCTACATCAGTAATGCTTTGAACCCCATAATACTACCAGGAATTACAACACGTACTTAAATGCCCTTTTTGAACTATGGACTTCAAAAATTTCTTTTACTAAAAATAGCCATAATATTATGCTCTAAAGTTGAAATGGTTGTGGTGTGTTATCTGTATTGGAATGGTCACTGGTGCTTAAAAGGATGACCATTGTAACCAGAGACAGACAACACTGTTAACAAGTTTGTAGCCTTGACACAATCCCATGTTCAGTATTATGTAAAACAAGCTAATAAATAGGTACAACTCTCACCATGGAGAGGAACAATAATACATTGACTTCTTAAATCTTTACTTTCGTGTAGATAACGCACACTATACACTACATGTTCTCCACTAAATACTGAACTGCTGTAGTTAAGGTGTGAATACGCTTAATTTCAATACTAACAGTAGAGATCCTTCACTAAGATATAGTGACTAAGGATTACTGTAGACTTCACCCAAGGTGAAAGCCAAATATGATAGTTTTAACTTATATCCAAAGATCAAAGACTTGAAATTCTTTGATGTTTAGGAAATTCAGTTCAATAACTATGTTCATACGTACATGAAGTATTTACATTGGTGAGTTAACATCTATTAACTATGCATATGCACATTGGATTACTGTAAACATGGAGTAAACTAAGTGCATCTTCAACAGTACTCAAGTGTAGTAACAAATATGTTGAATAGATATAAGAATAGGCTAATAGACATATGTGAGCATAGAGAGGCAAAAAATTCAAACTGAAGAGACACACGGATTCTTAAGAAGCAAACTATAACATTTTGTATAGATACTGGTATCTGACTAAATATAAATTATATATTACTACTATTTAGTATATGATAGCAGCTATCTTGACAATCACTGCAGTAGTCACACTGATTGGTATTTACCTTAATATCTATTTCAGTTAAACCAGCAACTTCACAGAAAGATTTCATGTCAATTAATGTATCTAACTCTTTTTCAACTGTTAGACGCTTGTCTGGATCTTCAATAGACTGCAAGGCAGTGTGCTTGACTTCTAATTGTTCCGCAAAAAATTTGTAAAGCTTGGTTTGCTGTGAGGAAAATGGAAAAGTAACTAAAAAGGGAAGTCTACAGTAATGTCATACAGTAAGGGAAGGAAACTTTATTTTTAAAAAAATTGATTTTTGAGACTGCGTATAGATAGTCAACGGTTCTAATAGAGGCACAAGGTTCTTGCTGATTGCTCTTACGAGGTCCTCCAGAGTGGTCTGAGAGTCGTCTACAGCGACAAGATATCTCACCTTGGGTCGAATGCATATATAGATTATACGGAGACAAAAAAGGACTTTTCGCATGACGAAGCAAGACAATTTACAAAAGTCAAAACCTACATATGTAAAACTAAGCCCCAAAAATAAACTATAATAGGAGATTCTAAACATATTAATATACATGGCAGGCCATACGACAAAATAGGTCCAACGAGGGCTTACCAATGTACGAATCATACTCCTCAGATCGCTATTCGCAGTGGGGAGAGATCTGTTTGACACAAGATTACGACAGTAGAGGTTGATAATCATCTGCCGCCCGCCAATCTTGTCCTTTGCAGTAGCAATGTCTGTGGCGTTAATATTGCCCTTCTCCTGGGCCCCTTTTTCATTTATGGTCGAAATCACCATCCTTTCGGCTGCATCACACATACGGAATTTTCCCAACAAAATTACTTGAGAATTATCTTGAAACAAGTGACGGTTCCAACAGCCAGCGGTACTTGAAGGAGCATACGACGACCTTAACTTTAAACAACTGCACTGACGACGAGAGGAGGATCTACAACTACACTGGAATTGTTAAGATGTGTGAAGTGGTAAACACGATGCGATCCAATAACTGGCGATACTTAATTGATTCTTTTTTTCCAAACTAGACAGCACCAATATAACAAATGGATCAACTATTATTAGTTGAAGAAGCACTTCGCGTTGTACTTTCCGTCAAGCTCGTTTAACTATATTCATTGTTCAAATAACGATATTCACTGTTTACTTATGTGCGATTTTTCAATAAATTACGATTATGGGGTTTACCTCTAATTACTACGATCCACTGGAGTCGTTCATCTGCAATTTTGAATTATAGAGTGACATAATTTCTCAATTAATAACCCGAAGAACAACAAAATTAATGTTACAAAGTCGATATATACTATGCCTTGAATCTCCATGCAACGGCCTAATTTTGCATATTTAATATACATAATAGCAAAGAAATTCGTTTGGGCGACTGTATTTTAAAACTTTGTAGGTTAAGATAGCACAGAAGAGATTTTTATGTCGCGTTTTAATAATTTTGAAATGTGCAGGCTTACAAAAACAACTCAACTTTTGTATAATTCCTCTTTTACCACCAAGCATCGTCAATAATTACATTTGGTTTCGTTTTGTTATCTATACATGTATAATTACAATCAAGGACTACACAGTGCAAGTTACAAATTCAAGTGACTCCTAGGATAATTACAATCAAGTATATTAAACAGTATAAGACTCTAGTCACACTGCTGCAGGCTTGAAAAAGCATTAAAATCCTCGACTTCTACATACTATAAGAAATTAGTAATTTATATATCAATCATATAAGGAAGAACACATGGTCTACTAATTATCTTTTCACACCACCTTACTAAGTTAGTATAGACTGAAAATGATGCATTTGGATACCATATATCAACAAAAGTTCCATGAACTCAAATGAGATGTGCATTTAATTGACATTTGTTCTGTCATCAGGGCAAAAACTATACGATATGTAGCTACATTTTCCTTCTTGATTATGCATGATCACTGATATAAAATACTGGGTCAGATTGACAACACATGCCACCATGGGTTCATGATCGTATATACCTTGACACACTGAATACCTAATTTTCAAACATTTTTTGTGTTGGAGTTTCCTGTTCTTCCACGACAACTCTCTTTTCGTCTAACATGAGCACATTAATTGATAACCAATTTGAGGAGAACCACAATGGATGGGAGACTGGGGTGGTTCCATTAGGAGCTTCAACAATTTTCCAACTTGCAATCATATGAATAAATATATAGATTATCTTTGTCTATATGCATGGATAATACCTTCCTATGTAGGGAAAAGCTATATAAGAGTTCTTATACTACATAGTCCTATATGTATAGTGTGCAAAGCACAGGAATAAATACACATCATATAAATATGGAGGTATGATAGTGGTCCAGAGACCACTATCTCACCTCCATGCTATATACACGAGACTACGCATTATCAGTGTTGGACCATTGAATCGCGAATCTCTTATCTCTATAATGTGTGACGTCACAAGACGTTTTTATAGGATCCACATGTATAGGTAAATTCCTTAGTCACTAATTACAATGTTTCTTGTAAATGCCTTTTTGCAATTGTGCAATCTATCTGCCAAAGCGATTTGCCATTCACGCATTAATACTTCAAGTGCACGTGATACATGACATTATATTAGTCATTGCGAAAAAGGTTTTTAAGTAGAGATGTATTATTAACTATTAGATACCTCCTACAATGAAGCGAGTTTTATTTCATTTGTAGTATGTCCCTTAAGCCTTTTTTTGTCTTCTTGTGCAGTACTACATGAAGCTCTAGTGTGCTTGCATATGGTGCACTCAAATTATTTAAAGAATAGTAACACGGAATCTGATATTGACTATAGAGGGAACAATCAGTAGCTGAAGAAGTGCCTGATCGGAGGCCTATTGACACAATCAAGAACTGGCAAGGTGAAGCATTGATAAGCTTTTTAGGTAACTCAGGACTTTACATTGTAAATTACAGAATGGGTAGAGATGATTTCACATGTGCATGTGCATGTCAGGGAGAGGAAGTTCGGTAGTGGACTACCACCTCTCAGTTTAGTCAAAATCCTTCTTGGTCCCCTACTTCCACACATTTGCATGGAGTTGTACCCTCTCTCAGAAATCTCACGAAGGACACTGAGTTTTGGCTTACTCTCTAATTATGTCTCCCTTCTCTTTAACTGCTCTCCACACTCCACACGTTTTAGCATGCATAACTCTTTCAGAGATACCACATCTAAATCATTATGATGAGGGTCTACTTTGTCCCATCCAATTCTGCCAGGTTTGAATGAAGGTCCGAGCTCAATCCATTTTACCTTTCAACCCAATTCTGAAGTGACTCCTATATTAAACAGTACAAGACTTTAATCATATTTAAAATTTAATGGCCGAGGCCTTTATATATGTCATACCATGTCCCTTGTGTGCAAGTTACCAAATGGTCTCTAACCCAGTTGACTATGTGAATGCATGCAACCAACCATCGGTACTCCTAGCTCCTCTCAAGGTAAATCAAAGCTGCTGAGACCCCTTTAAGACTGCGCGCTGTACTTCTCAATAACTTTTAACATTTTTATTTTTAACATTTTACTTTCCTGTAGAGTGCTACATGAGGTATATATATACTCTCACCCTAGTGTCTCGTTTTACCAAATCTCCAACAAACATAGAACTTAAAGCCAAACGTCGTGTGACGTCACACATAATGGAGGCGAGAGAATAATGGTCTGGTCTGTACGCGATTACTTAGCTATAAAAGTGAATTCCAGTGGCGGATCTAGGGTGGTGCCTGGATAGCCCAGGCACCACCCTTAGCCCAGACAAGCTTCTATTTTTTCCTTAAGAATTACCATTATTACTAGCACAAAAACGATTTTAACTAAACATTAGAAACGGTAACTAACCAGTTTTAGACTACTGCATAGTCTAAGTACATCGTATGAAGCTTCATGATGTACTTAGACTATGCAGTAGTCTAAAACGTTCTATTACTCTCTTCCTTCTTGCTGAACGCCATCTTTCTTTGACGTCTTGCGCAATCTAATTGCTTCCTGTGCCTGACCTGTGCACCACCCAAAATAAGTTTCTCGATCCGCCACTGAATTCATCAATGGTAAACCTATAAAAGCATAGACTAACCAACATACGGGATTGGAAACGCGTGACGTCATTAAATCGAAACTTGGAACACCGGAAATTCTGCTTAGTTACGGGAAAGTGTTAGAAAATGGCCGACCGAATCGATACGTATAGTTTGTTTCTGAGCTTCGTGACTTCTCTTGAAAACGGAATCCATTCAAACAACTTTTCGAAAAGAGGAAAGACACAAAACACCGAGATCAAGCGATTTTTAGAAGCAGCGAGTGCACAGGAAGAAATAGTAAGACAATTTTCGATCGATCTTTATGAAGCTGTGCAGCGCTGTATAATATTATCACGTGCTACTGAGCAACAATGTCGAGAAAGGTCCTCAAAGGCTTTTTACCAGCTGCAACTAAAAGTTGTTATCGATTTATGGCATAAAGTCCATCGTGAGCTCTCTTTGCAGCCTCCAGACCCTCTTTGGCCTCAAACCATAACTAGGCTTATTTTTGAGGATTCATTGGCAAAAAGGCTATCAGAGATTATCACTGCCATTGCTTAGAGGGGAAACCCCTTCGTTATTCGACGTTATAAGCTGGCGATAGCCCTAAAAGTATAGCGAATGTCACTACGGAAACTCGTTACTTAGAAACCACAATGGATCAGGAGTTCCAACACGGAAGTACGACGTCACCATATAAATATCTGTATAGTGACGCCACGCGTTTCCAATCCCGTATGTTGGTTAGTCTATGATTTCTATAAGAAGGATAAACTTCTCGAAAATGTTGCGAATAGGATTTGGTTCATCCACCATTCGCCTAGCTAAGAATGGATCATTGCGGAGCTGCGCGAGCTCGAGGTTTCTTCTTTTGGTAAGTGCATGTATTGCATATTGTGTGCATAACTTTAACTGCGTTGTATATACTTGTATAGAAACGAGCGTTTACAATCGATCGCCAACTGAAATCTGATCCCGTTGTTTGCTCTCACAACGAATGGGATCCACTGGAGGAAGTCATCGTTGGGCGTGCCGACGGAGCCTATTTCCCTCCAGCCGAATCTGTTGAGGTGAAGGCATGCATTTCAGAAAAGCATTTGAACTTCTTTAAACAAAACGGTAGAAAACCATTTTCACTAGAGTTTGTCAAGAAAGCTTGTGAAGAACTTGACAACCTCTCAAATGTCTTAAAGCAAGAAGGAGTGACAGTCCGCAGACCTGTTAAATTAAGTAATGAGGGAAAATTTTTCGAAACTCCTGATTTCAGTTCGAGTAGCATGCAGATAGCTATACCAAGAGATTTGCTACTGGTAGTCGGAGACGAAATCATTGAAGCACCAATGGCCTGGAGATCAAGGTTCTTCGAATACCGTCTGTATCGGCCCCTTCTCAAGGAATACTTCGATAAAGGGGCCAAGTGGACCACAGCCCCTAAACCACTCATGAGTGATGACCTCTATGACTTGGAATATGCTGAAAAGAGAGAAAGGGAGAGACATTCACTAACACTTGAAAAGAAGAGATTCATGACTACAGAGCATGAACCATGTTTTGATGCTGCAGACTTCTGGAAGGCAGGAAGTGACATATTTGCTCAGAGGAGTCAGGTACCTTTTAACCATATAACTGTTACTGTATCTACAATGCATTAATAAAACACAAACAATTATATAACACTGGCATGAATGACATGTTATACCATTAGCAAGATGGCAGATATAGAGTTAGGCCATGGGAGCTATATAGTTCAGTAATATTAGAAACCATAAAATGTCATAGTAAACCAAATAAGTATTGTGTTTACAGAGGTTTATCAAAATTGTTAGAGTGTAATAAATTGACCACAATATGATGACTCAGAGCTATGGTATATGTATGTTTATTTAGATAACAGATAATAACAATATGACATATTTACTATGGCAATATAGGGCTGTAATATTAGACAAGAGCTCTAACTTATGGTTACAGTTTCCAACTGATGCAACCTTTATAAGAACTTGACATTAACTTGCCAACAGTCATAACAGCAATTGACAAATTTATGAAGCAAAAACAGTTCACTATTCTGTTGGAGTCCCGTCAGAAATGAGCACCTACGTTAATTAGGTGATATTCTGTGTGTATAAGATTGTGCAAACCAATACCAACCTGAGCTCATTTACTCATATGAAATCCTATGTTAAAGTGTGGCTGACCACTAATATAGAAATTAGGGTAATAGCCTGAGTTCAATGATGATGACATTAATGCTTTAAGATCGGCTTTAGATCTTAAAGTTTCCCTATTTTTCCAACTTATTATGACATATACTTTATAATATTCATGCATATCACACATGAGAGAAGAATATGGTTCTATTACATACCTATACGATTAGGTTACCAATCTTAAAGGCATTGAATGGATGAGAAGGCATCTTGGAGAGAAATACAACATACATGTGTTATCCTTTGGTGATGCTAATCCCAAGCACATCGATGCCTCCTTACTAATTATTGGTCCCGGTTTGGTGCTAGTAAACCCCAGCAAACCCTGTCATCAACTTGACATATTCAAGAAAGCAGGTATATACATACATGTGTACATGCCACAATGTGTTATTTCTTGTACAATTTGTAATGTTTATGCACTTGCCCCCTCAACATTTATGAAGCTTTCTGTAGCAGTAGTATGCCATGACAATATGGAATACACAATAACAAGGCAGATAACTTACTTAGATGCTTAGGTGTTCTCACGAGGTAAAAATTTTAATTAACAAGACCATTTTCCGACATCATATGTAATGACTAATAATGGTAAGATGGAGGCATTCCCTGTGTGCCCCCAGCCTGCCCCCTATAAATAAAAAAGTGTACCACTGCCTCCGTTATGTATCTGTACACTTTCACATGTTACGAAGTTTGTGTATAATCTCCGACTAACTTTTATTTCTTGGAGCAAATTCACAAACCCATCATCAGGAATCTGATTTATGTACATGTCTTTCTAGGATGTATTGCATGTCTATATAAGGCATATACTTACATAGGTGAGGTGAGAAAAGTTGAAATCATATGTGATAAGCAAAAATAGGAAAATGTATTCTTATCCAAAGCTATATACATAATACATTGGATAGGGCGACCATGTTTTTTTGGCCATCCTTACTTAGAGAGTACTGCCGTACTCTCTAATATATATAGTTATATAAGTCTAGGAAACAAGTTTAAATTTTGTTGTGATAATTTTTCCTTATATCATATAAACACTACATAGGAAAGGTGTGTTGTATAATTAATTATCCATGAAAAATCTAATATACCATTTTCCTACATGCTATTCCTATTCTGTAAAAAGCCTATAGGGGAACTAAACCTGAAGAGAGCTTTGGATGAAGATACAGGAGTCTTTTCCTTTCTTTCATCTTCTTCCCCACTGGGTCAGACAGCTGTTTCTGGGAATTCCACCCTTCATCAGTGATCCTGGGAGTCTTTGTCTTCTTCTTGATCTTGATCTGTGAATCCATGCATACAGAGATAATCTATATCACGTTTATTCATATGCATGCAGGTTGGAAAATTGTTGAAGCTCCTAATGGAACCACCCCAGCCTCCCATCCATTGTGGTTCTCCTCAAGTTGGTTATCAATTAATGTGCTCATGTTAGACGAAAAGAGAGTTGTCGTGGAAGAACAGGAAACTCCAACACAAAAAATGTTTGAAAAATTAGGTATTCAGTGTGTCAAGGTATATACTATCATGAACCCATGGCGGTATGTGTTGTCCATCTAACCCAGTATTTTATATCAGTGATCATGCATAATCAAGAGGGAAAATGTAGCTACATATAGTATAGTTTTTGCCCTGATGACAGAACAAATGCCAATTAAATGCACATCTCATGATCATTTGAGTTTATATATAAGATTGCATGGGTTACTTTGGTAAAATATTGAATACAAATTTTCTTATAATTATTGTGCATGTGATAAATATTTCCACATAGGTTCCTCTCCGCCATGCTTACTCACTTGGAGGTGGTCTTCACTGCTGGACTTGTGATGTCCGGCGTAGAGGAAAGCTTGAGTCATACCTTTAAGGTTTCATAGAATGAAAGTTTAAACATTAGTATATTATAGGATTTATTTTTGTAATAAGGTAATAGAGATATAACTATAAGTCATCTTCCTCCATAAGTTAGGAAACACCCTTGAGACAATATCATCTCATTTTGATGATTGGTATAGCATGTGAATAGGATACTGATATTTTTATCATTTACCACTTATGCATGCTTGCACCTTGTTATAAAGCAATGAGGGTTAGAAAATGTACAATGAAATCCAGAGAAAAACCCGTTATATAAAGACGTTATGAAGACGATTCTCCGTTAGTGATAGGCATGCAAAGGCAAAGATAGTTGTACATATCCTAAATGCAATACATGCAATTTTATTGAATTGCTGTACCTAGTAATATAAGAAAGGATATATATGTAAGAAAGAATTTATATATAATTAATTATATTCAACTCATGTCATCCTCAAACCATCACTTGTAATTATTGCTAAAAAGACCTACACACAGACTTTCAGTTACTAATTATATATACCTGGGGAAGAAACCAAAACTGAAAGTGATGAGGAGATTGCAAGGGGAGATAAGAGCTATAGATGTGTGGATGTAGGGAACGAGAGGCTGAGAAGGATGTTGACCAATTGCAAGCGCTTAGGGGAGGTATCCAGGGATTGAAGAACAATTCATTCTAAAGTGTGTAGGAGCTCTATAAAGAGGAACAGAAGGATCTATTCTCGCTGTTGCAGAGATTAGGGGTAGAGGTGGAGCAGCAGGAAGGCATTCAGAACCTCTTGATCCACATATTTTCTATCATTCTCTTGCTACTCCTTCCTCTTTCACTGCCACTTGCAATATGGATGCTATATTCCAGTGTCAGACATAGCTGCTGTACTTCTCAATAACTTTTTAACATTTTTATTTTAAAATTTTATATATTGTAACAATATGAATAATCGTACATGTATATCATTTTTCTATGCCTAAACTCTGTAATAAATTAAAAGCCTATAGGGAACCGTAACCTGGATAGCTTTGGATGAGGATACAGGAGTCTTCTCTTTCTTCCTCTGCTGCACTGGATCATGTCTCGTTTTACCAAATCTCCAACAAACATGGATACTATATAGCAATAGCTTCCAACTTCGGGTGACGTCACACATAATGGAGGCGAGAGATAGTGGTCTGGTCTGTACGCGATTCCCTATCTATCAATCAAATTGAATTCATCAATGTGGTAAACCTAAAAAAGCCATAAAACACCGCAATTTGTATTTCTATTATATAGAAGGATTAACTTCTCGAAAATGTTGCGAATAGGATTTGGTTCATCCACCATTCGCCTAGCTAAGAATGGATCATTGCGGAGCTGCGCGAGCTCGAGGTTTCTTCTTTTGGTAAGTGCATGTATTGCATATTGTGTGCACAATTTTACTGCGTTGTATATACTTGTATAGAAACGAGCGTTTACAATCGACCGCCAACTGAAATCTGATCCCGTTGTTTGCTCTCACAACGAATGGGATCCACTGGAGGAAGTCATCGTTGGTCGTGCAGACGGAGCCTATGTCCCTCCAGCCGAATCTGTTGAGGTGAAGGTATGCGTTTCAGAAAAGCATTTGAACTTCTTTAAACAAAACGATAGAAAACCATTTTCACTAGAGTTTGTCAAGAAAGCTTGTGAGGAACTTGACAACCTCTCAAATGTCTTAAAGCAAGAAGGAGTGACAGTCCGCAGACCTGTTAAATTAAGCAATGAGGGAAAGATTTTCGAAACTCCTGATTTCAGTTCGAGTAGCATGCAGATAGCTATACCAAGAGATTTGCTACTGGTAATCGGAGACGAAATCATTGAAGCACCAATGGCCTGGAGATCAAGGTTCTTCGAATACCGTCTGTATCGGCCCCTTCTCAAGGAATACTTCGATAAAGGGGCCAAGTGGACCACAGCCCCTAAACCACTCATGAGTGATGACCTCTATGACTTGGAATATGCTGAAAAGAGAGAAAGGGAGAGACATTCACTAACACTTGAAAAGAAGAGATTCATGACCACAGAGCATGAACCATGTTTTGATGCTGCAGACTTCTGGAAGGCAGGAAGTGACATATTTGCTCAGAGGAGTCAGGTACCTTTTAACCATATAACTGTATCTACAATGCATTAATAAAACACAAACAATTATAGGTATATAATTAACACTGGCATGAATGACATGTTATACCATTAGCATGATGGCAGATATAGAGTTAGGCCATGGGAGCTATATAGTTCAGTAATATTAGAAACCATAATATGTCCATAGGAAACCAAATAAGTATTGTGTTTACAGAGGTCTATATAATTGCTAGAATGTAATAAATTGACCACGATATGATGGCTAGGGTATATGTTATTTAGATAACAGATAATAACAATATGACATATTTACTATGGCAATATAGGGCTGCCTGTAATATTACTTAGACAAGAGCTCGAACTTATGGTTACAGTTTCCAACTGATGCAACCTTTATAAGAATTTGACATTAACTTGCCAACAGTCATAACAGCAACTGACAAATTTATGAAGCAAAAACAGTTCACTATTCTGTTGGAGTCCCGTCATTTAAGGAACCTATGTAAATTAGGTGATATTCTGTGTGTATAAGTAAATAAGCAAATTTCCAATACCAACATTCATTTAGCTGAGCTCATTTACTCATATGAAATCAGATGGCAACAGTTACTATATATATTAATTACTGTAAAAGTGGTTTGGTAACATATTATGATATCATCATCATTGTCTGGATATTACCCTGCCCACTCATGTCCCCTGAGGAGCGCAATGAGCTAATGGGTGGAACAGAAGCTCGCTTGATGAGAACCAGAGTCTCCCCCTAGCCACTCAAAAAGATGGTCGAGCCATAGACAGCTGTTTCGTCCTTATTAGGACTCATTAGTATGTCATACGATGGAAGTTTGAGTGGCTAGTCTGCTAATAAGTACTCCGAAATTTCTTTTGGTTTCCTTGTTAGCAGATAAGGGGTACAGCCAAAAGTGTGGCTGACCACTAATATAGAAATTAGGGTAATAGCCTGAGTTCAATGATGAAGATATTAATGCTTTAAGATTGATGCTTTAGATCTTAAAGTTTCCCTATTTTCCAACTTATTATGACATATACTTTATAATATTCATGCATATCACACATGAGAGAAGAATATGATTCTATTACATACCTATACAATTAGGTTACCAATCTTAAAGGCATTGAATGGATGAGAAGGCATCTTGGAGAGAAATACAACATACATGTGTTATCCTTTGGTGATGCTAATCCCGTGCACATCGATGCCTCCTTACTAATTATTGGTCCCGGTTTGGTGATAACAAACCCCAGCAAACCCTGTCATCAACTTGACATATTCAAGAAAGCAGGTACATACATACATGTGTACATGTCACAATGTGTTATTTCTTGTACATTTTGTAATGTTTATGCACTTTCCCCTTCAACATTTATGAAGCTTTCTGTAGCAGTAGTATGCCATAACAATATGGAATACACAATAATAAGGCAGTTAACTTACTTAGATGCTTGGGTGTTCTCACGAGGTAAACATTTTAACTAACAAGACCATTTCCCCACTTTTATGACATCATATGAAATGGCTAATAATGGTAAGATGGAGGCATTTCCTGTATGCCCCAGCCTGCCCCCTATAAATAAAAAAGTGTTCCACTGCCTCCGTTATGTATCTGTACACTTTCACATGTTACGAAGTTTGTGTATATAAAATTTCCGACTAACTTTTATTTCTTGGAGCAAATTCACAAACCCATCATCAGGAATCTGATTTATGTACATGTCTTTCTAGGATGTATTGCATGTCTATATAAGGCATATACTTACATAGGTGAGGTGAGAAAAGGTAGAAAAATTGAAATCATATGTATTAAGCAAAAACAGGCTATATATATAGGTATATAAGTCTAGGAAACAAGTTTAAATTTTGTTGTGATAATTTTTCCTTATATCATATAAACACTACATAGGAAAGGTGTGTTGGATAATTAATTATCCATGAAAAATCTAATATACCATTTTCCTACATGCTATTCCTATTCTGTAAAAAAGCCTATATGGGAACTAAACCTGAAGAGAGCTTTGGATGAAGATACAGGAGTCCTTTCTTTCTTCTTTTCCTATCTTTCATCTTCTTCCCCACTGGGTCAGACAGCTGTTTCTGGGAATTCCACCCTTCATCAGTGATCCTGGGAGTCTTTGTCTCCTTCTTGATCTTGATCTTCTGTGAATCCGTGTATACAGAGATAATCTATATCACGTAATAATATATTTATTCATATGCATGCAGGTTGGAAAATTGTTGAAGCTCCTAATGGAACCACCCCAGCCTCCCATCCATTGTGGTTCTCCTCAAATTGGTTATCAATTAATGTGCTCATGTTAGACGAAAAGAGAGTTGTTGTGGAAGAACAGGAAACTCCAACACAAAAAATGTTTGAAAAACTGGGTATTCAGTGTGTCAAGGTATATACTATCATGAACCCATGGCGGCATGTGTTGTCCATCTGATCAAAGTGATAATCAAACCACAATCATATTAAGAAGGAAATGTAGCTACATATAGTTTTGACCACCAGTGTATTGAACTAAGATTGTCACAATAATGTTCCATTCATGCTTCCCTCTTCATATACTAACAAATAAGTATAACTATTCCTCTATTAGTATATTATTTAGTTGTAATTTTTACAGTAGAAGCCGAAAATCAGAAACATACACAGTCTATATATATATATATACATCAAATTTCATTTCCTTTTACATCAGCCCTACCAATTTGTATAATATTCTGCTTTTCAGTGCCTGTCATTTGCACAATCATGAAGTTCTTGAGCATATCAATAGCACATACTATGTATATGTATGCATAACTATCACTGACCTGACTTAATCCCTGTGTATGTGAAGCTGAAAAATCATACGGTCTATTTGTAACTATATATCTTTAATTTCATAATCACCAAAACATATGTGAAAAATGAAACTTTTATTCATCAGACAATTCATATTATATATACATATATATGTATACATAGCTCTTTACATAGGATATTAAATAGAAAGTATACGTGTAATATATGATATTGAGCATATCAATAGCAAAGTAATTATTACAGACCATTCCGGTCTTGTGGACCTCTATCAGCTGAATGGCACCGGCCTCTCCACGTAATAATTACTTGAAAATCGTTTGTTAATAAGCTCAAGAATCCTGATATCATATTGGGCTTAGCAATGAATCTCTCCCTCCCTCCCTCTCTCTCTCTATGTAATATGTATATACATGTAATACATATCACATAAAAGATCAAGGTTATATACCAAAGTAACCCAATGCCTATACTATAAACAATAAGGTATAAATTTAATTGACAATTGTTCTGAATATAATTATTGTGCATGTGATAAATATTTCTATAGGTTCCTCTCCGCCATGCTTACTCACTTGGAGGTGGTATTCACTGCTGGACTTGTGATGTCCGGCGAAGAGGAAAGCTTGAATCATATCTTTAAGTTTTCATTTTATATTTTAGAATAACGCTTGCATAAAACATTAATGGGATTTATTTTTGTAATAAAGATGTAGCTACTGATTATATATATATATATAAAGGGATAATCATCTTCCTCCGATAAGTTAACGTTAGGAAGCACTTTTGAGATAGAGCTTAATAGAGACTCATTTTGACACATGCATGTACAGGTAGTCTCGCGTAGCCCGCTATCTCGTCTCCATTTTATATGATGACGTCACAAGTCGGCGGGACTAAACACATAGACTATCATTTACTTATCACTTATTAATTTACCCACGCTTGCACCTTGTTATAAGCAACGATAGTGATTTTCGAAAAATGTACTAAAATCACAGAGCAACGCGTTCTCTGACGTCTCGAAGGATGTAAAAAATACCTTTAGTGACGCGCGCGGAGGATATGACAACGGGTTGGACCGAATTACGTTTACGTACAACACATAGTGACGTCAGACGGAAGACCAGCTGCTTCAGCCGAAATTAAAGGGGGTAATAAAAAGGGGGATAAAGATGACCAACTCCTTCTTTCCTATGGATTGCACTAAAATTCCAGTCTCTGAATACATGGAGAATCAAGAACCGCTATCGGCATGGTTCTCTAACGAAGCACCGCCGGTTCCCCCAGACTTGTTTAACACTTTCGATTTCCCTTACGGTGCGGAGCTGTATCCTTCGGGGGTAAACGGCGGCTTTGGTTTTAATTGCAACCCTTGCGGAACTGACCCTTGGAGTGACTTGATAAGCGCCGACAAAAATTCCGAAGAAGTGAATCTCTATTGCAGTGAGTTTGGAAGCTTTTCCTATAATTCCGGCAGCGCTGTAAGTACTCCAAAGAGTATCACCCCGAACCCTTCTAAGGCTCTATTGCCGAGTGAAGTTGCCCATTCAAATTTGGAAGCAGCGTTAATGAATTCCGAAAGTATCTCATTCAGTTACTCGGAGAGGTGCCCTTCAATAGAGAAAAAAGTAAAAAATTTGAAGGAGCAAAGGAGAAATAAAACCAAAAAATATTATCTTGAAACACTTTCGGAAGCGGTTCATCGAAAGATGCCCAATAAGGATAGGAATGCAAAGCGATGGACAGAATGGGAAACTTTAACATCTGCAATTTCTCTCATACGCAAGTTGGAAGCTGAAGTTTCTGTTCATATGCATGTTGATGTGAATTGCTTAAAGCCTTTACAAAACAAAGGGCAAAGACCAAGAAGAAACAAGCTCAGAAAGCTTTAAACCTTCTATATACTTCATACTTGACTCATTTATAGTTTAACCTATTTACACTGGCAATATAATGTAATCAGTTATTTGTTAACACGAATTAATTGTAGCAGGGTCAATGACATATAAAGACCGTCTTCAATTAATTTAATTAGTTTTTTGGGGCATGCATGAGTTATTTGCTCGTGTATATTTACATAGTGTATACTGCTGTCCTAAATAGCCACTTTTTGAGTAATTTTCCTGTAGAACTGTAAGTCTAGAGCAAATGACCCATGCATGAAGTGCGATTAACAAGGGAGATGAAATCAGCTTCACAGTCACCTTTAACCAAAATAGAGAAATAATATACAATACATGCATGATCTATATCTCATCAATTGAATGCATGCACGTAACCACGTGGACAGATAATGCATGCAATTTGTAATTTGTTTCCTGCACAAAATTGTTTTTTTTCCCCTTTTATTTAATCAAAATGGCCGCCCGTAGTGATGGTGACTTGATGTCGACGTTTTTCACCGCCTTAAGTCTGATAAAATGAAGCTTACACGAAAATATATTGATCCTAAAACGAAATCTGGGTAAGTAGAGTTTTGCTAACAATGTGCTTAGAAATCTAACGTATTACAGACTTTACTGTGTGTGAGGCCTGCGAAGCGTCGAGTGTACATCTTCTCCTTGATAGGACGGTGTCCCTCATCCCAGAAGAGCCTGAGGATATGTGGCATGCGTACAATCTCATTACTGTTGGCGATCATGTTAAATCTTCGACGATTAGGTAAGTCGGTATACTGCAACAGGATCATACAGAATTGAACGATCCTAGTAGCGGTTTCTTGAAAGCTAGATTAGCTTTATTGAATCCTTTTACACTTGTTTCTGAACAGGAAGATCAAAGAGGAGACCTCTACGGGAAGCTCATCAAGTCAAAGGATAAGAACCACTCTGACACTCTCTGTAGAAGGAACCGAGTTTGACACCACTGCCTGTACTCTGAGAGTCAAAGGGAGAAATGTGGAAGAGAATAAATTTGTAAAGGTACGTAGAATCTTGTTTTTTTTTTTAAATTTGAGTGAGTGAGAAAACATTTACATCTATTTATACATAAGATAGTCACACATTACCTGTATGTTTATACATTGGCAAAGGAAATACTGTCTTGGCTCATGACAGACGTGTATACGTGTATACGTGTGTATAACATGGATTTGAATAAATATTGCTAAGTTTCTTAGAGCTACAATGTGTTCAAGTGTTCAACACTGTTTAGATGGGAGCGTATCACACCATTGATTTGGTTCTGAATCAGCCATTCACACTAGTGAAGGATCACTGGGATCTCATAGCCTTTGAACGCCTTGGTAAGACCATAGCAACGCACTGTCATGGTTTTTGTTATAGTCCATAGTCCAAAAAGTGATATGGAATGGGATCTCTTTAACTAATTGCTCCTACATTAAGTCATCGTCTATTGCCCTGTGTTACAAATTATTCTTATTCTTCTTCATGTAGATCTTGCGTGTGATGCTTCAAAAACAGCTGATGTAGCAGTATTAATTATGCAAGAAGGTGCTTATTAATCTAATGTTTATATGTACCGTATTTGTCCATATGGAGGCTGGGCTCAAATAAAGGCCTGGTCTCGTTTAGTGGCCTGGGCTTCTATTACAGTAGACATCACAAGGGAGACCAATTTTATAATTGGGACATCTTGGAAGCCATGAAAATGTCCCAATTGAATAGCTATTTCATTTAACTTTACTTATACCTATTTGTATGATTGTCAAGTCAGCACTTTTTATTGTGGTTTGTGCATAGGACATTAGGTATTATAGTATGGTTCAATAAGAGTAACACTGTTGCCATGGCTCCCACAGGTCTGGCCCATATCTGTCTGCTGACCTCTTGTATGACAGTCACAAGAGCGAGGATCGAGCAGAATATTCCCAGGAAGCGCAAGGGAATAGTGGCACAGCACGATAAGGTAGCCATCTTGTTCATTCAACATGTGTCCTGGTAACAACAGAATGGTCCTCGTAGGGAATGGAGAAGTTCTATGAAACTGTAATGCAAGCATTTTTGAGACACATCAGATTTGAAGGCAAGTGTGTCCATACAATAGTGGAGATGAAGGATATCAAGTTAATGTATTGGTTTGTCATATGCAGTTGTAAAGTGTATATTGGTTGCCAGCCCGGGATTTGTGAAGGTACTAATGACTGCTCAATGCATACATGAAAAATCTAATACACCATTTTCCTACATGCTATGTCTATTCTGTAAAAAAGCCTATAGGGGAACTAAACCTGGAGAGAGCTTTGGACGAAGATACAGGAGTCTTGTCTTTCTTCTTCTGCTCCACTGGGCCAGATGGTTATTTCTAGGAATTCCTCCCTTCATCAGTGACCCTGGGAATCTTTGTCTTCTTCTTGATCTTGATCTTTTATTTATTATGTTGTACATACGGACTGCATGTATGTATGTGTTATGTATGTGTATCACTCGTTTGTGGTTGTAGGACCAATTTTATGAGTACTTATTTGCTGAAGCAATCAAACAGGACATTAAAAGTGTCATAGAAAATAAGGCCAAATTTCTACTGGTGAGACAACCTCTTTAGATCCTTCTTGATTTCTTCTTTTTCAAGTTTTGACCATTGCAGAAGCTACATACGTATACGTATGTTGCTAATTTATCAATTTCTGTACATTTTCAGGTCAGATCATCGTCTGGTCACAGACATGCTTTAAAGGGTATGTCATATGCTATGTATCATTCACA
Source organism: Chondrosia reniformis (assembly GCA_947172415.1). Taxonomy (NCBI): domain Eukaryota; kingdom Metazoa; phylum Porifera; class Demospongiae; order Chondrillida; family Chondrillidae; genus Chondrosia; species Chondrosia reniformis. The sequence continues at coordinate 552,898 of OX359193.1, forward strand.
CATTTAACTGCTAGCCGCTAAAATAGTACATGTATGTGCTATCCAATACTTTATGACCAATTAATAATCCTCAGGGCTGCATAGAGGGGGATTCCCCCCTAGGATTGATATCCCCCCCTAGACTTTTGGGAAGTTAATATAAACTACTTATATCATTGCCCCCCTAAATTTTGAAAATTTTCATCCACCCCCTGACCCCAGGTTCTGCATCCACCCCCTGGTCCCTAGGCTAGATTGTGTGTTATTCACATTATTTGTTTATATATGCATATGTACTGTATAAAATGATATACTTATTTTATGTGAATGTAGAGGTATTGGCAGAGCCGGCCACTGCAATCAAATTGGCAGATACAAAGGCTGCCGGAGAGGTGAAGGCTCTTGATGCCTTTTACCAAATGCTCCAAAATGAACCAGATAGAGCTTTCTTTGGGTAAGAAGACTATATAGCTACGTAAATGTGTACATATGCTTGTCAAGATCATGTGCATAATACTCACTTGATCATCTCTGTATGCCACTTTTTGTCTTTGCTCTCCTTTCCTATTCCTTTTGGACCTTCTCCTCGGCTCCTGCTTACATTTGCCCTATTTCTCTATCTTGTCATACAATTCAGGTTTGATCATGTTATTAGAGCTAATGAATTGAATGCCATTGAAGTTCTCATGATGACGGATGAACTCTTTAGGTAATACCATGTCTTCAAATACTGTCAGTCATCCAACTAGTATGCCATTTATACATTCAACTAGTATGCCATTTATACATTAAACTAGTATGCCATTTATGCATTTAACTAGTATGCCATTTATACATTCAACTAGTATGCCATTTATACATTCAACTAGTATGCCATTTATACATTCAACTAGTATGCCATTTAAACAATTTAGGATTAAACTTACACATCATCCCTACTATCATGGTTATCACGATGCACCAAAACATAGAACTGGTGTGTACAGCTAAGCCACTGTAAATTTCACTTCTGTATGGTTAACCTTACCACATAATTACTGTCCTGTTTTGATACTTTTTCCAGATCTAAAATCCTTACATCTGACTTCATTCTTATTTTATTAGTCAATGTATTCCAATAGTTACTGCATGTATCCATTGTGTGCTGTGGTCAACTGTGTTACTTAAATTACTCAGATCTCAAGATGTCAAGTTGAGGAAGAAATATGTCACCTTAGTAGAAAGTGTCAAAGAGAAAGGCGGAGAGTTTAGGTACGTATGTACGTACATTATTATATGAATAATCTACAGCATCATTTTCATAGAAGTGATATACGTATGTATGTATACACACTGAAGTACATATTCTCATGTTTTGCAATACTACAATTTTTAGGCTATTTTCAAGCTTACATGTATCTGGAGAACGTAAGTCAGGATGTCTTGTGAAGCCAGACCCTCTACTCTCATTTTATGTATGAATTTGTGTACTTTAAATATAGAACTAGGCAAGCTATCGGGTGTGGCAGCCATTTTAAGATTTCCTGTCCCTGATGTTGAGAGTAGTTCTGATGAAGATGATGACAATAAAGATTTAATGTCTTATACCTAATTTATTATTTATATAGTTCTACTAACATTATTTATTATTATTATTATTATTAGGTGCATCATATAGTATTTTTGTTTGAATTTGTTGTACTTCCATGCACAACACCTGCACTTATAGGCACCATTCTCACTTTAAATTATATATATTTTATATTTAATACTTCTAAATGACACTTAAAGTTTATCACTTGCAAAATATTTCAAATGTATAAATTAAACATAATCATAGATACGTATTATCTTTGTTATGTATTTGTATATGATTTTATTAATGTAAAGAGAGAGTACTAGTCCCCTATATGTATATACCAAATATATCTAAGTCCTGGTATAAAAAGTTAATGTATATATGGTGAGAGATAGGGCAAATTTTAAGTGCCATCAAAATTTCAAAAACTCATTAGACATACTCTATAGGTGGCTGTGAATGTTGACACAAAGTATTAGCTCCATGTCTTTCTGTTTGATAGAGTGACAGCCCTCAATGTACATTAAATCCTGGTATACAAAAGTTAATGTATGGTGAGAGATAGGGCAAATTTTAAGTGCCATCAAAATTTCAAAAACTCATTAGACATACTCTATAGGTGTCTGTAAATGTTGACACAAAGTATTAGCTCCATGTCTTTCTGTTTGATAGAGTGACAGCCCTCAATGTACATTAAATCCTGGTATACAAAAGTTAATGTATGGTGAGAGATAGGGCAAATTTTAAGTTCCATCAAAATTTCAAAAACTCATTGGACATACTCTATAGGTGTCTGTAAATGTTGACACAAAGTATTAGCTTCATGTCTTTCTGTTTGATAGAGTGACAGCCCTCAATGTACATTAAATCCTGGTATACAAAAGTTAATGTATAGTGAGAGATAGGGCAAATTTTAAGTGCCATCAAAATTTCAAAAACTCATTGGACATACTCTATAGGTGGCTGTGAATGTTGACACAAAGTATTAGCTCCATATCTTTCTTTTTGATAGAGTGACAGCCCTCAATGTACATTAAATCCTGGTATACAAAAGTTAATGTATAGTGAGAGATAGGGCAAATTTTAAGTTCCATCAAAATTTCAAAAACTCATTGGACATACTCTATAGGTGTCTTTAAATGTTGACACAAAGTATTAGCTTCATGTCTTTCTGTTTGATAGAGTGACAGCCCTCAATGTATATTACATTCTGGTATACAAAAGTTAATGTATAGTGAGAGATAGGGCAAATTTTAAGTTCCATCAAAATTTCAAAAACTCATTGGACATACTCTATAGGTGTCTGTGAATGTTGACACAAAGTCACAGCTTCATATTATTCCATTTGATAGAGTTACAAAACTCTAGTTAATGTACTGTATATATTGTTTGTGAAAATTGCGTAATACCATATATGGCCGACCGTTAGAAGGTGTATATATGTAAAGACAACATTCGATACTATATCCGAAAATCTAGAATCCTTTCTAAATTTTATTATACACTGGGATGTGCACTGTGTAGTAATTGATTGTTTTTGGAGCACTATCTATCCATATATAATATATGGATATCGTTAAAGTGAAATTTCGTCAATCGACAGCCAACGAAACTCCAAAGAAAAAAAGTTGGACCATACCGAACGCTACCATCCACGACGCTCATAGGCCGGGATCGTTGGTAACGTTCAGCTTATCGCCGAGTTGAGCATTGGGTGTCACTTGCGTGAGAAGAACCAGCTCTTCTCGATATGGCCGACTCATATGAATCCTAAGATATCAGATGCCAATCCCACATTACGTGGAACCCCCCCGAAATCCGGATTATTGGTGAGCACGTCTCTATGGCACCAACCGATTAGGAGACAGCTTCAGAGTCTAAGCGCTACCAACCTCTATGGGAACAGCAACCACCATAGAGATGTGTCCAGGTAGGCCTACTATATAAGGTTTTTCGCTTCTATTTATATGAAGTTTTGTCCAAAGAAAACGGTTGTGGTTGGGGCTTTTTTTATATATTTCTCGTTATTTCCAGATCAGTGAATTGTTCCGAGCAAATTTAAAGACATAGGCAGTATTTGTGGATCATCTGAAAACTGGGGAAAGCGCAAAAAATCCTGTAAGAGTCTTGATGGGCCGAGGAGAACGACTTTTCTGATCCCAATTATTTTCGAGAAATCGTCAATTTATTCCACTCTAATTCCAGACCAGTGAATCGTTCCAAGCAATTGTACACGCATACGCAGTATTTCCAATACATCTCAAAACTGTGGCAAATGGATAAAAGCCTGTATATGTCTTGGTGGAGGGAGGAGAGCGACTTTTCATGATACAGAAAACTAGAGATAGTGCGTCCGATATTTATCGCCTGTACGATATTAATGTCTATGATCGATATTTTAACTAGACCGGCTGTACTCTTAGTCTAGTTCCTAACTCAGGATAGAACGTTGTATTGATAAATAATGTTTTTAAAGCAACTGTAGCTCCAAAAATGACTATTATATATTGTATATGGTGAGAGATAGGGCAAATATGAATAAAAATAAAAATCACAAAAATTCTTTTAGAAATCTTTCACAGAATATATTGTATGTTGAGGGCTGTACCTTTTTCAAAAGGAAAGATATAAAGCTACTATATATACTCTCTTACAGCATTCAGAGGCATAAAAGTTAATGTACATATGGTGAGAGAGATAGGGCAAATTTTAAGTTCCATCAAAATTTCAAAAACTAATTGGACATACTCTATAGGTGTCTGTGAATGTTGACCCAAAGTATTAGCTTCATATCTTTCTGTTTGATAGAATGACAGCCCTCAATGTATACATCCTGGTATACAAAGTTAATGTATGGTGAGAAATTTTAAGTTCCATCAAAATTTCAAAAATTCATTGGACATACTCTATAGGTATCTGTGGATGCTGACACAAAGTATTAGCTTCATATCTTTCTGTTTGATAGAGTGACAGCACTCAATGTATATTACATTCTGGTACACAAAAGTTAATGTACGTATAGTGAGAGATAGAGTAAATTTTAAGTTCCATCAAAATTTCAAAAACTCATTGGACATACTCTATAGGTATCTGTGGATGCTGACACAAAGTATTAGCTTCATATCTTTCTGTTTGATAGAGTGACAGCCCTCAATGTATATTACATTCTGGTACACAAAAGTTAATGTACGTATAGTGAGAGATAGAGTAAATTTTAAGTTCCATCAAAATTTCAAAAACTCATTGGACATACTCTATAGGTATCTGTGGATGCTGACACAAAGTATTAGCTTCATATCTTTCTGTTTGATAGAGTGACAGCCCTCAATGTATATTACATTCTGGTACACAAAAGTTAATGTACGTATAGTGAGAGATAGAGTAAATTTTAAGTTCCATCAAAATTTCAAAAACTAATTAAACATACTCTATAGGTGTCTGTGAATGTTGACACAATATATTAGCTTCATATTATTCTGTTTGATAGAGTGACAGCCCTCAATGTATATTACATTCTGGTATACAAAGTTAATATATGTACGTATGGTGAGAGATAGAGTAAATTTTAAGTTCCATGAAAATTACAACTCATTGGACATACTCTATAGGTGTCTGTGAATGTTGACACAAAGCTTCATATCTTTCCATTTGATAGAGTTACAAAACTCTAGTTAATGTACTGTATTGTTTGTGAAAATTGCGTAATACCATATATGGCCAACCGTTAGAAGGTGTATGTAAAGACAACATTCGATACTATATCCGAAAATCTAGAATACTTTCTAAATTTTATTATACACTGGGATGTGCACGTGTAGTAATTGATTGTTATTGGAGCACTATCTATGGGTGGGGTAAAAAATGAGGAAGATAGCAAGTTTTAAGATTGGCATTCGATCTTAAAGTCATCTATTTTTCTATATCATGATATTTTTACTTTAGAAGTACAATTATTATGCTAATTTTTGTTGACAAATGCAGTTTGAATAAAGAAAGTGCATGTAATGTGTTGCAAGGTTTGATATGCGTGTAACATTCAAGACAAAAATAAAATATCTACCAGCCAATTCGGAAGTGTTATTGTAAGTCGGGCTTTTCTATACAGGCTGCAGTAACATGACCAATACAAACACCTGCCTGTTCATAAGCATCTATTTTGAAACAATTGGTTGCCCCCTTGATATCACCGTATATCTCATACCGACGCTCATAGAAAATGAACAGTTCTGTTGCAATGTCGATGACAAACTTCTCACATTGGCCTTCTGTGCAAGATATCAAATCAGTTATAAATTTAGTCAGCGCTTGGACTATAGCTGTTTCATCGCACACAACTAAAGCATCTCTAAAATCAGTCAAACCTTGAGCAAAGAGATGCAGACCCTTTATGATCTCCCGCTCCTCAAAGGCAATAAACGCATCGCGAAATGTAGCAACAGTCAAGTTTCCATCTTCAACACACTTTTCAAAGTCAAAGGCTTCGATGCCAAGGCCTTCAGCAATCCCTCTGTATAGTTGGATCCACTCCACTTCAGATGTGGCATTAAAAACAGATAATGTGGAATTGAGAACAGCCACATACTCCTTGTTGACTAAATAACGCACATCATATTTGCCATTTGGAAGATTAAGTTCCAAATCAATTTGACCTTTTGGAACTGGGTATGCCAACGGATTTTGTTCACCTCCCACATACTTGTAATTAAGATACAACTGATCAGATGTCCCTTGTTGAAATACACCAATCCAATCCTTACTGGTTGCCTCGTCAATTGGAACTGACCACCTTACCGATACATTATGTCCAAATGCAACTTTTGTGTCATTTAAGGCAAAGGATCTGGGCGGGGCATACCTATAGACTATGTTATTTGGACCTACTGCTATACCCTCCCACCAAGACACTTCGTCATTCACAATAGCAGGAGTGGAATTATAGGGCACCCTAGAGCCACTCAGAAATCCTACAAGCTCCCATTTACTCCATTTCTTGTCTCTCTCTGCCTGCCAGGAGCGGTACAGCTCCTTGTCCTTCCCCACAACAAACACTTCCAATCCCAGGTGGATGTTCTGTGAGACCACTAAAGGATTAGAAGCCTCTGAGCTGGCAGGGAGAGCACCCTCAAGCTTGTCAAAATAAATGTCCCAAGTACAGGGACCCCATGGGTTCTTTAGCTTGTCACAAATGGTCTGTGAAATGTAGTGCACATTCCCGTCAGTTCCGCGAGCAAACACTTGCAGGACACCGTTAAAGTCGCTGTGGCTCATTGCATGAGCAACTGGGGTTGAGTTGAATTTTGGAGGAAAGAGCACAAACTTGTGCCACCCTTCAGTGAATTGTGTCTCCCCAGTTTGCCAAGTATGAACAAGAATACCGCCTTGAAGAACCACAAATATCTCAATATGTCCAAGGAAACTGTTGGTTGCCGCAAAAGGGTCTTGTTCCAAAGGAGTAGAATCACCAATTTGGCTCCATTTAGACCAAGACAGCTTTCCTATTGAAGTATTAGCATAACAGTAGTACAGCAGAGAAGAGTTAGTCTGACTGCGAACAAACACAAAAATTGTATGCAAATTTTCCAAGTTCACCGCTTGCACTGGATCAACACTAAATTTCTTGGGATCTAGTGTGACGGGCAGTTTGCCCAGTCCTACTTCGCTGACTGAAAAGGACGGTGTCACAAGATAGACCTGTCCATCAGACGCCATTGCAAAACAACCGAATCCATCAACTCCGACCGGATTAGAAGTGACGTACAAGGAACCAATGCCCTGCATCTTGTTCAAAGATAGTAAACCACTTAATTGTCCCTCCTTCAAACTGGTTGCGTAGATAGCCCCCGGCTGAGTAGTACGGAAGAATACGGTATCATTCGCGCCATCCTTTATTACTCCAGGTCTGTCGAAAACAGGGGAAAAGCTTTCCGTAACGACAAATAGCTTCAAGTAAAGCAGTATGCAAGTGATCATGATCGACATAGTACTCGCCGTACTTAGGGGTTGGCCCGAGGGGAAACACCCGGTTGTTCTAAAATGTCTGCTCGACTAATTAGCCTGCTCCGTTTCAGTATACCAGTACTGTTGTTTTCTAACGTTAGAGCTGCAAACTCACCTCTCAGCTATCGGTTGTCGTTTTTTGACGTTATCAGCTCGTCTCTCCTTACCTGCGATGCTCCAGCCTCTTGCTACCAAAAGTGCTCAGATGACCAACCTAACGATATTGTATTTTGCTTGGAACGACCACATGGATGGAGTAGCGAGAAAGTGAGTGATGCTGTCGGAATAATGAAAGAATTGTGGGAATTTCAAAGGCAGGAAGAAGCGAGATGCCAGTCTGGTCACCCAACTCGCTTTGCTGCTGTCGAGTATTCCAAGAAGTCTGTCCGTACTCTATGTAGCTGGACGAGCTTTGGGTCAGTTGTCTTCCCTTGCGAGATGGACTTTCAGAATGGACCAAATATGGAAAAGAGAAAGGATACGCGTTTCAGAAACATACTTTCTACATTTCTCTTTCTAGAGAAACTGATAGCTCTTCTTTCTGAACCTGCCAGTGAACAGGAATCATTTCTTGATAATCTACCACTATCTCCTTCACATGACCTTCACATAGTTATAATAACGGATGATGCTTTGTATGAATTTGCTTCATCGCATGGAAAGAGAACTAGCATACCTGATCACATACAACAATCATTAAGTCGTATTCTCAACACCTTTAAGCAGGAATGGAATATAACATTTCATTACCTGATTGGCAATGAGAGTGCCCAGAGAGATGCATTTGGCGATCCTTACTACAAGGCTGCATACAAGGATGGCAGTCATTTCAATAAGGCACTGACCTTACAGAATCTAATACGGGAGAAGAAGGGGGATTCCCTACAGGCTCACCTCCTTTCAAAAGGCATACAGATGGAAGTGTCCCATCTCAAAAGTGCCAGGAAAGGGAATTTTGCTGGGCTTAGCAGTCAACTGTCCGGTGTATCCAGGATCCATGAGCGCTTCGTCAACAAGTGTATAGAGGACGTGCCTCAGGATAAACTGTCAAAAGACCACTTTTGTTCTGCAATACACGGCTATATGGATCTGAGGAAACAGAGAACAGTGAATTTAGTAAATTTGAACAGTAACATTTCAACTAACAAGGCCAATAAAATTAGTTTGTCTGACTTCACAGGTAGTCATGCCGATCAACAGAAGATGCATTTACAAAAAGATGGCCATAGTGCTAATGAGATTCATAGCCTTTCCATTAACATACCTGCTGAGGAATGTGGTCACCTTACATTGAATACAGTAGTCATGGAAACAGTTTCAATTTGGGAGTGGTCCCCAAGCAAGCCTTTTATGAAGGAGCTCATGCAGCACCAAAAACCTGTAATATTGAAGAATAGTGTAGTTAAAACATGGTCTGCCTTAGCTAAATGGTCTTGGAAATATTTAAAGTCTAAACTTCCTCGTAAGCTTGAGGATGTAAAGTGCACCAACTCCTTCTTGACCTTTGACCCTGACGACAGAGTGCCTCTCAAGCTTGGCATCTCACTCCCATATGTGGTAAGGAACATGTCGTCTGATGACTTTTTTACTTGCATCACTCAACCCGGTGAGTGTTCAGACGGGTACTTCGGACACTACTATTTTGGACCTTTAGGAGACTCTCTTCAGAAAGATACTTTACCAAATCAGGATCTCTTTCACACTAAGGAAGACCTTGCTAAAGGGAATCAATTCCTATGGATATCTTCTCCTCAAATGATAACGCACGGACATTTTGATCAGGATTTTAATGTGTATGTTCAGTTGAAAGGACGTAAGCGTTTTACTCTTTGGTCTCCTGAGCAATATGAGCTCCTGTATCCATATCCTCGTATCCATCCCATGTGGCACAAATCAAGAATCAACTTTCAGCAGCCTGATTTTAATAAATTCCCTTTGTTTAGAAAGTCACATGCAAGTCAGGTGACATTGGACCCTGGTGATATCCTCTTTATTCCACCTTATACCTGGCATTATGTTGAAACCTTAGCTGAACCATCTGTTTCCATGTCAACCTGGTCACATGACTATGAGCTCTATGGTCACATGAATGCCATATATAGACATGACCATAAATTTGATATGATTGGCACTAGAGAAGGTAAAATTAGATACTTACGTAGCTATAGATATTAGTATATAATATATATAAGATACTTACAATATGGAAATGTATGGCCATATTACATATAATTTAAAATTCCCTTATTTCACTTCTAATTAGTCTTCTACCCATCCCCAACTTCCAGCTACCATTTTCCGAGGTGTCAGCCATTATTGCGGAAGTTGGGAATGGGAACGAGACTAACTTCTAAATACTCAGTACCTATATAGTTCATTTGATAATGTGTAACCACAAGCCTTTTGTTAACTGTAGGTCAGATGTATGCTTTGCGGTTATACTTGGATATGCTGATACATGAGATGTATGGCTTCAATATGACATCCGAGTTCTTTGCTAGACTTCTCAAACTACATTTTGATGGATTAGAAGATCTCTTTCTGCCACATCCTAATGATCATTTCATCTGTAGTCGGAGAGAGGATGGGAAAATCCCCACTGCTATTCATGTTCATGGATATGTCAAACTTGATGTTGAAATAGTTGGATATCATTTCAGATCACTAAAGCATGTTGTAAGAGATATACTATTTTTGGATTATGTTGAAGAAATCGCTAGTCAGGTGAATTTCATGTGATTTTATACAGTGTATACAGTGCAAGTAACAAAATAATATATGGGCAGATGTGTGTACCTAGTATTGGTTTATGATATTCAGCTGTCCAGTCTTTTTGTATTTTGTATTGGTCCAGGAGTATATATATCCATTCTGGTGCAATTGATCCCTTATAGGTAATTGGGGTGGAACAGATGCTGAGTTTCTTTAGGTATTGCTTCAGTGGTCAAGAATATTATGTAACAGAGGCGGATTCTAGAGAACACAGTTTATGGGACCACGAGGAAATTATAGAAGAAGAATAACCTTGAAACAGCCAAGCCAGTTGCCTCAACTGCTCCAGCTTGTCTGGCAAGATAGGACATATTGTTTTGGTAGATTTAGTTATTTTGGTTGCAGTTTACATTGTTAGTTTAATTTATTATTGTGACATGACAATTAAGTAACACTTTAAACAATAGAATTGCTTATGACATTTTAATTTTATTTTTTCTAAAAGAAACCTGGAAATACATGTATATAAAGTTAAATGTAAATTTTAACATATGAAATCAAAAGTAGAGAGATGATTGGGAGGAGATAAAAGTGGTTGTTACAGAAATTGGCACATATCAAATTCATACTGAGTGTTAGGGTGGAAAGAGTACAGGGATTCCACACTATATGTAGTTACATACCACTGTCCAAGTTCATCACCACACCACTAGTCTTAATCCATATGGCTTCCATGATTCTTCTCTGCCAGTAATTAGGTGTAGTACTCTGGCACTGTCCCACTCAATATCGTGCTGGGTTTCTTGAACACCATTGTTAGGATCACCTCTCCTCACTGCCTGTTTGTGTTCCCCAAGTCTCCCCTTAAGAGTCCTCTTTGTCTCACCTATATAGGTCCTCTTGCAGTGCTTGAAACACTACCCCTCTCTTCTTATTCTCTGGAGTACACAGTCTTTCTTTTTTCTTTTTCGTTTCCTTTCCTCCTTTTTTCCTTTTTTCTTTTTTGATTACTTCTTGCTTAATTTACAAAAATGACATTAGATATATATCTGTGTCCTAGCTGCTGCAACGTTACCGCAATCAATCTAATAAGGGGCCTTTGGATTTTTATAATACTTGTTATGCAATAATTTACAAGAGTATCCTGAATGCTTAATTCTGGATTATTTTAATGTATCTTATTTTAGCAATCTCATCTCAATCTTGTCCTCATCATTATCAACAATTGCATTGTATATAGCTAACCACTTGCACAATGATCATTTTTATTTGACAATTCTATACATGTACATGGTTTTAAAGTAAAAAATGTTCAAACAATGTATAGTTCTTAACAAGTTCTTCATGCATATGGTTGTAAAGTTTCTTCTCCTTTTGAGTGTTACTGGAACGGTGCTGCAGTACTTCGTTTCGCATCACTTTACTGAGTGTAAAGGTGACCCCAGGGCACACCACGAGGAGGTAGAAGTACTTCGTGCCCCAAAAGGCCTCCGGTTTCTCAACTCTGTTTGACACTTCCACTACTTGCGTCGTAAGAGAAGCTGCTCGGGAACGGTCCGGCGTACCTGACCGACCTGTGACCAGTTACTAGTCCTGCACTGTCTCACGCTACGGACAGAACAAGCCCGACCCTGGCGGACCACAAACTCCCACCAATGAGAATCATCATGTGCACACAACGCAGCTTGAGAGCACTGTACACAGACTTTAGCTCATTGGGATCGGCCAGGCGCTTTAGAGTAGGGACCCATCAGTTCAATGAACTATAAGAAAAGAATTCAAAATACATGATATACAATGAAATACTATACATTGATGCATGGATACGAAAACTGAATACAAATTGAAATGTAAATGCCTTCCAAACCAACCTGAAGCTGCAGCCTACAACAGGGGTTCCTGACCGACTACGTAGTGGCACTGGACCCACGCTCCTCCAGGTACGGGTCGTATAGCAAGAATCCGCAAGTGCCAATTTAACACACAAGCAGGATTAATAGTGAGATACATCTCCAGGCACTAACCCATAGGTAGAGAGACCACCCCACTATACGAACACCGATGACCCTTTGTCGCATGGTACCATGGTCGTGCTCCTACCACGGTTTTCGCATCGATCCGCACTAAAGCAGACCTCCAGAGTTGATAGCCCGGAGGCCAAAGACTGAAAATTTCCTTGCCTATTTATTAGAAATGGTCGGCGGGAAACATCGTGAACTTGGCGGAACAAAAATTTTTTTAATTGTTTTCGTGGCCATGTTCGAGAACAATAGACAACATGCAGAACATGACCCGGCCTATTCAGCCAGTTGTTATTGTTATTGATTTTCGACTAGAAATCATTGATGGCTATCCAGCGAAGCAAATCATAAAATGTACAGTGACCCCATGAATAGAAATGCTTAATTAATAAACAAGCTATCAATATCTTAATGAACCTTTGATTATTTCATTTCAGTGATCTTTCATTTCACAAGCTCTTGCAAGCGCATGAATCGACATTTCAATCGGCATGTTTCATGCACAACACAGGACAACGTCACAAGGAGGAAATTTTTAACAAGAATCACATCTTTCACATTATGTTAAGCCTTTGGTACTAAATCTCGTGCTATTGCTCAATCAATTTGTGTGAATCCAAAATGGTCGTTGCTCAAATTGCCTAGCTAAATAGTTTGAGGAACTTTGGCGTTGTCCGTGCCTAAACTACACTCATTGGTAGGTCATCTTGTTTAGAGAATCAGACAAACTAGATAGCCACTTTAAATGAAGTCTGCAATATTCTTTTTCTTATGCAGCATCTTTAAAATACTTGTTACTTTTGAGACTGTTCAAAATGTAATTTGCACTCAACGTTTATAAAACTAACATTAAATTTTGATTATAGACCAGTAGGCCTATATGTGTTATTGTGCAGCCTATACTTGATTTGCTGTATATTCATCTATTTATAGAATTGTCATGGAAACCAAATATCAGTTACCTAGCAACATGTTCAATTAAAGAACAAGGAGAACTGAGGGCAATTATTATTAAAGTTATTGGCTTAACCCAGTCAGGTGGGAAAAGATAGTGAAAATCTTGGATCAAGGGAAAAATTGCATGGAATTTTCAGTGAGCATAACAACTGTAGAGGTCCTGGATTACATCTGTTCAATGGGACCACCAGATTTAACATGTCTACCAGTCCCTAGCAACTAGTAACTCCCAGCTACTGTAATTCAGTTAGGGGAGGTGTGTAGTACATGCTTAACAGGTTCTCTGTATCCTATAGATCAGTTTATCTTGCTATGAAATTGTACAATCTTTTTGTTATTACTTGAGCTCTTATAGGAAAATTTGGCAGGTTAGTCGGACCTCAGTGTGACATTGACATTTGGCAAGATATCCGTTTTTGATGTCACTCTTGTCTTATAGCCTCCTGAGGTCTCAAGCTCAGAACACTTGTCAACTCAGTTTACATGTATAAAGTATATATGTATAGCTGTACAATTATATGTAAGCATGATCTATAGGACTCTGTTAACCTTTTACAAAATCTACTGATTAGTAATATTTAATATTCTTGATTGCAGTTTTGCTAGACTGAGAACATTTTGTAGCTATATGAAGCTGAAACTTGGTGTCAGCATTCACAAACATCCATAAAACTTATTAGAGTTTGAATATTTGCTCTATCTCTTACTATACATTAAGTATACCAGAGTCTAATATACATTTAGTTATGTAACTCATTCACATCAGATTAGAAGCCATTGTAATTGATAATTACTTATAATTACATGTAACTGAAACCACATGCTATTTTTAAAATGTTTTGTATATCAGTCTGGACTCTAGCTATTGCTACATCCTGCAGCATTTTGACCTGGGTAATAAACAGACTATTACTGTGTATATAGCAAGGCTACACATAACACAATCTGGTATAATCCTAATTAGCAGCTATTCAGAATTTGCAGCTGTTTCTTGTACAAGTGTATACAGTTTTATATTGAAAGGGTACAAATTTGTACACTTTGTACAAGAAACAGCTGAATAGCTTTTATGTAAGATTTTAAGGGTTTACATACGTGTATATTTTACATTGTGTACATGCATGATTATTACGGTCACTTCAGTGCATGCTTACTTGCACCTGACTGAGCATCAGGAACTGCTTCAGGGAAGACTCATTTGAGTGAACAAAATGGCACATCAGTCCTGCATGGGAAAGAACAGCCAGTGTTTATAAAATTATCAATCAATCATATAGACAGGACCTTACATTATGCACTCTGCAGTCATAATATGAGTATTAATACTGTTAAAAAGCAGTTCAAAATACTGTAATCTGATCATTAAGTTCTCAAAATGGCAGCAGCTAAAGGATATTATGTAGATGCATGGAATGAGATACTGTCTACTTCTTCAAGACTTCCCATGGAAAATTTTAGCTTCAAATCACGAAATTTAAAATAGCGAAATGTTTAATTTTGCACGAAATCGTGAAATTTTCTTCTGTGAAATTTTCCCACTATACGGTATTTAGTTGTATGCAGCAGTGTCTGTCCCTAACCTGTGACAAGAGGAACATCTTCATGATCCAATAGCTTTATACAGTTGACTAACAGTAAAATGACATTGTCCTTAGCAACGTATCTACAGGCATGAAGATGACGTATGTAGAACTACACAACAACAGAGTTATTAAATTGTACACATATATACACATATACATTATACATATACATTATACATATACACATACAGATATACACATATACACTATTCATAAAGTACAGTCAGTTAATATGTACTTAATAACTTCTTCATAGATCTTTGAATCAGATGAAGTGTAGACCAATACACTAGTCACGCATTGCAAACACTATAATAAGGCAAAGTTTATAATGACTATATAAATAAATATGTAGCACTTTCTCAGACCCTCTTCACTGCAACCACTTTAGATTGTTCTGAGGTGGAGGTGCTGGAGATGGTGGAATGGTGAACAACTTGAGAGAGCAGATGCAAAGCCAGAGGTCCAGGATGTAGCTCCATGAGAAGACTATGAGCCAGTACACTGCATGAGAGAGGCATAAGTCACTGCACGAGAGAGGCATAAGGCACTGCATGAGAGAGGCATAAGGCACTGCACGAGAGAGGCATAAGGCACTGCATGAGAGAGGCATCTAGACATATACACATACTGAGGAATGAGACATTATATAGAATAATTCATTTATAGTATAAGTGAGTACGTACAGTATGTATCGATATAGGTATATATATTTCATCCATCATTGAAGACTACTGAGTGTTCTGTAACTTACCAAGAGGTTTGTGATATCGCAGATAACAAGTAGCAAGTTGCAGTGAATAATAATTCAGCAAAGCAATCCATTGCCTAGGACAATACAAATTTGACAGCTGCATATGGCGACGCCTCATTCATGAATAACTTACCTGGACATGTTTCCTAGCAACGAGGTCCTTCATGTTGGCTACCCAGCCAGCAAATCTGGCTTCACTGAGCAATTGACACCAGCACTGCGTTCCCTCTTTGGAGTGCGTTCCTTCTTTGGAGTGTGTTCCTTCAGCAAGCCATTTTGCTATCTTTGGAGAAAATGCAGTTAAATCATTTTCTGTAGTGTCATGTTGACAAAATAGGGTCTGAAGAGTGTCTTTGATCTTCTGGTAATCCTTGCATGCCAATGAATCCTGTAGCCTTACTAGTAGCATACCTTCTGACGCTTCCGTATGCTACAGAAAGAGTCACTGCTTAAAATACCCACTAATGGTACAAGTTATGCAAGTACTTCTGTGCACTCCAGTGAATCCTCGAGGTCTACAAAGTCTTCTTGTTTAAGTGTTCCACTAGTCCTTACAGTGGATATGGAGCTGTGCATAACCTCTTCCCCTTCCTGTCCAGTCTTGTCTGCCCCTAATAAGTTCACCAAAAATGGCTTTGCTTCATTCTAGGAAGAAGAGAGAGAAAGAGAGATATACCTAGGTCTGATTTCCATATAAGGATAAGTGGATCACTACTGGTTGGCTCCACTAATGGATCACTACTGGTTGGCTCCACTAATGGATCACTACTGATTGGCTCAGCTAATGGATCGCTACTGGTTGGCTCCACTAATGGATCACTACTGATTGGCTCAGCTAATGGATCGCTACTGGTTGGCTCAGCTAATGGATCGCTACTGGTTGGCTCAGCTAATGGATCGCTATTGGTTACCTACATTTGGTGACTTGCCAGTTTTGCTGGATTTTCTTTGACTTGCTTCAACAAAGCCTTCCTGTGCGCACTGCATCAGGTGATCCACATCGACACCTAAGATGGCATGCAAGCCACTTTAACACAACTGAGGCAGGGAGTGTCAGGTATCCTTACCACTGTTGACAAAAGGATGATAGAGCAGCTGTGGCCACGACAACCTCTGTTTAGGATCTCTCTGAAGCAAGCCACACAGTAAATCCTTCAGTATACAATGGAAATAGTATTATATAACCACACAGTGTGATATACATACATGTACAGTCTATCAGGTGAAGTGATAAGGGGCTTTTGTTGCGTTCATAATAAGTATCCTAATTTATTGAGACTCAGCAACAATTAACAAAATTGAACGTTTCGACCGGAGGTATTCATCAGCATACAATTAGGATACTTAGTCTATTGGGTATACAAGGATTGAAGAGATATACCATATACAAAGAATGCTAACATCAGTTGCTATATAGCACCTCATACTATATAGCACCTCATATGCTGCTACTATATATGCACCTCATACTATATAGCACCTCATATGCTGCTAATATATAAGCACCTCATACTATATAGCACCTCATATGCTGCTAATATATAAGCACCTCATACTATATAGCACCTCATATGCTGCTAATATATAAGCACCTCATATGCTGTTAATATATAAGCACCTCATATGCTGTTAATATATAAGCACCTCATATGCTGCTACTATATATGCACCTCATATATAGCACCTCATATGCTGTTAATATATAAGCACCTCATATGCTGTTAATATATAAGCACCTCATATGCTGTTAATATATAAGCACCTCACCTTAAATTGAGAACTCATATTTTTGGGATATTTCACCACCTTCTAAATAATACATTAGCCACATTACATCAACCACACTGTACACATACGTATATATGACCATCTTACACATATAAATGAGCTGTTCCTACCTTAAGAACCATTGACATCAGCTGTATTATACTTTTTGTGTAGAAAGGGGGTTCCCCAGTATAGAGTTCATATAGAATGACACCTAATGACCTACATACATATTTATACAGGTAACCACTTGATAGGTATTACATATATATTGATTATATATAAAATAAGCAATTAGGAATAATAATTAAAAACTCAATGAATAGTCTACTTTTCTTTGAGAATGTTTATCTTTGGTCTTTTGTGCACCTGGAGACGCAGTTTGATTTCTGGAGAGTCAAAATGTCCAACTCTCAAAAAAACGAACGGCATCTTTAGATGCTCAAGACTAAAGATGAACCATCTCAAAGATAAGTTTGGCGCAGTTAGAAGAAATCTCTATCATCGGATAGTCAAATTATACAGTATAGTTAAATTGTGGCAATTGATATAAAGTTATCCCATGAGTGAGGTCCTACTGTGGTATACATAAGAGAGGTAGAAATGGGAACTCATAGTGTGTCATTTACCACAAGTCAGAGGTGTGGTCATAAGGCTGTTCTTGAATCAACTCCGGGGACATGTACAATGGAGTACCCTGCAGAACCAGGAAAATATGCCAACCTTCAAGTATGACACATCTGACAGTAGTCACTTGAGTAAGAATTCGACTGATAGTTAATAATTATTTGAACTGTTCAACTATATTTTGACATACATGCACACCTAAATATATACGTATATATATACAGTGCAAGAAATATGATGACCTTTATTGAGGTTAACATGATTGTATCGGAGCCCATTGCCCGGGCCAAGCCAAAGTCACAGAGTTTCATGGTACCACCTTTACCAATAAGAATATTTTGTGGCTTCATATCGCGATGGAGAATGCGATAAGAATGAAGATAAAACAAGGCAGATACCAGTTGACAAGCTATCTTCTGAACCTACAGAGAAACACACTCAACAGGTACAGAATAGGCTACAATTAAGTGTCCTATTGTAGCAGTGATCAATACATTAATATTACAAATGGAAGGTTCTTTGTATTATATACACTTATACTTACAAACTATGGATTTTATGCATACACATGCATGCTAGATAAGCTATTTCATATACAAGTGTTGTTGACCGTTATGCAGTCATGTGACTTACATGTGCATGTGGGAGAATGTGCACTCATAACTCCTTTCATGTATATAATAAATGCTGCACTCACAACATCTTCTGGAAGTCGTTTATCATCTTCCAGAATATGAAACAGTTCTCCTTCAGCCAGTTCAGTTACAACACATATCTAATATTGAATTTAAAGAAGAAGCAAAGAGCAGCTGTTACCTGCAAAGTACTTGTACGAGTTTCTGAGATTGACCTGCACTCACAAATGGTAAGTCGTACCTCGTTTTCTGTCTCGAACCAATCCAAAAATGAAATGATATTTTCGTGTCTCAACGTCTTTATTATACTTATTTCTTGTCGCAGACGCTCTAGTTCATCAGGAGATCTTCCAAGCTTTGGAATAAACTTTAAAGCTACAAACTGAAGGAAGATAATATATAGCTGTATTTGCGACTCGACACATGCTTCAGACTTACTGTCGCGGTCCCTCGTTTTCTTCCTTTGTACACTCGTCCAAAGGACCCTTCCCCTATAAGTTCAAGTATGTGGTAGGCGTCCATATTGCCTGATTCCACGTAGACTATATATAGCACTCATATCAGCATGCAGTAACCATTATATGTACCTCAGTTACTAGTTAAAATTGAAGTGCATTATTGTATTTGAGGAGACGTTCTTTAAGCCTTATTTTGTTTGAATAAAATTTACCTGTGCATTAATACAAGCTACACTTGAATAAATATACACATCAAACATATTTCTCAATGCTCCATGTTATTTCCTTCACTGGGGATGTTGCCATAGTGATCTTGTATATCAGTTCACCATAATCAACCACAAACACTGTTCCAGTTTCAAGTTCTTTATAGAACAGATCACTAGGATCCGTACCTTTCCAAACAGACAAGAACCTCAAGGCTTGATCTCTTGTCACTGTCAAGGACATTTCATCAGTTATCTCTAACTGAGTTAAATCAGGCCCTGTGATTAATGCAAGACACAAGTTACAAGCATTTGCTCACTGAATATTACACACAGAAAATAGTTTCTAGACAGCATATCAAGTTGGATGAGATCGGACTCATTCTACTATACAACCACTACATTTGTGAGGATATAAAAATATAAGACTTATTTTCGAACATGAGCTGTTGGACAGTTTCTGCAGCAATAATTGCGTAAGATAAGGAGATATTGTCCAATTGGAGATCACTAATATTGATTATCAGCTATATACATGTCTTTTTGCAATGAGTCTTTTGGTTGCTGTACCTTCTTGACATCTGTCTCCTTTGTACTCCCTTGGACATTGACATATATATTCATCACCTTGTATTAGACATATGCCTCTGATATTACAGTATCCATCAGGACATGGAGCTATAAGAGTATACAGTATATATCACACAAACCATTAATTAACTAACTTGGGAGTAAAATTTTTATATACACTAAGTGTAAACAATATATATACATAAGTGCCAAATATATTTCAAATGAGTAAGAAATTATATGTATGTACAGTACCTTGAAATGGAGGTATATACAACTTACGTACCTCTTACATTACATAGGTCTCCCTCATAGCCCTCAAAGCAGTGACAACTGTTTTGAGCAATACAAACTCCATTCATACATGATGGATCACAGACTATTGATGAATATGGGATGAAATATCAAAGAAGACAGATGATATCTATGTATACAGATGCTAGATAAGTTTAATGCCTACCAATTGGTAATGGTGATGGAGACGGTATGGCACTCGATGTAGCCTCTTCAATGGAGATGCTTGTAAAAGAAACAACTGGTTCAATTTCACTTGATGTAGCCTCTGCAGTGGAGATGCTTGTTAAAGAGACAGCCGGTTCAATTTCACTCGATGTAGCCTCTTCAGTGGAGATGCTTGTAAAAGAGACAGCCGGTTCAATTTCACTCGATGTAGTCTCTGGAGTGGAGATGCTTGTTAAAGAGACAGCCGGTTCAATTTCACTCGATGTAGCCTCTGCAGTGGAGATGCTTGTAAAAGAAACAGCTGGTCCAATTTCACTCGATGTAGCCTCTTCAGCGGAGATGCTTGTAAAAGAGACAGCCGGTTCAATTTCACTCGATGTAGTCTCTGCAGTGGAGATGCTTGTTAAAGAGACAGCCGGTTCAATTTCACTCGATGTAGCCTCTGCAGTGGAGATGCTTGTAAAAGAAACAGCTGGTCCAATTTCACTCGATGTAGCCTCTTCAGCGGAGATGCTTGTAAAAGAGACAGCCGGTTCAATTTCACTCGATGTAGCCTCTTCAGTGGAGATGCTTGTAAAAGAAACAGCTGGTCCAATTTCACTCGATGTAGCCTCTTCAGCGGAGATGCTTGTAAAAGAGACAGCCGGTTCAATTTCACTCGATGTAGCGGAGATGCTTGTAAAAGAGACAGCTGGTCCAATTTCACTCGATGTAGCCTCTTCAGTGGAGATGCTTGTAAAAGAGACAGCCGGTTCAATTTCACTCGATGTAGCCTCTTCAGTGGAGATGCTTGTAAAAGAAACAGCCGGTCCAATTTCACTCGATGTAGCCTCTTCAGCGGAGATGCTTGTAAAAGAGACAGCCGGTTCAATTTCACTCGATGTAGCGGAGATGCTTGTAAAAGAGACAGCTGGTCCAATTTCACTCGATGTAGCCTCTTCAGTGGAGATGCTTGTAAAAGAGACAGCCGGTTCAATTTCACTTGATGTAGCCTCTTCAATGGAGATGCTTGTTAAAGAGACAGCCGGTTCAATTTCACTTGATGAAGTCATTGGTTTATTCTCTGCAGAAGCAATTGAGAAACATAGGTATTATAAAAAGGATACTATAAACTGTCCAGAAAAGTGCCATTTCAGCATCTAGTTTATCAGTGCGTCAACTAAACAGTACATGAATTTGTCAACATAGAATTTGAAGAGGAGTATTATATACAGAAGGGTACAACTCACTGCAACTTGATAGGATTGGAGTCTGTCAGTAAAGAGAAGAAAACAACATTTAACAGCTACATACATTCATTCATAATATGAGGATAGTTGCATGAATTAGGTCTCGGGAGTTGCTATACTTGGATCAGTGCTCAAATGATAGCACATTATATATATGAATAAATATAAAAAGGATATATTATTATTAAAACAATTCAATATCAACATTAAATACAGAAATAAACAATAAATTTTATATAGATCATCATGCATATGATTAGTATAAATAATACGAGCCTATAGGAAACCCCTTACTGCAATCATGCCTGGCATTTGTGCAAAGAAAGCTGATGGAGCTGAAACAACTGTGAACCTGTGATTAAGAAAGTAACCAATCAAATATAGACTGGGCTATGTATGTCATAAGCTTAGCAACACGCTCACCAAAACTTGGCATCCATGCCTGAATCAGGAGCAATCCAAGTGAATGAGACACTTTCAAGTATTGTGTTTACTCGACTCTGTGTGACTGCTTTCTGGAGTATGAAGAGATTAAGGCACTTTTGAATAAATGACATGAAACCTATCTTCCTTGGTAGGCAATTATTATAACATTTCCTGGAGCTCCTTTATAACTCACCCCA
Source organism: Chondrosia reniformis (assembly GCA_947172415.1). NCBI lineage: Eukaryota > Metazoa > Porifera > Demospongiae > Chondrillida > Chondrillidae > Chondrosia > Chondrosia reniformis. The sequence continues at coordinate 575,036 of OX359193.1, forward strand.
TTGCAGATAACATGTGAATCATCTGGTAAATTGACAATCCATTCTCCAACCAGGTTAGAATCTTCTATAAACTCTTCATCGGTATTGCTCATGGCAACTACCATATATCCTCTTAAAGTTCCCCTTGTCCCCTTAAGAGTAACTGTAGATATATTAACATATTAAGGTACAGACTCGGTAACTAGTTATATAGTGAAACCTGTCTAACCAGGTCACCTTTATCTGCCTACATTTGACAGGTGACCTGATTGTCAGAGTCAAAAAGTGCATTGAATTCAACCATACGTATGTCTAGGTAAATAGCTCAATTAAAGCATGATTAAAGCATAGATATACGACTCCTGAATATCTATGATTAAAGTGACCATTCTAAACAAGTGACCGTCCGAGAGAGGTGACCGTTCGTACAGGTACGTATACCACTGTATTATTGAGTATAACATATGCTGACGAAGACCTCCGGGTCGAAACGTTCATTTTGTTTTTAAATACAATTGTTGCTGAGTCTCAATAAATTAGCATACTCATTATGAACGGAATAAAAACCCCTTATCACTTCACTGTATTATTGTACAGCATGTCACAGACCCACGTAGTGCTCACTATTATAAGATGCTCCACACTCGTAGCTAAAGGAGGTTTGGTTTTCACTGCTATTCTCCACTGTAAGACTAAAACATTCCGGTAGTCCAAGGTTTATGTCATTAACATCACACTCTAAATTTGGTTGCAGCAAAGTCTCATTCGCATCTATAAAGTGAAGCGGAAAGATATCGCCACACGATTCGTTTGTTGCACCAGTAGGGTAGCAATTCACGCGAGCAACACTCAGAAACAACAACCAGCTCAGAAAAACAATAATTCTCATCTTTCTCGTCAGCGACTCTATAATAAAACAATAATATACGTTAGAGTTTGTCCCTTAAATACGTAGTATACAAAGTAGCTATACACATTGAATCTTGAGTATGAGTAGTATATTCAAAGGCTCAAGTGTAGGTCCTCCAAATAGTAGCAATTGGGATATTGGGCACCCTACCGACATAGCTACCTGATGTCCACTATAGAAGTTCGAAGTTTCTGTATCGAATGCCAAATGCAATCGATTATCCGATATATAGTACAAACGTTTTCGTTGCAACAACTCAAGGATAGACGAACTTGACGAGAAGGCGTAGACCAGCTGGTGATGGTACGCCCCCAAGCTATATTAAACTGTAAACAACCACTTCCCGTAAACAGGTTGTCATAGGCGGTCATTGACCCTTGCAAAGCCCATGTTTTCACTTTTTGATTTACCTGGTAGCTTGTGTCCTAGGTAGTGAACTATTTCTTTTTGTTTGTAACTCTTGCTAATAATGCAATGGTTTGAAATGAATAATCTGCCCAATCACTGTATCTTAAGGCCACACACTCGACACTATAATACTGTATATTCCATTCCATATAGGCCTACGGGTCAGATGTATTGAAAATCACATTAGAAATTTAAATAGAATAAAATTTTCTACAAAGTAAGCAGTGTGCAGTTTTGCATTATTGCAAAGGAGTTGCAGTGATCCTCAAGTGAATCAATAACATCATCTGATCATGAGGCTAATGCTACTTTTGTTGGTGAATGACAACACATAGAGACCACTCGTATCCGAAAGGGTCTTCAAAGATTCCAAATTTATCACCCCAAAACTGAACTTGGAAGACATCCTTTACTTTTGCTCCATTGTCCAGTGCACTTTTCCATAATCGGTCCCCTTCCGTCTCATTCTCAATATTCAACTGAAATAAGACGCCTTTATCTTTGGCCTTTTCGGGTGAGTATCTCTTTGCTCTCTCTTCGTACACGGCAAGGTCGCAAAGGTAGACGGATCCACCATTAATTATCAAATGAGCGTGCTGAACTCTTTTATCTGGGTCGTCTTCCTTCCGCCAAATTCCTTTTACTTCGGCACCCAGACTGGCTTCCAGCCATTCTATGTGTTTAGCGCAGCTTGGGGACAGCAGAGTGGGGACGACTCCTTTCTGAAGAGATGTCGACATTGCAATCGTTCCCGTTAAGACTTCGTTAGCAAGCGTTATTAATTTCGCAGGTCTCTGCCACACCTTCTGAGAATGTGTACGCCTTATGCTCCTAGGAGTAGCACAGCTCGCAGCGTCAGAGAATATCCTAGTACCTACAGGAGACCGCCTTCAGTTACCTACTCTCCGCTCTCAGACCCTCACTTGAAGCAGTACTTCCGGCAGAAGCTCTCCGCCGAAAGGTCTGTGACGGTGGCGAGTACAAAAGTTCGTAAAAACACATCTCCTGGTAAGACCGGAAGGACTAGACCGCCATCAACTAATTATAAGGGTAAGACGCACCGAGGTTATCGATATGCATCATACCATGTGAACTACGTACGTACCTGCTGTAGCTGATTTAACAACATATAAGGTGTCAGCGAAGGCTGGAACTTCAGACAATTCGGAGCCCCAAGTGCCAGCTGAGGGTGAAGTGGTGAGTGGTGATGTGGAGGGAGAGGGAGCTATTAATGGAACATCGAGTCAGGAGGTAGAACCTTATGAGAACCAGCCAAGTAACAATGAGAGTGAGTATATAAGTACTCTATCAGTAACCTTTATCACATTTACAACATTACACTTTTCTTCTCTACAGGCTATATAGTCTCTTTCAGAACGTCTGATTTTAGAGATGCTGGAACTAACGCACAGATTTATATGACCTTGAATGGTCAAGAGGGGACCTCAGAAAAGATTTTACTTCCAAATGATATAGAATTGTATGAAAGAGGAATGACGGATGAATTCAAGGTGCATAAGATATATACATCTGTTCTTGCTGGCAATTCCTACTTGAGTATATATATATATATATATATATTTAAACTGTACTCTAAGTGTATATACAAATATAGTACGTATATACACTATATCTCAGAATCGTTACATTTATACAGTTTGTATTGCCAGACTTGGGAGAAATAGAGAAAGTTATTATTGGCCACGATGGTACAGGGGAATACCCTAACTGGCACCTAGCTGAGGTAGGCAAATATATAAGTATACACAATGCATATACGTTCGTATGTGGTAATAAAGATAAGTAGAACAGTGAAATGTATGTACGTACGTACATGAATTTCCTATATGCTATGCCTACTATTAAAAGCAATTAGGGAACTAAACCTGGAGAGCATGGGATGAAGCTTTCTTCTTTTGTTTCACTGGGCCAGACAGCCATTTCCGCATGAATTCCACCCTTCATCAGTGACCCTGGGAATCTTTGTCTTTTTCTTGAATTCTTGGTGTTGCAATATTTGTGTACACAATCTCATGTTAGGTTACTGTGACACGTTGTACGAGTGGTCAGAAGTGGGTGTTCCCATGTGAAAGGTGGATAACAACCCAAGAAGAGACTAGCTTGTATTGCAGCAACGCAAAACATTCTCCACCCACAGTCACACTATGTAATTCACCAGTACAGACTACAGGAGAACAAGATAGCCTGAAGAAGGATTTAGAAAAGGAACATATTCCTAAAGACACTGGCTCTAGATCTTATAATGATTACTTTGTTGATTTGTCTTCAGAAGAGAGCAAAGAGGAAGACCAATATGGAGATGATAGTAGTTTCTGTTCCAGTTCTGAACACGAGGAGAACCCTGAAATTGATGATGAGGATATCCCTATTAATTCTATCAGTCACTCTAATAGCAGCATTGCTCAAGCTGAGAACTCTTTGCAAGGTGTGCCCAGCACCTAGGTATATATATCACTTCTATAATAGTAGTAGTGTCTCTAGTATGTTTATATATAGTGTTACTGTAGGTAAGTATTCAATGTACGTATGTAAGATATGATGTATTTGTGAATTTTGTTATACGTATGTTGTGCTGTATTTGGATATGCAATAGGATATGAGATTAAAGTGGTTACTAGTGACAAGAAGGATGCAGGAACATGTAATGATATTAAAATTCAGCTAAGAGGTTCAAAAGCTTCCTCTAGAGTATTTACAATTCATAACAAGCCTCAGAACAGGTTGTTTCAGAGAAATCAAGTGGATACTTCACAAGTAGCTGCTCTGTGTTTGGGAACTATAAAGAGCATAAGGATATGCCATATTCAATCTCAAAGGAACAAAGGTCTGGTGACATGAGCTATATAGCAGTGTGTATAATACGTATACATTTGAACTTATTACTTAATACATTTATATCTTCTGTCAGGTGGAGCTCTTCCTAGCACTAATTGTCACTGGCACTTATTTCAAATAACTGTCAGAGATTTAGTAACAAAAACAAGGTATGTAGATACGTAAAAATAAGTGAATACATGATCACCATATCTTCTTCCACTTTATAGGTATTTCTTTTCATGTAAAAAGTGGTTAAATGCAGGAATATTTGAAGAATTTCAGCTTTCCAAACGTGACTGTTTAATATAATACATAATAATGATTTTATCATTTTTAGTACATGTACGTAGACATATATAGATTGTGTGACCACTATTATGTATATAATGTCTTCTATGCATGTATATTCATTACAAAAGAGTGGTTTCGATGGCATCATTCGTATGTGGATTTTCAATCACATTAGTCTCCTGTTCAATATTCTGCATCCTAGTTCTAGACTTAGCAGACCTGAACAAAGTACAATATTGCAATGCATATTATATATACAATATAAATTCAATAGACCTCTTTAGAGTATTATTTGCTGTATATACATACATGTGCCCATGTACCTGGAGATGAAGACTATAAGGATGACCACTGCTATGGCAGCTACAATTACAATGCAGACTGCCACAGTAGGACCAGCTATAGCACCAGCCTCCACCGCCACCTGATGGTCAGCACTACTATCTTCACTGTCCACTTCAACCTTTGCATTAGATCAGAAATGCATTACATAGACCATATACATCCTCAATGAGATTTATATATTTTTTAATATATAATCCAATATGTATATATATATTATGTTTGTACGTATATACGTATACTGTACCTGCAATGTGGCGAAGCTGGTCAAATGATTACAGCCACATTTCACATTATCACCAGCTTCCTCAAGTACAGAACATCCATCTTCTGACCATTCCCCAAGGCCGTCTGCACATTATATATACACATGCAAGTATATATAACTATAAGATCAAATGGAGACTACTGTATATGTTATATTATAAGTCATATATTATACACCTTCCACAGTTGGATATAAGAGATTGGCACTATACAATATATTTGTTTATACATAGGTATTATACATACCATTTTTTGTTTTGTCCCAATATTGGCAAGATGTTTTCCAACCGATTTGAACTTCTGTCTGCATGCAAAAATGTACACGAGAAATAAACGTTACACTTTAATCAGAATATACACGAGTAGTAGTGTACATGGTGGCCTTACAGTGGTTTTCTGAAATTCCAGGACTATCGGATTCTTGAGGTTTTTCACTTCAATTCCAACCACAGAGAGTGATATGATAGCACTGACTACTGACGTACTTGAACTCTGTCCTTGGAATAAAGTAGACTTCTCAATAACTGAACTACTTATGCGTACACTAGTGCTGCCTGTTAAGTTTAGTTCGTTAAAGATAGACTTTGGCAGAGTTGCTTTATTACTACTATTCACTGCAAAATCAGGAATGAATCCTTCGGTGGGGATGTCTGTGATATTGGTTGACTTGACCTCCAATACAAAGTTCTCCTTCCTCACTTTCAGCACTCCATTCCTGAGGATAGACTTTTCAGCTATTCTTTCAAACACATCAGTTATCCTGCACAGTGTCATCAAATAGGATATACGTATTGCTATATATACATGTACTGTATATATACTAGTGCTACATACAGTAGGTCCATGTGGGACACACTAAGCTTACTTTCCTGACGTGTCCGATGTCTCACCAGTTTCTTCCAGTACCTCATCTTCCACTGACAGTATATCATCAACAATACTCAACAGACTATCTCTTGTCTGATCAGAAATGGAAGAAGCATGCATTTACTATATATACAGTTCTTTTTGGGTCGGTTGTCTAGATTGGACGTTGCAATCAGTAATCAGTAAAAAGGTATTCACTGTATAGTGACGTCATTCTAGTGGGAATGGTAGTTGCGAGTGCTAACCGATTACCAATTGCAACGTCCAATCTGGACAACCGACCCAAAAAGTACTGTATACAATATTATTGAGGTTCATATATAAATTACGTCTTCATCCTGAAGGTTCTCATCAGAGGCAAGTGAGTCCACTACACTAGCCAGTAAGGCCACATCACCAGATCCCATTTCCTTAACATTGCTAGTGCTGTTTCTTATAACTGAAAGCAAATCACTTGTGCTCTATATTTGAAAACAATGCGTGGATGATGAGATGAAGGAAAAGCTTTGAAACATATCGTGAACATGAACTATCATTATCAGTGCACCGGGTCATTGATTGTGTTCGAAAGGTGATATTCCCAGAAACAGTTGTCTGGCCCAGTTTAGCAGAAGAAGAGAACACTCTATCTATCTATCTCTATCTGTATCTCATCCAAAAATCACACCAGGTTTATATATATACGTACATAGTTCCCTATATGCCTTTTACAGTAGAATAGATGTAGCATGTGGGAAAATGATGTTTTAGATTACTCATGCAGTGTGCTTATATAATCCTGCCATGTTGAACTTTGAACTCACTGCAGTGCAGAGGCGGTGCAGACTGGGAGAGAGCTGGCAGGAAGCCCAGTCTGTAGCACTCCAGGTGTCTGAGCCAATGCACTTTTTGACAGCAAATATTCTGGCAGTGAGATTGGGGTTAGATGTACAAGGACATTGCAACCTTGCAACTCCACCAACTGCAGTCTCTGGCCACATGAACACAAAATCAGTTGTGCCATCTTGAGCCTGGTCGTGTGAGAAACTTTCAGTCTCATTCAAACAAGAATATCCTACCAAACACATGCAGGTACTGTATACATTTGCAGACATATGTATCTGCATACGTATATACAGTATATACGTGTGATGTACAAGTGTGTATGTATATATATATGTATACATATATATAGATTTAATTAGTAAATTATTACTTGTAAATTATTCAGCTTGATATGCTACCTTTTGGTCCCTGTTTTCTCTTCTGACACGCTTCCCCTTCCCAACCTTCAGGACAGATGCACTCTCCCTCAGAGCACTCCCCACCGTTGCGACACCTTGGCAGACCTGAGGGTACCAATCAAATGCATAGTTGGTAACCATGACAGATAGTGACAGCTCATCTTTCCTTACACAATTGCTGCTCACAATGGAGACCACCAAATCTGTGGGGACACTTGCAAAGACCATCCTGACTGCAGTTACCTCCATTTAGGCACACATGTCCATAGCACATCTTCCAATCTATTTTGTCGGACAATGTCCCATATAAAATGAAGATATATAGGTATACATCCTAACTGCATATAAAATGGTGATACATTATAACACATTCATTTGTACCAGGTACCATATCTAGGTACTTGTCTATATACGTATATATAACAAGAAGGTGATTAGTGATCAATTAGCTCACACTTATCACATTTTTGCTGATAATAGTCGTCCAGTTTGTTACAGTAGCACTCCTGCTTGTAGCAATAGCCATAAAGAGGACAGCCATTTGCACCTATATATGTATACGTTCATAATCACATGCAATACATATGTATACATGTATACTGTATATACACAATACACATATATACGTAGCATTTATATGCATATATAGGCAAGGATAGTACATATATCATGTGTTATTGTGAGGATCTACATATTGCATACAAATGAATTGCTTGATCCATGCATGCTATATACAGTATATATACTGATTGACTCACACAACTCTAGGCTGCAAGTTGCTCCTGTAAATCCTTTTGGACATATGCATATGTCATCTTCGCACACTCCTCCATTCATACAATATGTACTTCCACATTTTGTACCTCCTGCAGTATCGGTATCACATACAGTAGTAGCACTGATACTGAGTCTTGGGGAGAGGGACTCACCGTCCTCACACTGTATCCCCCCATACCCCTGGTCACACACACAGTTATTGTTAATACAGAGACCTCTCTTGGAACAATCACTAGTACCTAATACAGTCATGTATAATAATATATATGAACATACAATGTATTCCTCTTTTTATATAGGATCAAAGCACACAATTTATAATTATTTAAAAGATATATGTATACATATATATAAAAATTATTCTTGTCAGCAATAATACATTTTCCAGTATAAATAAGAGGCCATACAAGTTGGTTCTTTCAGAAACATCAGCTTACATAAAACATCTTCACAATGTTCTCCAGTGAAACCATGAGGACACTCGCAAGAGCTATCCCTACTACAAGTTCCATTGTTAGCACAATATGTTTGACCACAAGTGGTCACCTCTATGGCATTGCAATAGAGATAGACAGTATTATGAAGTATTATGAAGGAGTTGTAGCACTTTGATATGCGTACCTTTCTCACAAGAGAAGCCTCCATATCCTGGAGGACAAATACATTGCATCACAAAGTGATCCACTAGACAGATGCCACCATTTTCACAAGGGAAATCACCTACAGGTAAAATTGTAAAGTCAGTACTTTATAGAGCATAAACAACAGACCTTTAACAGGTTAGAACGTTTTAATCTGGAGGCCTTCGTCAGCAATCATATAATGATTGCAAAAATACCCTATGCCAGACCAATTGTATATATAGATTATATAGGAGATTAATATTCACAAGGTCTACTATATATATACACATTTAATCTGTGATCTCAATAGATACTAAATACAATTAGGTATGTGCGTACATTGCCTGGTTTCACAGAACTGTCCAGTTAGACTTGGAGGACAGATGCAAGTACTTGTAGCTTGATCACATGTTCCTCCATACAAGCAGTGACCCTCTCCACATCTCTCAGGAGCTGTAAGCAATAAATCATATATACCTCATATATATATATACAGTGCAAGTTACAATATACTAAGGTAATCTAAATAAATAATATAATATAATATAATATAATATAATTAAATAATTCATATGGCTCCAAGAAAGGACCTAGAAACAAAATGGGCATATCATCATAAAGTTTAGGGTATAAAACTCATTTTAAATTAAGGGAATTTTTTATTTAGGCCTCCGTTTGTTAGAAAACGGAGGACAAAATCTGCATATAAAAGGCCATAGGACTATAGAAAACCTATAGAAAATTTATATTCAAACCATGTGTTATATTAATAAAAATTTTCAATTTGTCAGATAACTGTGAAACCAACACATATCATGGTAAATGTACATAGGAAACGGCTGGCGAAGTTTTGCTTAATTAAATGAGCAAAATAATCAAGATATAATGAAGAATTCAAGGTTACGATTGCGCAATCTGGTGATGTATTATGATGTTTCTCTGGTGCGTCACCAACATCTCTCGTATGTCGCTCCGTATACACATTAGTGAATCTTGTGACGTTACGAAAACGTCACCGCCTCGTTGCTAAAGAAGATCATCCCTTTTGTGAACGGTTATGACAAGTCGACGCTCTCCTACGAGAAGGAGCTACGGAATAAGCGAGTTGTAGCGAAGGTTAGATAAAGCGTATTTGTATACGTTCCCGTTAAGTTTGAGGCAGAATTGTCCTTATATTGATGCAAAAGAAATTCGTTTAGTCGACCGTATTAAAACTTTGGTAATTTAAACTTAGTCTTCTCTTCGTATGTTTTTTGTTCATATTTTTACTTGCAATTGTCCATGTGTAGGAATAAGGAGTGTTATATATTATGCATGTTTAAATACAATCAAGTACTACACAGTGCAAGTTACAAATTTATACACGGATGCAAGTGACTCCCAAGATAATCACACTGAGGTATATAATATAATACGGATGCAAATGACTCCCAAAATAATCACTATCAGGTATATTAAACGCTACAAGACTTTAGCCACACTGAAATTCTCAACTGCTGCATACAGAGTAGTCCCTTGTGTGCAAGTTACTAAATTGTCTCTCACCCTGTTGTTTATGTGAATGCATGCAAGCAACCAACGGTACTCCTAGCTCACACTCAAGGCAAGTCAAATCTGCGGTGATTATTGGCTGAGACCCCCTGCATGAGACTGGAATTTTTGCTGATAATGGCATGCAGATGCAGCATCTTCAGTCTATACTAAGGTGTGAAAAGGTAATTGGAAGGCCATGTGTTTAACCTTATATGATCTGTAGACTACTACTCTGTATGCAGCAGTTGAGAATTTCAACTAGTGTGGCTAAAGTCTTGTAGCGTTTAATATACCTGATAGTGATTATTTTGGGAGTCATTTGCATCCGTATTATATTATATACCTCAGTGTGATTATCTTGGGAGTCACTTGCATCCGTGTATAAATTTGTAACTTGCAATTGCACTGTGTAGTACTATATATATATATATATATATATATAGTGCAAGTTACAAATTTAAAGAGATCCAAGTGACCCCTAGGATAATCAGTATTTTAAACAGTACAAGACTTTAGTCACACTAGTACTATTGCAGGCTTTGAAATCCTCAACTACTACATAGAGAGTAGTAGTTGATACAGATCATCCAATTGCAAGGTAGAACACATGACCTACCAATTACCTTTTCACATCTTAGTATAGACTGAAGATGATGCATCTGCATGCCATATATCAACAAAGGCTCCAGTATTAAAGGGGTCTCAGCTAATAACCACAGCAGATTTGATTTGCCTTGTGAGGGAGCTAAGAACACCGATGGTTGGTTGCATGCATTGGCATGTTAGAGACCATTTTGTAACTTGTACACAAGGGACATAAAGGCCAAGGCCTTTATATACGTATATGATGTTACCACCATCTCCCATAGAATGCTACTCCACTAACTCAACCGAAGACTTGGGGATGTCAATGCATATCAGCTAGTCTGGCTTACTAGACCATCCCATAAACACAACGATATCCTTGTTCGTATAAGGAAGGACAACTGACCACTATAGGAAGTCCAGTATTAGAGACCTTATCGGGGGCATGGCAGGGGTGAAAAACGAATAAGCTCACGCTCCGTGCGTATTTCGTACCTTTCGACTTAGTCTCTGATCAGATTATAGGTATACAGTATATAACTCTAATAGATTACCTTAGTATATTGTAACTTGCACTGTATTTAGGCGAAAAATTACACGGCCATCTTATTAAAATTTACGACAATGACTCTATAAAGTACCTATATAAGGTAGAAAATGGTTTTGAAACGAGTAAGATATTGCCTACCTATCCTAGGGCTGGTCGTTTTAAGCAATGCTGTTGTGTATTGGATGTATCAGTATTATTTCAATTTTAAGCCATTAATTTCAGTCGGTTACGTTAGTAATGAAGGTTTTCATGAAGTTGGATTAATTAAGACTACAACGGAGAATATTGGGAGACAAGCACAGAAGGTAACTGAATCTGTTGGCAGAAATACAGCTAGTCATATTCGAATTCATAAGGAGTGTCATGCCACAGGCGATGATGTACTACCTCGTTGTCCATTTTGTGTTCAAAAGAGTGAAGTTGATTATTCAAGCGTAAGGGTCTTCATCGAAAGCTATGACGGTTTGGCTCACCCTATGAATTATGGAATTACCTTCTCAAATGCTGTTAATAATGCATCTGAAACATGTCACACTTCTTCTGGAGGTGGTTGTGTAATGTTAACTGACATTTTAGATGCTCCTAGTGCTGACGTGGTTTTTAGGATGCATCGGAAATATATACCAAATGAACACAAGGTTAGATATTGCTATCCTCAGATCATGTCCTTCTTAAATACTGAAAAGGAAGGTGCACTTTTTTGGACAAGACCAATTATTAAACATGCAGAAATTTCCATCAATTCCCGTCTGTCCGCTGATGTCATATTTCATGAAGGATGTCAGAAACGGTATACTAGCTATATAAACAGTTATAAACCAGTTCAACCTGAAAGTAGGCAGGGAGCAGTGATGATGTTGAGTGATTGTATGCCTGAGATGCAATGGAGAACAGACTATATTGAAAAGTTAATGACATTTGTTCACATTGACAGTCATGGACAGTGCTTCCATAATGTCGAAGATAAAGAAGATCGTTTTGTACACAACTGGAAGGATAGAGCAATTGTAAGAATGAGCAAGTATAGAGTAGCTATTATGTTTGAAAATACAGTAGAAGAAGGCTACATCAGTGAAAAGATTTTCCTAGCTTATGCTGCTGGATGTGTTCCAGTTTACATGGGAGCACCTGACATACACTATTGGGTACCGGGCAATCACAGCTATGTGGATGCGTCAAAGTTTGAAGGTCCAGAGAAATTGGCAGAACATATCAAGAAAATCCTCACTGACGACAAAGTGTATAAAACCTATATTTCAAGCCTAGAGATAGAAAGATTGAAAGAGTTTCAGAGAAAGCATTGTACCAAGGACCATTATCTATGTGAACTTTGTAGAAAGGCATATTGGTTGAAGAAGGAATCTTTTGAGAATGGAAGCAGATCATGTCATTGTTAACCATGAATTTGCATTTTTAATGGGAATTAAATTTCTGTGATTTACAATGAGACTCCTGATTTTTTTCTAGTTTTTTTTAGCTTTCTAGTTAGTTTAAACCTAACTGTAATTGTAAACCATTAAATACAGTAACTATTTTTGTTTCCTTTCATCTTGATTGATGTCAACCATATGTAGAATATATCTTTAGGAATGGGTATTGTGGCTACATGTGTCATGGTTCCAGTGGAAGTATTGGAAGTCACCTTTTGTATATATTGAAATACAATCTATCAACCATGTAGGACAAAACTAATGGAACATTTATTTATGATTCTTATGAAAAAAATAAGTACAAGCATAGAGTTTATAGAGAATCTGATGAAAAATATTCATACACTAATGAGCTGCATGATGTGTCAATCACAATGAAAATGTCTCAATTGTATCTGAATGTCCTTAATTCCTGTTTTCATGGGAGATTAATTTATTGTATAATATGTATATAAACGTGAAGTTAATAGTTTTGCAGCTCATATACATATCAGAGAGTACGGTAGTACTCTCTAAGTAGGAATGGCCGGAAAAAAAATGGCCGCCCTATCCAATGTATTAGACACCTCATAAATCGCCAACGAAGCGATTTTCGGTTATATTCGGTTATTTGCAGCGATTAATGCACGCTTTCCTAAAATTAATGCCAAAACATGTTTCGACGCTCTACACGCTCTATAGCGTTCAAAAAGCGGCTAACTAGGAATAGACCCACTTCCAAAATTCATTTTTTCTTCTTCTTCTTTTATTGAATAGACTAGCGCTAATATGCGAACTTATGCGGGCACGTACTAGTTATAAATCGTCATAAATATTTCGGAACTATAGGGAATAGACAGCCCTAAATCTGAATGCGCTCTACAATAAGCATGTTAATTGTGAAGAGCGAAAATTGTGGTCTTCTCGGACGCCATTTTTTAATTAAGAGATCATGGTTTTCGGCATATTTCTCTTATCTAAGACGTTATTTTGAGATCTTCGCCAAGAAAACTTTCAAATCAATTTAAAACTAGTAATATTAAGGGGGAATACAAGTAAATAAAAACATTTACAAAAATGATGTTAGAAGTAGGAATGGTAGTGTTTACTAATACATCTGCAAAAAGTATCGAAACAAGACACTGATTATATGATAAGGCTAATCATACAGAAGTTGCATATATACTGAAATTTAAGTAAATTAACCATACACTTCTGTGTTTGGGCGCATCATTCCTACTTAAGGTTAGTGCGCCCAAACACAGAAGTGTATGGTTAATTTACTTAAATTTCAGTATATATGCAACTTCTGTATATGATTAGCCTTATCATATAATCAGTGTCTTGTTTCGATACTTTTTGCAGATGTATTAGTAAACACTACCATTCCTACTTCTAACATCATTTTTGTAAATGTTTTTTATTTACTTGTATATTATGGGGTATATACCATTTGTACCAAAATGGTGACCTGTACGCAGCAGTTGAATTACTGGAAGGACCCAATAAATTATTAGCCACCTACTCAATTAACCAATATCGCTAACGCGAAAGTTGAGATATCATAACAAGTAGTTCGAGTTTAAAAACTCGTGGGGCTACCGCCCCCCGAATTCACTCGAACTAGCTACTTGGCCGCATCGTTGGGCTTTAATATATTATTCTTAATCCTAACGATTGAGGACGACTAAACGAATTTCTTTTGCATCAATATAGGGAGCTACCGAATAAGCGAGTTGTAGCGAAGATTAGATAAAGCGTATTTGTATACGTTAATTCCCATTAAGTTTGAGGCAGAATTGTCCTTCTATATATAGCAACAATTCTGGCTTAAACTTAACATGAACGTATACAAATACGCTTTATCTAACCTTCGTTACAACTCGCTTATTCCGTAGCTCCTTCTCGTAGGAGAGCGTCGACTTGTCATAACCGTTCACAAAAGGGATGATCTTCTTTAGCAACGAGGCGGTGACGTTTTCGTAACGTCACAAGATTCACTAATGTGTATACGGAGCGACATACGAGAGATGTTGGTGACGCACCAGAGAAACATCATAATACATCACCAGATTGCGCAATCGTAACCTTGAATTCTTCATTATATCTTGATTATTTTGCTCATTTAATTAAGCAAAACTTCGCCAGCCGTTTCCTATGTACATTTACCATGATATGTGTTGGTTTCACAGTTATCTGACAAATTGAAAATGTTTATTAATATAACACATGGTTTGAATATAAATTTCCCATAGGTTTTCTATAGTCCTATGGCCTTTTATATGCAGACTTTGTCCTCCGTTTTCTAACAAACGGAGGCCTAAATAAGAAATTCCTTAATTTGAAACGGGTTTTATACCCTATACTTTATGATGATATGCCCATTTTGTTTCTAGATCCTTTCTTGGAGCCATATGAATTATTTAATTACATTATTTATTTATATTATATTATTTAGATTACCTTAGTATATTGTAACTTGCACTGTATATAAGCCCAGGGACAACAGATACACTTGCACAGTATATATATAGACATGTAAATATATAATATACGTTCCCTTTACTCAGTACGTACATACCTATTTCACACTGGTCTCCTTCAAATGGTCCATCACAAACACACTCCCCATTTACACAAATACCATGATTCATGCATGGAGGATCACCTGTGAATAAACAGGGACATATGCATGGAATGTACAGTGAATAAAAGTCTATGGTATATTAAACCTGCACTGTATATATATATATATATACTTGCACTGTATATATATATACGTATACATACATATATGTAAGTACATTTGGAAAATTTTCAGTCGCTGATGAAGACCCTCAGGGTCAAAATGTTTGACTAAAAGAATTATCAAGCCAAACTGCGTTTTTAGACGTTCAAAGATTTGAAAGATGTACCATCTAAAAGATTTGAAAATATGTACTGTATTATATGACTTCTCCTATTGCCAACGTACAACTTCTCTCTTGACAGTATATTCCACTATAGCCCTCCTGACATATGCAGCTCATCTCTCCACACAAGCTTCCACTCAAACAGGGAAACTTGCGGTCACAGAGTGTATAATCTGACAGAACAACACAACTTTGAAGAGCTGCATGCATTTTCATATACAGTCAACCCACAATCATCACATCCGGTGTGATTTCTGATGCCCTCAAGGTTCTCCATGCACAGGCACCTGCCAGAATAGCAATGCCCAAATGGGTCACCGGGGCAACCATCACCTATAGGGTTAGAGCAATTTGTATATACGTAACTAGTATCCGTTATCAATTAGCAGGACTTGTGTGATTGTAATTGACTGACTGGTTGTAACTTGCATACTGCTGCATGTATTCTGTTCTAGAACTCTCTGTGCATGTGCATATATATCTATGTACCCTTATTGTACGTTATTCTTATTGAAGTGGTATTACGGTTGAAGTTCATTTGTTAGTGCGGTTTATATAGCGTATCGTAACTAGTATTACAGTCACTTGCACACATGAGTAAGCATGATTGATGATATATTGGTGCATATATAGCACATACTACACATATACATTATAAGGTATACTACGCTGTTTATCTAAGAGTCTTATATAGGTACACTCATACGTACATATATATTGTACATAGTGCAGTGTGCCTTGCTTGCTTGTGTATATGTATATATACATGCAAAGGACTTACATATTTCATTCTCACAGTGCTCTCCAGTAAATCCGTCTGCACACATACAACCAGTGTCTGTACATGACCCGCGGTTTTGACAAAACGTTGTAGTGCAAATAGCAAACTCATCAACTATACATATATATATGAGTAGGTATATATATTAAATCATGTTTATATATGTTTATTAATATATACGTACATATGTACGTATATATGTGTATATATGCACTGTAGTATACAGTATATATACCTATATGTATGTATCTATATACATAGGTAGTGTAATATATACTAACAACTCATCAGTTTTTCACAGTTTATTCCACCATATCCAAGTGCACAAGCACAATGTCCATCAATACATGTACCGCCATTAAAACAGTGAGCATCACCTAATATTAACATGTTCAGCTATAAGGTACAAATTACCTAAAACATTGATATTGAGAAATCTAAAGGTATGAAAGGTACAACTTACATATAACACTTTGACAAGTTGGTCCAGTGAATTGAGGTGGACATTCACAATATAAATTATTCACACACTGTCCTCCATTATAACAATACACATGGTTACACTGGGACAACTCTAAAGTGAATATAAATGTGCACACAGAATATTAATGAGGTACAAATCCGTGCTAATCAGATAGATTTCATAGTGAGCATAATGTATATGTGTACATATATAACTCACTCTCAGTGCAATTGGCACCTTCATACCCATAAGGACATCCATATCTGCAGTAGCCATTGTCACAGTGCATTCCTTCATTACATTCAGGGAAACCTATAAGTGAGAGGCATGTACATGGTTTGAAGTAACAAATTATGTATACTATTCATTTGAATTCCTATCAATGAGACAGTAGTACTCTCTAAGTAGGGATGGCTGAAAAAATGGCCACGGTATACAATTTATTATCAATTAACATACATATATGTATATAACCAGCAGTGTTGCAACTAGAGCCAATTGTAAAAGTACATACGTATGTTTATATAGAAACTTACTAATAAGACATACATATTCAACTACTGTATGTACTAGAAACAGTAAATCTGCAAGTAGACTATGATTCTTACGACCACCTACAGGCCTTGCTATCACAGTCAGGTCCAGCCAGTCCAAATGGACAATCACACTGGTTTGTATCATTGTTGCAAACACCTCCATTAAAGCAGTATCCTTTACCACATGGAGCACCAATCACTGTACATATATATCATATCATATTAACTCCAATTCCACTCCAATATATTGCAAATGAAATAATATATAAATTACATATATACGTACCACTATAAGTACTGAAGTGATAGGGTTTATTTGTTGCGATCATGATGATATACGTATGAAGTTTATTGAGCAACAGCAACATTAAATCTTTGGAATAGAACGTTTCTACCCGTAGGTCTTCATCAGCAATAGACCTACAGGTTGAAACGTTCTATTCCAAAGATTTAATGTTGCTGTTGCTCAATAAACTTTATATATCATACTACAAGTACTATATACACAGTGCAAGTTATAGTGCATATTTGTACTACGTATGTATGTATATTACTTGTTTCGCATGCTTCTCCAGTGTATCCATAATTGCAATGGCATTTTCCTTGGTAGCAGTGACCATATTGGCAGTGAGGATTACCTGATTGTGGACACATACATATGTATCACTTAAAATACACTGTGTATATACGTACATATTCATATTGAACTTTATTTGTAAATATCACTGAATATATATATATGTATTAATGTATAATATAATATGTATTATATATATGCATACTTCTGTCTTGTGTACGCCTGAGGCTACTGTTTTGTGTTTGTGTATGTTTGTATAATGTGTGGATGGTGTACGTAGTCACTCACATATTCCATGTTCACAGAAATAGCCTTCAAATCCCTTGGAACACTGACACACTCCAGTGTAGCTATCACAAGTACCATTGTTGAAGCATCTGTAATTGCTACAGTTTACTGCAGTATAAATAACACACTGGAGGGTCTGACATGTTGTACATGAGGCAAATATATTATTATTATTATTAATGTGGCGCCATGGTTTACAAAAAGTAAGGTAAAAGATGAATATATACGTAGAATACATAATTGTCTACATATAATTATTATGCATGCACTTACTATGTTTAAGATTCATACCTGTTTCACAGAAGCCATGCAAGCAGTCACAATCTGGATTAGGGTTGTAGTCACATAATTTGCTATCATTATAGTGACACTGTGTAGTATACTCCATACATTCTATAGCTACATATATGTACATGGATTGAGGTAAATGTTGTCCAACTTTGAAGGTGCTACTGCAAATACCACGGGCTTACTTTTGTAACAATCTCCTTCAGACTCATTCCTGCACATACAGTCCATTTCTGGGTCTTTGCAACTTCCGTTAATAGCACAATTGGTCATCGAAGACAAGCAATCCAACACTGTATATAAGTAGAACATTACGTACATGTAATTATATATATCCACATGCAGATGTATAGCTTGCATAAATTCTCTATATAAAAAGTTACAACATTACACATCCTGTATCAGTTGTATACACATATAGGCTACTTGCTTGGTTCACAGTGTTCTATGACTGTTTCATTACTACAGCTGCTGTTCTGGCTGCAGGTTTTGGTGTAGTTCCAGCACTCAGTAACTATATACAAGCATATCTTCCCATTGCATGAGCCCTTCCAACAGCGTATATATACTTAACATATTAGTAGTGGTCGCTTAATCCTCTACGTACTCACCTTGCCAAGGCTGGTATTCACAAAAGTGGCCCTCGTATCCGAAAGGGCATTCACATTCTCCAGTCAATACATTGCATGTGCCATTATGGTGACAAGAATGGTAACTACAGTTGTATCCTAGTGGAGTGACAAGAATAGTAACTACAGTTGTATCCTAGTGGAGTGACAAGAATAGTAACTACAGTTGTATCCTAGTGGAGTGACAAGAATAATAACTACAATTGTATCCTAGTGGAGTGACAAGAATAGTAACTACAATTGTATCCTAGTGGAGTGACAAGAATAGTAACTACAATTGTATCCTAGTGGAGTGACAAGAATAGTAACTACAGTTGTATCCTAGTGGAGTGACAAGAATAGTAACTACAGTTGTATCCAGTGGAGTGATAAGAATAGTAACTACAATTGTATCCTAGTGGAGTGACAAGAATAGTAACTACAGTTGTATCCTAGTGGAGTGACAAGAATAATAACTACAATTGTATCCTAGTGGAGTGACAAGAATAGTAACTACAATTGTATCCTAGTGGAGTGACAAGAATAGTAACTACAGTTGTATCCTAGTGGAGTGACAAGAATAGTAACTACAATTGTATCCTAGTGGAGTGACAAGAATAGTAACTACAGTTGTATCCTAGTGGAGTGACAAGAATAGTAACTACAGTTGTATCCAGTGGAGTGATAAGAATAGTAACTACAATTGTATCCTAGTGGAGTGACAAGAATAGTAACTACAGTTGTATCCTAGTGGAGTGACAAGAATAGTAACTACAATTGTATCCTAGTGGAGTGACAAGAATAGTAACTACAATTGTATCCTAGTGGAGTGACAAGAATAGTAACTACAATTGTATAAGTTGTGGTAGATTTGTAGGGTTTCTATGTATGTGTGTGTATGTACGTATATCTTTGAATCCTCAAACCAGAAATATTCATAATTATCTCAGGCAATCCAAAGGAAAGAGGTAGACAACCAGGGCTAGGACATAGGGTGGCTCAGTGATGTCATGTGCACTGTATTATTCCTGCATCTGGATGATTTGATTGCTGACCATACCGTTAGGGTAAGTGTAATCTTCACATTCACCATTGTGGTCACATACTGTACAGTGGAACATTGAAGATTTAGTATATAATGAACACACTGTTATAAGGACCATAAACATGTACTGTATCTACATATTACTTATTGTATAGAACCATTGCATGCAATCTTACAAGAATATTCACAGAAGAGACCTCCAAATCCATCATAGCATTCACAGACTCCATTGAAGTCGTTGCACACTCCGTTGTAGCATGCATAATTTGTGCAATCAACCACTAAGTGAAGGAATGCTATGATTGTATGTATATATGTAGGCAACAAAAGACATGCTTATATAAGGTACGTACCTTTAATTTATCAGTGCAAACGCTATACATGAAGTGATAGGGAGAGATTTTAGTTGCATTCATTATGATAGATAAGTGATTTGGAGCTATCTGCAACGAAAATCAAGCTAGATTGAACGTTTTGACCTGTAGCTTTAGGTTTCTTATTGCTGATGAAGACCTACGGGTCGAAAAGTTCAATCTAGCTCGATTTTTGTTGCAGATAGCTCCAATAAACTTATCTATCACGCTATACATATATGTACATGTACAGTCCCAGCCTCATGTTGATACAAGCCATGTCCTTTTATAGGAAGATGGTGTTTATATCGATCATGAATGTGCTACCTTTGTCAGTGCAAGTGTCCTCTGTACATCCACACTTTGAGTTGAGTGTTTCATTGTGACAGGAACCATTAACTATACAAGACTCTCTGTATTCCAAGCATAGTAACACTGCAGTAACATACAATTATATAAGGGTAGATATTGAAGTAATAAGGGGTATTTGTTGCATTCATAAATGAATTGGTTACATCAGCACCACCCATTATTAATCAGAGTATTAAGGCATTTCGACCCGTAGGTCTTCTTTTTATTGCTGAAGAAGACCTATGTGTCGAAACGTCCTAACACTTTGATTAATAATAAGTGTTGCTGATTCTCAAATTCTAAGTAATTCAGGGTAGATGTTGTATATTATTATTACGATTCTCTTTTAATCTGTTTCATACAATATTGGCATTCTTCCTCTGCACAAATGCAATGCAGATCCACTGACTCCTCATCGCAGGTATCATTGATGTGACAATTTTCAATAAAACTCATGCAATTAAACACTAAAAAGAGTAAAGAGTAAGAAAATATAACAGATGAATTACTAAACAAATAGAGGATAAAGTAATAAAATATGTTCATTTCTTATATATACAGCTATGAACCTACTGTTATAACAGTGACCAGAGAACATTTCACTGCTGCAGTTGCCAAGGAGTGGACAAGTTGATGTATAATTCAAACACTCAAAGACTACACCATGAAGAAGGAATATGAGATTAACAGGTAACGTGAAAAAATATAATTCATAATATACTGAAAGCCAGCTATATGTACAATCTTTGTTGGACAGTTGCATGTCAGGATATTGAAGATGTGTATTATGCTAAACTTTACAAATTTTCACAAAGTAATGGTCCTATATTGACTAACATGGCCACTCTTCATAACTGCAGTCCAGGCCTGCAAATCCTTGAAGGCAGTCACACTCTCCAGTCAAAGTGTTACATGTTCCATTATTATAGCAAGAGATATTTCCACAAACATTTTGCTCATAACTTCCTGCACCACTTCCATATTCGGTGATATTCTTTTGAGCTTGAGACCTTGCTACACCTGCAGATGGATGATATATATACAGTTTGCACAGTCAAACCTCTCCCAACTTACTGTTGAGAATCGTAATGAGCAGGATGAGAGCTACATTCATGTCGCTGATTTAGTAAGGAGTATACAAACGTCATGACAACAAGTTTTCGCTTTAAAAAGAGCAACCAATGGATTCAAATTGCTGCAGCTTCTTGTCACGTGATTTAAGGGTCTTTCCGCAAGTCTACGGGGTTTCCCGTAACTTTTATAAAATGGCTCCTCCTTTCATGAGTGCGTATTTCCTCAAATAGTTTCACAATGGATTCTTCAAATGATCCTGTAGTTTCGGCTCAGGAAGGTTCGTCTTAATTTTGAAATAATATTAGCTGGTTTTGTAAATTGTATTGGAATCGTCAAAAGGTACGGTTTCTGCATCCACATAGCGGTATCAGAACTTGATGGCACAGATACGAAAGAAACGCCTTCAGTACCTCCGTCACATAAAACAAATAGTAAGTCCACCTGTACGGTTATATGGCTAAGATGTAGCGGACATTCCTAAGCAATTTGTTCCTATAGTATACTTTTTAATTTATCAAGTAACTTGTAGCTCTGAGATGGACATCTAATGAAATCCAGACTATAGACATGGTTGATTAAGCAATAAAATAGTCTGATTTCATCAGAATGGTGAGATCCTTGTGAAATAGTTTATGTTGGTTAGTCTATGAATAGTTTAAGTAAGACTTACAGTAACTGATTTCCAGTTGATGGTTAACTGGTACAACTATGTGATGAGGAAAATGAAAGTAGCTTTTATTTAGAGTAAGATATATTGCATTTCACGAGTGATAAGGATTGTTTGTGTGCGATCATGATGAAATCCAGAAGTATTATTGAGCAACAGCAACATAAATTATTGATATAGAACGTTTCAACCTGTAGATCTTCATCAGCAAATATATATGAAAAATGAGGAATGCATATGTATCATATAACAACTTATTCTAAATTTTATATTTGACCAAGTCTTACTTATTTCCAAAGTTGACACTAATCCTTTGTTTTATTCAACATATTACATTCTAAAGGATTTGTAAAATGATTCCTTGTTTACGTATGTTCATCAGAGCCTTGGTAATTAAATGGATGACTTTTTGTGTCATGCAGGTTCTTTAGAGGAAATGCGTTTACCAGACGGTTGGGTAAGCATGATGCACCAAGTGGGAAGAAAACTCTACTTTCACAAGTCAACTAGACTGTGTACTTGGGCACAGCCATATGTCTTGCCTCTTAATAAGAAAGTCAGGGTAAGTCTGTTTGGCAGCCAAAGGTACAGGACATGTAACCCGCTGTAGCTAGTTCTTTATACGTATGTGAGAGATATGCCTGAGGCTAGTGTAGTGACCGCTACTTTCTCCGTGATGTGTTCTGATTAATTTTGGCAAGTTTAATGATAATCCTGCAGCACAACAGTCTTTTTGCTAAGAAGCAAGTATTAACCCATCACGTTTTGGTAATCCTATTTAAAGAACTTCCTACCAACTCTCTCTCTCTGATAGAAGCATAGAATTCCTCAAGTGGTTTTGTCTGGTCTCACACAAACTTCCACTGGAATACAAGATACGTCTGAGGTGCAATGTAAAGATGATTCAACTGAAATTGATGGTTAGTATATCTGATTATTGAAACAAATAAACACAACATCTAGACCACATGAATGTCTAGACTGTCTGTACATCTAGACCACCTGACTGTCTGGATGTCTAGACCACCTGAATGTCTAGACTGTCTGTACATCTAGACCACCTGACTGTCTGGATGTCTAGACCACCTGAATGTCTAGACCACCTGAATGTCTAGACTGTCTGGATGTCTAAACCACCTGAATGCCTAAACCACCTGAATGTCTAAATCATCTGGATGTTTACCAATACCTATCCATTTGTGTAACACATACAGAATCATTTGATTACTCAAATAATGAAGAAGACATGCCCGAAGACAACACTGTATCTACTAGCAACCAGGAGTCGTCCAGGTGAGGTATACTACTGAGTTTTGGAGTATGTTGAAATGCCTTTGTCAAACTTCATTCAGTGGTGATGCAATTCAAAGGGAAAACGGTCAGGTGAACACAAAGTGGAGAAAAAACAAGGGAAAGAAGGTTAATATCTCTAAATTCTTCATTTGTAGCAGTGACAGTATCATCTGCACATTCATGATCAGTGGACCTAGCCTACTTCTATACTGTGACAGCTGTGGTATACAAAGTTAAGGATTATTAGTGCGTAATAGAATAAGGATTCTTAAGGATTATTAGAATAAGTATTTCTTAAGGATTATTAGAAGAAGGATTTCTTAAGGATTATTAGAAGAAGGATTTCTTAAGGATTATTAGAAGAAGGATTTCTTAAGGATTATTACAATAACTTGATGTGTATTTCCATAAAACAATGCATACATTTGTATACATTTGCATACATTTGCATACATTTGTAATATCTCAATGTGTTATTACTAGCGGGTCTAGGAGTGTGTGATTCAGTTTTCTTTATTAAAAGGATGTAGCCAAAGATTCTATAGCCATCCCTAAGCACATTCGGTGCTACCACCAGCAAAAGACCGGAAAACCGCTTCCAAAAGGTATCTATCTATATATACAACCTTGTCAATAGGGAGGGGCTGCTTGTACTAAAGGGGAGGGGCTGCTTGTACTAAAGGGGAGGGGCTGCTTGTACTAAAGGGGAGGGGCTGCTTGTACTAAAGGGGAGGGGCTGCTTGTATCGAAGGGGAGGGGCTGCTTGTATCGAAGGGGAGGGGCTGCTTGTACTAAAGGGGAGGGGCTGCTTGTATCGAAGGGGAGGGGCTGCTTGTATCGAAGGGGAGGGGCTGCTTGTATCGAAGGGGAGGGGCTGCTTGTATCGAAGGGGAGGGGCTGCTTGTATCGAAGGGAAATATATCTTGAGAGCATGTATATTTACACTATTTCCTATACAGTACATATATCTACAGTTGAGCAACTAAAGTAGTTTGATTACCAATGAAGTAAAACATAGCAGTAGATCCATCTTATTTGTATCTCATTAGCGTTGCTGGTTAAAAAAGGTCAGAGTTCTCTGGCGCAGGTGTACACTCTACCCTTCCCAGTTACAGTAACTACAAGAACATTGGAGTGTGACACAAGTGTGTTTGTGTGTGTGCATACATGTGTGTGTGCATGCATGTGTGTGTGTACGTGATGAATAATCGTACATCTTGTGTTTAAAGGTAAATCATCCGAGCCTTTTGTTGGACTTCTGTGTTTTGATGGAATTATACACGGAAGTGGGTTTGGAAGCACAAAGAAACACGCTAAACAAGAGGCGGGTAAGTTTATATGTACTCTAAGCATAACCCAGTCAAATACTGTTGTATGTCACATGTATGTCACATGTGAGAGTGGTTGTGAATATGCACATATACATAGAATACGTTCTCTTTAATATAGATTTATTTGTACATAAATAATTTCCCTCTTTAAAACTACTGTTTATCTTGCTGGAGTGGGCAACTTTATTGATTTGTAGAAGGCAGGGCTAGGAGAGCTGGCCCTATGACTACTAGCACCTTTACAAGTAATTCAGCCCCTTCAATATCTCTCGCCATCCCACCTCCTTGTCTACCCTCACAAGTGTGTGTGCATCAGTTTCAATTTAAGACCTTCCTCAAGTATCCGTGGTCATGTGTACAGTATGGGTGTGGTCATGTGTACAGTATGGGTGTGGTCATGTGTACAGTATGGGTGTGATCATGTGTACAGTATGGGTGTGGTCATGTTGAAAGGGAGAATTAGGAAGTGGTTTAAGGAGAAAATTAATATTTATCTTAATTGAAAGTGATAATGATAAATCTATTAATGCAAACTGGCTAGATGGATTATAAATTTCACTTGCTCTTCAGTACATCATTCCCTTTGATAGAATGAATGTATAGACTCTCTTTCCACATTTTCACAACTTTCTCCTTACTATAATTTAAATAAATCAAAAATTGCCTGTTAATAATCTTTATATACATCTATCTATGTATGTTATATCTTTCTTAGCTTATATGGCTCTGCATGCCCTGTTTAGTGAATCATTCCCACTTCGACCAAAGGACAGAAATATTGAAGGAATAGATGTAGGTCATTAGGTGTCAATAGATGTAGGTGTCAATCCAACGCAATTGTCAATCCAACATGTCAATGCAACATGTCAATCCAACAAGTCAATCCAACATGTCAATCCAACGCATCTATCAATTCCACTCCGATTTATTGTGACTGCAGGAAATGGACAGCATTGCCTTGACATCTTCTGAGGCACTCACTGCTCTAAGTGAGAATCATCACCCAAGTCCCTGGACTATATTAGAAGAATGTGTACAGAGGTGAACCTTGCTTCATTAGCTGTGTGTTTAATTAGTTTTTTTATACAAAAGGTTATTAGGTTCTCTGAAGTTAGCATCAAGAGTTTTAGGTTCTCTGAAGTTAGCATCAAGTGTGTCTGTTATGTGGGAATCTACATACGTACTTGTGTTCAACCATGAAAGACCATTTTCCCATAGACATGGTTGACATGAATATGAGGCTTTAGGAAAAAATATGAATTTGTATATTCAGTATTTGTGGTTCATCTAGAAAATGGGAAAAATGGATAAAATCCTGTGAACGTCGATTGGCGGAGGAGAATAATATGGTGTATGTACGTTTTAAGTTTGTCTGTCCGGTATAAACAGTACAATAATGGTTAATAATTAATACAGTTTGTCTACTAATTACTTTCTTTCCTTTAAACATTTGGCCTGGCCCTTTTAAATGTGTGTGGGCTGCAATGAACCATGGCAGGGTGATTGAATCCCAATTTCTAGCTGGCTTACCACAAACTGTTCCATCTTCTTTCCCTTTCTTGATTACTAATACACTGAAACAGTTGTGGTTTCTTATCACTACTTTGTGGGTTGTTCATATATACACCTTCCCTATGTAGGAATAAGGATGTCTTTCCCAACAAAGGTGACATAGCACTCAATGACAGCAGTAGGAATGAGCAGTACATCTGCGAGATGTCTTTAGGAGGTGATTTTGTCGCAGAAGGAGCTAACAACTCTAACAAACTACTTGCCAGAGAAGAAGCAGCTCAAAAAGTGTTATCAGTTAGTGTTTGGACATATTAAAATTAGCACTACTAATTATGTAGCAAGTTCAGTGTGTATGATTCTCTGCTTTTTGCTGAGTTAGGTTTGACCTTCACTGAGTTAGGTTTGACCTCTACTCTACTTTAATTCAACTATAGATATGACCTCTATTCAATTGAATATATAGACAATTAGTGTATTATGGTGGTTAAACCAATCACCTCCCCACAAGCCATACATGTGGCTGATTCATTAGCCCTCATGTGTGGCGCTATTCTGAATACCCATCCAGTTGATGTTTCCCTACATCAGCACTTGGAGAGGTCTCCTGTACATCTACTATACTCATCCAGATGCTAAAGTGGTACATAGCATGGTAAGTCACTTAAAAAAATATACATAGCCCGGTGCCCCTTAACCAGCACTGGTTGACATCTTGTGACAGACAGAGCTCTTTCGCCCTCACACTTGTGGTTTCATAATCAGTAAAGGTTAAGGCTTGCACTGGCGTAGTGTACCCTTTACTTCATGTGTACATAGTGTGTCACTATATAGCAGTACAGCTAACATGACCCTCTGTATGATCCTAGTACAGTAGGAATCATTCAAGTCTGGATAACCAGCACTTCCTACTGTGCTATTCAAATTTAAGACTTAATTTGCCAAATAAGCTTACTAAATTACAAAGGATAATTCTTTTAATGCAATTGATAGGCATGTTTTGTATGCTCAAATATACATGATGACTCAGCATGTATGTAAGCTTATCAAATTTCATTCATTATTCCTCCATTTTGCTGCAGAAAGCAATGATTATAATCCTGCTTGATGTGTGCAATATTTTTGTATTGTTTATGCTGTTATTTCTAAATATTCTAGAAAGGTGAAGGAGAAGACAGTAATTTTGATGCTACAAATAATGAGCTTCTCAGAAAGTTAAGGGATGGAATGAGATCGCTGGCTGCAATCTATCAGGTATACATACGTATATATATATTGCACAATTGTGTAGTTGCTAAGGACTAGGTCCCATATGTGTGGCATACCTGAACAGAATTACATCATAACCAAATATAAAATGTCTCATTCACAATACACTAAGGCAGTAATGGTATATGCAAACCTGCAGTTATGTGTCTCATTTATAGTAGATTATAATGGTTTACTCTCTAGCCTTGTATAGATCTTAATAATGGGGTTATCCTCTAATGTTCAGTGTTTGTATTTCTCACTGCAGGATAGACCAGTTCCTGTGGTTTGTTATAAGAAGGAATGTCTCATGGATTCCACCAGCTCTGGTTCCATTCAGCAATGACACTCATACAGATTGCCTTATTTGTAACTTCATTTTCCTGTTAAGCAGATCTTTTATTGTGAATTCAAGTTGACCTTTGACCTTTGGTACTATAGACTTGACTAGTCAGCTGCTACAACTAACCAATTGATAGAAATTTGATGGTGGAAGTTTGAAGTATTTGACTAAGATTCCTTTAATCTTTTAATTCTGAAATAATACAGTTAAGCATTACCTTGAATGATACATAATGTATTCAGGTAAAGAGATGGATGGAAAATGAAGTTATTGTATCCCATAGTAGACAAAAGGTATATAGAAGTAGCTAGTTTTTAAGTAGTGCAGTTTTAATATATATCTTTTCATTCATTAGACATCAAAAACTACTATGTATGCATATTGAAAATGTACTTATAACTCAGAAATCAGTAGAGAAATCAGTAGAGAGATACTAACAATATTTTATATATAGCAAATGTGACACTAACAATATGTACACCAACCCCATTTTAATCATAATTATGTCTATGAGATTAATTGTTTTAGTATATATAATTAAATAGGTAGGTTGTATATTGCTAGGGACGTTACAAGGATATTAATGTTCTTTTTAAAAGTTGTGAATCATTTATAGATAATTCTTGTTGTTGCGAATTATAAATTGCATTTGGTGTTAGCACTGTTGCTTTGAAATTTACAATTCAATTCATATGTAACTGTTGTACACCTGTTAAATCTAATGGCTATATAGGAATCCTTATATAACCAGCCATAAAATAAAATTGTCGTTTTTAGATTGTTCATGATCATCTCAGAGAAGAGCTAGAGGTTATATATACAATGTGTGGTCTCTTGGTGATGTGCCCTGTCAAAAAATGAGGTTTCGTGGTATAGGAAGTTCAACACTCGATCTGCGCACGTCATTAACTTAATTGCATCATATTTTATAACTTATAATTGCGTATACCTCCGTGTTACTTGCGCGAAAATTTGTTCTTCTCGTAGCCGTAAGGGACAAGGGTTTCGTATATACCGGTTGGTTACATATACATTTAGCAAATCATGAAATACTCGGTAGCTGTTACTTTAAAGATTTCAGTAGCAATCTTTTTATTGTGTTCTTTGTCCGGAATCAAAAAAACAAGTGAGTGTATAGCAAGTATATTTAGCGTCGAAATCTATATATACCTCCACGTATAGATAGAAAATTTATATGTAATAGAGTTTCTTGTAAAATTGTATTTAGAGCGTATAGCTTATAATGCAATTTAATGACGAAGATTTGTATACTATTTAAAACGAGCCGTTCGACGAATATAATACGTATAATCTATACTAGCTATCCGGATCTATAACTACAATCAAGTACTGCGACTAACTTGCACTACTATATTATAAAATAAATTTGATTCTCTAGTTTTTCTAGTAGTCAGAGCATTTTGTAACTTGCACTGTGCAGTACTTGATTGTAGTTTTACACAAATTAGTCGCCTCATTGTGCACACATGCACCAAATGTAGACTGTCTCCTGCTGGCAAACTTGAGCAATAGCTTACTGATTGTAAATTATACCACATGGTATACGAATTACATTTTCAGGTAGGTCTTAAATACGCGTGTTACATTAAATCTAAAAAGAACTGGTCTTTTAAATATCTTTATAGTTACCAAGCACAGCAGATTTGCTGTATATATACATTGAGAGGGAGACTAATAAGACCATAAAGTTTGATTCCATTTATGAGGTTCAGGATGTGTATAGCTTTTCCCTATAAGTAATGGGTCTAGGAAATAGTCTGTTTTCCTTAGCGCTCATGCTGACATCAGCAATGCTATCAGAAAGTAAGTAGTACTCTCTAATTAGAGATGGTCTATATATACAAGCAAGTTGATACTGTAAATCATGATATAAAATTTAAACATCATTTTCTGTGGATGTGGTTGACATGCTTATAACTTAAGCTAAGGAAAAATAGACCATTTAGACTTATTACTTGGGTAAAGAGGTTTTATTGATGTGTGCATGGATATAGCTTATATCAATGCATGTTTCTTCCTTTTTATAATATATGTATGTACATTGCAGGACAGATGTTTCTGAGAGTATATACCACGTACCTTCCACCAGTCTTCTCTAAATCTTGAAAAGTAATTAGCCATGTAAATATTTTTGTAAGAAGTAATTTTGGAGCAATGCATGTTATATATATATAAATGATAGCTCTGTATGTTTATTCTAATTAGACACAATTATACCAAATATAGATGTACATTTGTCCATTTTTATTATTTTTATTTCTTTTAAGATGGTCAGAACATAACTAAACAAGTGATTTCAATGGATAGTTCAACTTCAGTTGGACCTACTGCATCAAGCTCAGTTGAAGCTACCGCATCAAGCTCAGTTGAAGCTACTGCATCAAGCTCAGTTGAACCAACGGTATCAAGCTCAGTTGAAGCTACGGCATCAAACTCAGTTGAAGCTACCACATCAAGCTCAGTTGAAGCTACCACATCAAGCTCAGTTGAAGCTACCACATCAAGCTCAGTTGAAGCTACCACATCAAGCTCAGTTGAAGCTACCACATCAAGCTCAGTTGAAGCTACCACATCAAGCTCAGTTGAAGCTACCACATCAAGCTCAGTTGAAGCTACCACATCAAGCTCAGTTGGACCTACCACATCAAGCTCAGTTGGACCTACCACATCAAGCTCAGTTGAACCTACAGCATCAAGCTCAGTTGAACCTACAGCATCAAGCTCAGTTGGACCTACCACATCAAGCTCAGTTGAAGCTACCACATCAAGCTCAGTTGGACCTACCGCATCAAGCTCAGTTGAACCTACCGCATCAAGCTCAGTTGAACCTACAGCATCAAGCTCAGTTGAACCTACGGCATCAAGCTCAGTTGAAGCTACCACATCAACCTCAGTTGAATCTACCACATCAAGCTCAGTTGAAGCTACCACATCAAGCTCAGTTGGACCTACCACATCAAGCTCAGTTGAACCTACCACATCGAGCTCAGTTGAAGCTACCACATCAAGCTCAGTTGAACCTACAGCATCAAGCTCAGTTGAACCTACGGCATCAAGCTCAGTTGAAGCTACCACATCAAGCTCAGTTGGACCTACCACATCAACCTCAGTTGGACCTACCACATCAAGCTCAGTTGAAGCTACCACATCAAGCTCAGTTGAAGCTACCACATCAAGCTCAGTTGCAGCTACCACATCAAGCTCAGTTGAAGCTACCGCATCAACCTCAGTTGAAGCTACCACATCAAGCTCAGTTGGACCTACCACATCAAGCTCAGTTGGACCTACCACATCAAGCTCAGTTGAAGCTACCACATCAAGCTCAGTTGGACCTACCACATCAAGCTCAGTTGGACCTACCACATCAAGCTCAGTTGAACCTACAGCATCAAGCTCATTTGAACCTACAGCATCAAGCTCAGTTGGACCTACCACATCAAGCTCAGTTGAAGCTACCACATCAAGCTCAGTTGGACCTACCGCATCAAGCTCAGTTGAACCTACGGCATCAAGCTCAGTTGAACCTACGGCATCAAGCTCAGTTGAAGCTACCACATCAAGCTCAGTTGGACCTACCACATCAAGCTCAGTTGAAGCTACCACATCAAGCTCAGTTGAAGCTACCACATCAAGCTCAGTTGGACCTACCACATCAAGCTCAGTTGAAGCTACCACATCGAGCTCAGTTGAAGCTACCACATCAAGCTCAGTTGAACCTACAGCATCAAGCTCAGTTGAACCTACGGTATCAAGCTCAGTTGAAGCTACCACATCAAGCTCAGTTGGACCTACCACATCAACCTCAGTTGGACCTACCACATCAAGCTCAGTTGAAGCTACCACATCAAGCTCAGTTGAAGCTACCACATCAAGCTCAGTTGCAGCTACCACATCAAGCTCAGTTGAAGCTACCACATCAAGCTCAGTTGAAGCTACCACATCAAGCTCAGTTGAACCTACAGCATCAAGCTCAGTTGAAGCTACCACATCAAGCTCAGTTGAAGCTACCACATCAAGCTCAGTTGAACCTACCACATCAAGCTCAGTTGAAGCTACCACATCGAGCTCAGTTGGACCTACTGCATCAAGCTCAGTTGAAGCTACCACATCAAGCTCAGTTGAAGCTACCACATCAAGCTCAGTTGCAGCTACCACATCAAGCTCAGTTGAAGCTACCACATCAAGCTCAGTTGAAGCTACCACATCAAGCTCAGTTGAACCTACCACATCAAGCTCAGTTGAACCTACCACATCAAGCTCAGTTGAACCTACCACATCAAGCTCAGTTGAAGCTACCACATCAAGCTCAGTTGAAGCTACCACATCAAGCTCAGTTGAAGCTACCACATCAAGCTCAGTTGAAGCTACCACATTGAGCTCAGTTGGACCTACCACATCAAGCTCAGTTGAAGCTACCACATCAAGCTCAGTTGAAGCTACCACATCAAGCTCAGTTGGACCTACCACATCAAGCTCAGTTGGACCTACCACATCAAGCTCAGTTGAAGCTACCACATCAAGCTCAGTTGCAGCTACCACATCAAGCTCAGTTGCAGCTACCACATCAAGCTCAGTTGCAGCTACCACATCAAGCTCAGTTGAACCAACAGCATCAAGCTCAGTTGAAGCTACCACATTGAGCTCAGTTGAAGCTACCACATCAAGCTCAGTTGAACCTACAGCATCAAGCTCAGTTGGACCTACCGCATCAAGCTCAGTTGAAGCTACAACATCAAGCTCAGTTGGACCTACCGCATCAAGCTCAGTTGAAGCTACCACATCAAGCTCAGTTGAACCTACCGCATCAAGCTCAGTTGAAGCTACAACATCAAGCTCAATTGAAGCTACCACATCAAGCTCAGTTGAACCTACGGCATCAAGCTCAGTTGAATCTACCACATCAAGCTCAGTTGAACCTACGGCATCAAGCTCAGTTGGACCTACCGCATCAAGCTCAGTTGAAGCTACCACATCAAGCTCAGTTGGACCTACCGCATCAAGCTCAGTTGAAGCTACAACATCAAGCTCAGTTGAAGCTACCACATCAAGCTCAGTCGAACCTACGGCATCAAGCTCAGTTGAAGCTACCACATCAAGCTTAATTACTATTGGACCAACTCCACAACCAATAGAGGGTGGGTCAATATGTATGTGTTACATTTCAGTGTAACAACATGTCAACTTAATTATAGATTACACCACATGCAGTAATTAATAATGAATTTATATATATGAAGGACACATGTACGAAAATTTCAACATTGTTTTAATAGTTTACTAGCAATTCACTGTCTTCTTGAAGTAGAGTAATTTAAACAAGCTTATGTAGTTCAAAAGAAGGCAGATGAATGTACGCATGTATACTGTATGTGTATATATATAGGAAGATATATGTGTGCATAATACTTCTTCAGAGTACATGGCACATCTGATGATATAGGTGCGACTCAAGGTTTGAACTGTATTTCTTGTATACTTATAAAGGTTGCACTGAAGATATCACAAAGTACACGAATGAGGTGAATCTGACATGGCCAGTAACAGAACTCAATGCTACAGCAACACTTTCCTGTCCATGTTCGGACAATTCCACTTCACTCTTCAATCTCACCAGAAAGTGTCATGGAAACGGAACATGGGGAGTGGTCTACACTGAGCAATGTCAGCTATTATACGTCTGTGGAAATGTAATTGGCTTTAGCTATGAATGAGTATAGTATATGACAGTTTGTATAGAAATATAGCTTCACTAGAAGTAATACATATACAAAGTATAATTAATCTTTTATATCTAGTCTATTAATCTTCTAGTCTATTAATCTTCTAGTCTATTAATCTTCTTCTTCTAGTCCATGGAGACAATTCTGGAGAAGTACTCAAATAAAACAGCTAATGAGCATTTGAATGTAATTGAGGTATCATCCATAATCTATGCAGTGAGAGTGCTAGCATCAGTTGACAGTGTCTATAACAATAGTGTAAGTATACCTTATAGACTGTACATTTAGAATTACATGCTGTACGAGAATGTTATTATTTTATGTGCATGACAATAGTTACTTTTTCTTGTCTTTCTACATCATCCTTCACAGACAAGGGATACACTGTTGAAAATACTGGATAACATTTTAGATGTAGATGCCAGTATATTGGAGATCATAGGTAGTAACCCTCATTTAACTCTCAGGTACATATGAACATGTAATATAATATGTACACACCCCTTCACATGTCACACCCCTTCACATGTCACACCCCTTCACATGTCACACCCCTCACATGTCACACCCCTTCACATGTCACACCCCTTCACATGTCACACCCCTTCACATGTCACACCCCTCACATGTCACACCCCTTCACATGTCACACCCCTTCACATGTCACACCCCTCACATGTCACACCCCTCACATGTCACACCCCTCACATGTCACTCCCCTTCACATGTCACACCCCTCACATGTCACACCCCTTCACATGTCACACCCCTCACATGTCACACCCCTTCACATGTCACACCCCTCACATGTCACACCCCTTCACATGTCACACCCCTCACATGTCACACCCCTTCACATGTCACACCCCTCACATGTCACACCCCTCACATGTCACACCCCTTCACATGTCACACCCCTTCACATGTCACACCCCTCACATGTCACACCCCTTCACATGTCACACCCCTTCACATGTCACGCCCCTTCACATGTCACACCTCTCACATGTCACTCCCCTTCACATGTCACACCTCTCACATGTCACACCCCATCACATGTCACTCCCTTCACATGTCACACCCCTCACATGTCACACCCTTCACATGTCACACCTCTCACATGTCACACCCCTCACATGTCACTCCCCTTCACATGTCACTCCCCATGTGCATACACACTCCTTCATTTACACAACCTTTGTGCATTCTTTAGTAGCTAACAGACTCACTGTGTACGTGTACATTTGTGGGTAAGCAGACTTTACTATAAATCTGTTCTGTTTGTTCAAGGTTTATGGAGTCAATTGATATCATATCCAAATTAGCCAGCGAGTCCTTTACCTATTCTGGTAAAATGATGCAAATTAGTGTGATGATAAAGGAGGCATCTGTAATCCTAGGGAATGGATTATTGTCAAACCTGGGTAAAGGTGGAATTATCTTGCCAAAGTCTCTGTTTGAAGAAGGGACTTTCAGGGTAGGGTTTATTGCATTTCGAGGAGACAGTGTTACCATATTTGGAAAGTCACACAGTCAGGCAACAGTTGGTAGTGACATATTTGGAGCTACAGTTTATGATAGAAAAAGTCCAGTTGAAGGATTGGAAAATCCTGTCAAAATTTATTTTCATAAGACCACAGTAAGTCTCCTTATACTTGATCAAATAGCTGCAGTTATGTGAAATTACAGATATTTGTACATTTGTGGAATTCCCAGAAACAGCTATATACCGTATGGACCTAAATTTTCGTGGTTTTCGGTTTTTCACACTTTTCGCGTTTTTATTTTCGCAGATGATTAGTCCCACGAAAATTTAGGTCCATATGGTATCAGGCCCAGTGGTAAAGAAAAATATGGAGAAAACCCTTGTATCCTCATCCAAAGCTCTCACCAGGTATAGTATGGGCCTTTTATTCTAAAGTAGATGTAGGATATTGAAAATGGTGTATTAGGTCCTTATCTGCTGATAAGGAAACCACAAGCTTTTTAGCTATAATTTGGGAGTACTTATAGTGGAGTAGCCATGCATTTAGACATACCATGTACTGATGAGTTATAATAAAGACAAAATAGCTGTCTGTGACTCGACCATCTTTTTGAGTGGCTAGGGGGAGATTCTGGTTCTCATTAAGTGAACTTTGGTTCCACCCATTAGCTCATCGAGCTCCTCAGGAGACATGAGTGGGTGGAGTAAATCCAGAGTTCACTGAAGAGATATTAGGTTATTCATGGCAATGTTTACCCTTGTCTCCTATGCAGTCTGATGAAGGGACTGTATCTTGCAGGTTCTGGGACCCAAGCAGCAGTGGAGGTACATATATAATGCTGTATAGTATAATATATACATAAGATACTTATATACATAATAATAATAATTATTCATATACAGTATATACATATATACAGATACATGAATACGCACATACAGAATATAGACGTATACGTACGTACGTACTTATACATGATACATGATGTGGTGCTTATATTTCTGAAGTTAGGGATTAAACAAATGAGATCGATATACAGTAGTTTGATGTAGTACTTCAATATATGCATAATATTATATATAATGACTGCTTTTGTTCAATTTGAGGTGTGTGGAATGGAAGGGGTTGTTCAAAAGTTTTTGAAACATCAACCACTGTCACATGTCATTGCAACCATCTCACCAACTTTGCTCTTCTTAGATTACCAGTAAGTTCCAGTACATCAAAGAGCCTATATTGCCTCTAGTTACAGTATATACATAACATTTATATGCAAGCAATGCCCTATATAAAAATTACCAGCCAGCTGATGAGGCAAACCCTACTCATTAATTAACCAACCACCATATTTGGTTATGATAGAGTACCAGTTCTACAGAGCGTTCAGTTCCAGTCTTGGCAATTGTGCTTCCAGTGATACTAGGTGTGGTAGTACTTCTTGTACTAATTGTAGCTGTTGTAATCCTTGTAATGCGATGGTGAGTATGTATACCTATATGAGAAGTAACAGTATATATATGTATAAAGAGTGGAATATACACACATAATGTATTCAAGTTATACATTACAATAGTATGTAGTTTAGCAATCTAAACTATATAAATAAATTAGTGTATGATCCATGAACCCAATATATATATATATAAATATTATTTTATAAAGTATATATATATAAATATCATATTGTAGTCAATAAAGTGCTGTGGGTTGAAACATGCTCATGGAATCATCATAATCATATAAATATGTGCAAAGTCTGCACATTAACCTAAACACTTGTTTTTTTAATTTTATTGTTTATTCAGGAAAATGGCAGTTTACTTTCCATTCATTCACTTGTATATACGTATATATACTGTATTTGTCTGAATAGAAGCCCTGGCTTCTATTTTGTTCCAGTCATTTTTGACCTGGCCTCAATTCGAGCTGGGCTTCTATTCGAACCAGCTTCTATACAATTGTATATAAATATATACGTACATCTTTGTATACGTATATATTTTAGGAGGAGAAGGCGTGCAAAGTGGAGGGCAATGGAGAAGGAATCCGAAGCCACAATGTTAACAGAGCTTGCAGAAATAGACAAGTATACTGAAATAAAAGGTAGTGAAGTGGAGGATAAAGATAACTTCGAAGGTCCACCCTCTTCTCCTGGCTATAAATACTACACGTCTGATCTTTGAGATGGATGGCAGATGTAGAGTATCTTAACTTCAATTTTACATTATTTCTTGTTGCTAACACTTTAGGACTGCATGTTTGTATAGGCACATGTGTGTATATATGCATATAGCAGCTGTTTCATTGGCTCAATAGACAGTTGAGTAGTTAAATGTAACAGTAGCTTAATTTAGCATGAGTTTACATGTGAGTGATGAGTAGAATGCTCTAGTCAACTTACAAACTAGAGATGTAAAGCTAATGCCGTATTTAAAAGAGATAAGAAAATGACTTCATTTCTTGTGTAATCTTTCCTAAAGGTCACACATGACTAGAGGGTCAATGCATTTGTCTCATATTACACGGCCAGAGCTTCACAATGCACAACAGAGTAGGTATTTCTGAGCAGGGTAGAGTAGAAGACCACGCAGCATGACCAAGGAACAGAGTGGGCCTTTGTTTTGCGTGTACTTGAACCAAAATTTGTACATATAATCTATTTGACGAGTTGTAGGTTGTGAAATGAATTGTGATTATGGCATATGGCAGGCAGTAAGAGGATTCTGTTTGTAGTTCTGCTGTATATGACGATGTATCTTCTAGCTCTATGTAGCTGTTCTGTTAGTGCTGTTGTGTTAAATCTCAAAATTGTAATATATATAACCAGCAATTATCACAAAATTCAACAAATACATAAACAAACATGTATAACTTCAACTAAACAAAGAGACAAATGTTGGGAAGTTGATTGTTACAATTAAAGAATGAAGTATTAATTTACAACAATAATCATGAAGATGAAGCTGGCTATTTGACATCAAAGGAGAAAGCTAGTAGGGGCAGAGTCTAAGGGTTTGCCAGGATCTAAGTGTTCCTCACCAGCAACCTGTCTTGCCAGTGTAGTCAAAGTCTTGTGAAGGTCAGAGAGGCAGGATGTAGGGATCTCAATACCTAGTACAGTAAAGGGATCCCTTTGAATGATACACGAGCATCACATGGTTGTCACATGAGCATCACATAGGTGTCACATTTAGTATCAATGGTTGTCACATGAGCATCACATAGGTGTCACATTAGTATCAATGGTTGTCACATAAGCATAAGCATCACATGGGTGTCACATGAGCATCACATGGGTGTTACATAGTGTCACATGAGCATCACATGGGTGTCACATGAGTATCACATGGGTGTCACATGAGCATCAAATGAGTGTCACATGAGCATCACATGAGTATGACATGGGTGTCACATGAGCATCAAATGGGTGTCACATGAGCATCAATGGGTGTCACATGAGCATCACATGGGTGTTACAGGAGTACAAACTAACCAACTAATTTCCTTCCTTCCCTTGTTTGTATTCGGACAATCTGCATCTTGTAGTTCTGAGAGTGATGTCTACTGAAGACACCTTCCAAATGGTTCCATATTCCAAGAACAGAACCACTAAGTATGAAGTGCTCCCTTCTTCTCAAACCAACATTACAAGTACCAAACAGGGACAACTTACATTTCCCCAACCTACGTAGGCATGGCAACAGGAAACAGTGGTACAAGCAGATGTGGAAGAACAGGAAGCAAGATAAAAAAGTGAGGTTAGAAAATAGGAAGTGACATTCATGGGAAAGGTCGGAGAACAGGAAGTGAAGTGAAAAAGGTGAGAGAGGTATGTAGCTTGGCATACTACGTACATGTTTGGATTACAAGTATGTCATACAATGAAACCTTACGTGTACAAGTGTTGGCAAAATTTATTGGACGAAGTATACTGATGTTCCCACCACACTTGAGCTTCCTCTGGGGTAACCTAGCAACATAAATCAATTAATAAGTTAGATTGTGAAATCAGCCAATATCTGTAATTAGTCCTTCAACTTGATGGTATTGCGCAACCTTTTGGCCAATGAGCTCTTATAAAGGTCTTAAGAAGATAATACCTTTTTGTATTTTGCTTGTATAGCTGATAGTTTTTCATGCTTAGCTGATACTCCAGTGTTGGGTCTTGTTATGAGGTAGAGATTCTCTTTGACATCAGCACTCTTCACAAGAATGGCCATCTTCCGGTCCATTGCATACACCTAACACGGGACACAAAGGTGACACTGGATTGATAGCCACTAACAATGAAATTATAGTGGTGGAAATATTAAGCAGTGTAGAACCAGCCATATCTTAAGTTGATTGTGAAACTACATTTATCTAGAGCGATGCATGCATGAACTAAAAAGGAAATCGGTCATCACTCCATAGGGAATGAACCAGACCATTTCCTTATATGGGAATGAACCAGACCACTTCCTTATATGGGAACGAGCCAGATCACTTCCTTATATGGGAATGAGCCAGACCACTTCCTTATATGGGAATGAGCCAGACTCACTCTTTTGGATATATAGAACCCTTCTCCTGGCTGCCTCTCATGTTCTAGCCTATCCACAGCTGATTGATATGAGACACCTCGCTCTATCAGTACCTTAACAAAGAAAACAAACTACACTCAGACCATATGACAGGAAGCATGCAGGGATATGAACAGGAAGTAGACAGGTTGGCAGGAAGCAAACACACTGGTAGGAAACAGAAAGATTGACAGCAGTCTAAAGAGAGACTAACAGCCATTACTTTGTTTAAATAGGTTGTAGCAGTCCTAAAGGCTGGGTCTCCAATAAACTCTTCAGTTGTCACTATTTCAACATTCTCACCTCCGCTTCCAAAATCTACAGAATTTCAAACCACATTGGACTACAAAATCACTCTACGCACTGTGTTCATGCGACGAAGGTAGAGCCAACTCACCGACAATACCCCCATCCCACTTCCCCATTCGCTTGGCCTGTAATATTAAGAGGTTTAGAGTGTCAGTGAAGTAACTGAATATTTGATTTTGAAGCTTAACAGGAACTCCCAGAAGTCGATTGAGGAACTTTGAGATGTTGGAAGCATCTGTCAATTTTGGAATAGGAAATGTGAAAAAGAACTTTAAGAACAGATTAGCAAATCAAAGACAGCTTCCTAAGTTACAAGCTACACCTACCTTTGTCCATGTCCACTTTTCCAGAATATTCATTTCTGTGTAGCAACCCTGCTCCAATTAGAGCGGTCGTAGCTCCTATTGCAAGACAAGTAGACATGACTGGATGAACTGATCTCTCAGAGAGAAGAGAAGAGTGGTAGAACAGTTCTTCAACACTAGCAGCCTCGGCAATGGCTTACTAGTCTAGATGAGCTAGCTGAGGCTAGAATATCATCTTAGCTACTATCTCAATAAGGCTCTTTTTACAAGTCATAATTCACTTTTTGATATCCACTTACTACTGAAGAAGTCAGCATTGTAGTCCTGTCCCGAGACTAGAGGCTTTGAAATGCCCACTACAGACTGAAGAACAAGTTCCAGCGCTGCTCTGCCGTACTGCATGGAAAGTAGGAAGGAAGGGGAGGGTAGCTGAATTATTATCAGAGTAACCAGAATATTAATGAGGGGCTCTTCTTGTGTATACCTTAGTATCAATGTTGAATCTACTCAGATCGCGGGTCTCCCCTGCTCTCCTGTCACCATGTGTCAGTGCACCCTAGCACACATCACACATCACACAATCAGATATATGTACGTACATACTGGAATGATATCCACCACTCTATGTAGCACATATATGTAGGTGGGAATATGATCTCAGTGCGCTTACCAGGCTCTCCAGTCTCTTAGAGACAGTTGAGGCAAACCTTTTCTCCCCTGCAAGTGCTGAAATGAGGAAGACATATTCAGGAGCTGAGGTCTGGTTGGACCTGTGAGTACGACCTGTAGGAGAACCAAGGGAGAGGGGATGGTGGATGGGCGGTGGTGGGAGGGCAGATGGGCGGGTGGTGGGAGGGCAGATGGGCGGGTGGTGGGAGGGCAGATGGGCGGGTGGTGGGAGGGCAGATGGGCGGGTGGTGGGAGGGCAGATGGGCGGGTGGTGGGAGGGCAGATGGGCGGGTGGTGGGAGGGCAGATGGGCGGGTGGTGGGAGGGCAGATTGGTGGGTGGTGGGAGGGCAGATGGGCGGGTGGTGGGAGGGCAGATGGGCGGGTGGTGGGAGGGCAGATGGGCGGGTGGTGGGAGGGCAGATGGGCGGGTGGTGGGAGGGCAGATGGGCGGGTGGTGGGAGGGCAGATGGGTGGTGGTGTTTGGACATACCAAACTGCTGAATGGCCTTGTCAGCACTCCAAGGTAACTCAAGCGTAATGTGAACCCTTCTCTTTTGATTCTTAAGGGAACACAAAGAAAGAACAATGTTAACACATGATGCAATCATAACCAGTAGCTCTCGTGTTGGCTACCTTTTCTCTTCTATCTGCATGGAGGGATATCCCAGAACTGGCTGCCTCCGATATGATGGCTACATCCTGAGAGGTAGGATGGGATCACAGGGTTGGCTAAACACAAAATGAATCTTGTAAAAACATAATCTGAATACCTTTTCTCCATCCATGAATGCTTGCTTCTCTGCTAGGTTCATCATCTCCACGGGAATGTCCCCTTGACTCCTCAGCTGGTACTTGACTGTCCCATTGGGCTGGCTCACCAGACGACCTCTTCTCCCCGTCATCTGTAGCAAGGGAAAGACCGTGACGGACACTCAATCAAAATGGCCGACACTTTATACATGCCCTTGTGTAGTCACAGGACATAACAAATGGAACTACCTAGTACATTAATAATTTAACACACCAATTTTCTTACATGCTACATCTACTTTAGAGTAAACGTTCTATTGGGTTTGAGTGAGAGGTTTGGATGAGGATACAAGTGTTTTCGTCTTCTTCTCTTCTTCTCCACATGTCAGCATGCAGCATGCAGCATTCCAGGAATTAGCACAATCAGTTAACCTAACTTTATGACCTCACAAACAGGCAGTACCCACCTCTGACACAAAGAGTGGTCCGCCAAGTCCTTTAATCAGCTCATCCAGTGTATTGTGTGGAAGATAGGGAGAGAGGACGTGCAACTTTTGCAACAACTCATCTTTTAACTTTGCTACTACAGAGCTCCTAGCAGCTGGGTCTGTGCTGTGCTTTGCTGACTCAACCAGTCCTTCTGTCTGTGCTGAAGAGAAGCTTGCTAGTGAGTCCCTTAAACTGCCTCCTGTTGCTAAGCTCCTGGGAGAAGGTTGGTTGCTATGACTACGGCCAATAAGGTTTAAATAAGGCTTCTCCTCCTTCATTAAGGAGGGTATAGCTATTGAATGTCTTCTGGAAGTTGATGGTTTTCCAGAAGACTTTAAGGGTTCTTTGTTCAGCTTTCTCTTCTTGGCTTGAGGTTTCTTCCTGTGAGAAGCAGCTGAAAACAAAAGAGACATCTCAATTTTAGAGAACTGTCATCATCACTGAATCATTTGGTTGTCATTGCAATTTAAATATTTAAAACTTACCTTCAAACATTTTAAATGGATCTATGGAATCATCATTATCATCTGAGGACGGACTATCACTGTCAGTGTCACTATCAGTATCACTACTCTCACTGTCATTACTAAAGTCACTGTCATCTTCAGAATCACTGCTGGCAACTGTGCAAATATTAAAGAGTCAAACTTATGCAATAAAGAGTCAAACTTATGCAATAAAGAGTCAACCTTATGCAATAACATATTTGGACACTAG
Organism: Chondrosia reniformis; assembly: GCA_947172415.1. Taxonomy (NCBI): domain Eukaryota; kingdom Metazoa; phylum Porifera; class Demospongiae; order Chondrillida; family Chondrillidae; genus Chondrosia; species Chondrosia reniformis. The sequence continues at coordinate 618,335 of OX359193.1, forward strand.
CTTGTTGAAGCAAGTCAATCTCTTAGGCAACCTTGACTATCCTCACCTTCTTCTCCTCTGAGACGCTTTCTTAAGCTAGCGGGTAGTGTGGGGTCATCAAAGAGGTCGTAATGAAACAAACTACTTTTCACTTCAGCAGTTGGAAAGTGCTTCTTTATCAAACTTTCAAATACACCCCTGCAGCCAGATACAATTCAATCAACAAAGAAAGGTACATATACAGTGCTACACTGTCAGATTAGAGTGGAGATACACGAAACTAGATCAAAGGGATGAGCTTACTTAGCAGTTGACACAAACTCAGTTAGTTCCCCTCTGGCCTGCTCCAGTTGCTCTAATGTGCGAGCCTCTCCAGTAGACTGCAAACCAATAACCACACACTACAGAAACAAGACAGCATTAAGATGGCTGACCATTATAAGAGCGACCATTATAAGAGCACATTAAGATGACCGCTAACTACAAGAGCACATTAAGATGACTGCTAACTACAAGAGCACATTAAGATGGCTGACCATTGTAAGAGCGACCATTATAAGAGCACATTAAGATGGCCGCTAACTACAAGAGCACATTAAGATGGCCGCTAACTACAAGAGCACATTAAGATGGCCGCTAACTACAAGAGCACATTAAGATGGCCGCTAACTACAAGAGCATATTAATAGTAAAGCTAACCTTTCCCTCTTTTATTGATTTTTTGGCTAATGCAATAGCTTCTTTGACTTTGGCTGCTATGCATAGATACTTGAAGAATCGCTACATTACAATAACATAAAGAAACTCAAAGCCTACGTAGCAAGGCACACTTCCTTTGAGGAATAAAGGGGTCACCCTCAGAGGGGGAAGAGCTGTGTGCTACTTATAAACTTGCCTGGTGGGCAGCCCAGAAGAGGGACCACATGTGAGAGACATCAATATCCAGGAGTTGAGCTGCTTCTTCAAACTTCCTCTTTGCCTCCACCCACTACAACAACAAGTGACTTCACATATCAGATGAGCCCATGTTGCCGACAATATTCCAAGTGATTGTGTTTGTTTGGAAAACACCACAACTATGACATTGTGTTCTTAAGGCACCAAAAACTAAATCTGTACTATCTAACTAAATCTGTACTAACTAACTAAATCTGTACTAACTAACTAAGTCTGTACTAACTAAGTCTGTACTAACTAAGTCTGTAGGATGAATGTGTGTGTGTGGCCACTCACAATGTCCACAGCTGCATCGTACATGTCTATAAAGTCCTCAGACAGCTGTACTTCCTTAATTTGAAAGGAGACTCCATGGAAACTAAGTTGGCGGGCAATGTATGCACCACGCAGCTGCACAAGTACACAAACAGCAAAATGGATGCCATACAGGTTGTGTATTGACACTAGTGCCAACCTTCATATCCATGGCAACCAGTTCCATGGCACCAACACCTCTCCTCTCTACAGCTTTCAGAAAGTCTAAAAAGTCATCAAATTGGGTTCCCTTTCCCCAAATACCCAACCTGGACATGTAACCCATGTTACGAGGCTCAGATGCACCTATATGTGTAGGAACACAGTTTTAAGTACATTTCATCACATATACGTACACATCTGTCACCCACGGTACACATCTGTCACCCACGGTACACATCTGTCACCCACGGTACACATCTGTCACCCACGGTACACATCTGTCACCCACGGTACACATCTGTCACCATGACAACAAGTCTGTCACCCATGGTACACATCTGTCACCCATGGTACACATCTGTCACCCACATCATGTCTGTCACCAGGACAACATTATGAATACACAGTCTGACCTGTAGCACTGCAGTAAACAATCCTGGCCTTGGGCAGTCTCTCCTGAAGTTCCAAAACTACAGTTCCCGTCTTACTTGGCTTGCCTGACTTGGAGGGAAAGAGGTTCTTGGCTTTGTGACACTCATCTAGAACAATCTTGTGAACAGTCAAGGGTGTAACACTTGTTAGCACTTTGTAAATAAGTACAAAACACAAGCATCACCTGATAAATACGTGCAGTACTTATCAAGGATTCCACACAGTGAAACTGTAAACACTAAATGTATTTCAAAAGTGAACATCTGTGCATAGTCCGTTGAGGATACCAATCCATCAAATCCTGTACCCAACCAGTGCAAGAGCTGGTTAAGTCTTGTGCTATACTTGCCTCCTGAAGTACTCTTGCCAATTAGTGCAGAGTAGGTACTGAATATAACTCCCTTTTTAACTCTGTCATTTCGTTTACCACTTATCTTTCCATAGCGAAACTATTTCACAAATACAGCACAACTTTTAACTCTTGTAAGAAGGTTCATATAAAAACTTACTTTATTGAGAGCGTACACTTGAAGCTTTTTTGCCCCAACATCGTGTAAATCCCTAAAAAGAAGGAAAAAGGAGGAACTCAAAAAAACTTACAAAAAAACAAAAACTCAGGTATCTAATCCAGCTAATCCAGCTAATCTTCAATAAAGAGAACCAACTGTTATATTATTAACTACTTACTATATATCTATATATAAATTATTATTGTAATATTGCCATTTTATTGTTACACCTTGAAAAAAAAAAAAAAAAAAAGGAGGAAAAAAAAAGAAAAAAGTGCCGAAACCCGGGATCGAACCAGGGACCTTTAGATCTTCAGTCTAACGCTCTCCCGACTGAGCTATTTCGGCAGCTTACTTAGGTCTCTTGTTTTGAATATTTAAACCAACCTCACCTCATCGCGTCATATTTCAAGTCGTTGGATACACTTAACCTGAATGAACACACGGAATGTAAACGAGTGTGAGAACATTACAACAATGTTATATTCATCTCAATCTTACCAAACTGCCTTCTTCCTTCCATCCAAATAATTTTGGTAAATAATCCCTAGGAGCACAAACAAGACTACCAATAATTCATGCTGCGCAACTTCATGTTGCAACAGAAGAGATCTATGATTTACCTGCAATGATTCTTCCTTTACCAACACCAGCTCCGTCACCTAGAAAACATACAATTCATAACTGTGGTAATTTTTTGGGATAGTAAATTCAACACCATTATCAAATATATTAAAGATGTGCTATTTTTTTGGGGCGCCAAAGGTTTTAATATGGATTCTTGTTCAGAACCTTGTATATACCGTCAACAAAATGGCAGACACTCAGGCTGGATTTCGCTTACTAAGCTTAAAGCTAGCTTTCACTTCCTTTTGTTGAAACATTGAACCAATGAATAGGATTTAGAAACCACCTTTACTAATACTATGCAACGTAAAGCCTGCACAAAACGTTTTCTACAATAGATGGCCTTGAAATTGACGGTATTCGAGCAACGACCAGAATCAGTTAACCAGACATCTAACAACTAGCAAGTAGTTTGAGTTTGGGGGCGTCAGGTGCCCCACAAGTTTTTAAACTCATTTATTTGTATTACATGTACAAAACATTACAGTGACATTGGATTTTACAACAAAGTATTCAACATCTGGATACCAAGCATATATCATTGTAGTTGTAGCAAGTTCTAGAACTTTAATTAACAAAATATGATTCATAAAGTAGTAATTCATGAAACACTATTTTACTTCAGATATGGTTGACATCAAAAATAGACTGTTTTCAAGGCTTGTTACTAAGAGAAAGCTTATATAGAGCTTTAGGATGATGATACAGCTTCATTCCAACCTAGTCATAGTTCACTAGATTCCAAACAGTTTAAAATGCCACTTCTGCATGTCCCTTACCAACAAGAAACCCAGCTCTACAGCCGTTGCCCAAGATATTCATGTGCTGTTGACAAGTGTAGACCACTGCTTCCAGCTGGAGGGCAGAGAGCTTCTTCTCCTCGATGATGCTGACAGGGAAGGTGAGATCTAACCACACTGACGGAGGTTCCACACTGGACAATGTACTGTACATAATGGGGGCCAAAGATCAGTACATTAAGGGGGTGACAGGTGAGGACATGAAGGGGGGTGGTGGGTGAGGACATGAAGGGGGCGTGGTGGGTGAGGACATGAAGGGGGCGTGGTGGGTGAGGACATGAAGGGGGCGTGGTGGGTGAGGACATGAAGGGGGCGTGGTGGGTGAGGACATGAAGGGGGCGTGGTGGGTGAGGACATGAAGGGGGCATGGTGGGTGAGGACATGAAGGGGGCGTGGTGGGTGAGGACAGGAAGGGGGCGTGCTGGGTGAGGACATGAAGGGGGCGTGGTGGGTGAGGACAGGAAGGGGGCGTGCTGGGTGAGGACAGGAAGGGGGCGTGCTGGGTGAGGACATGAAGGGGGTATACGTAGTAGGCTGAAGAGGTGAGTGTAAACAATTAGTGCAAACAGTGTGTTTATTAACCTGGACTCCACCACAGGGTCAGGATGAGGATAACCAATTTTCACTGAACAAAGAGAGACAGAAAAAAATTAACAGATAAAGAAAAATAGGGGAACTTTAAGATCTAAAGCCAATCCTAAGGCATTGATATCATCATCATTGAACTAGTAGTATCCAGAGTTCAATGATGAAGATAGAGTATACTTCAGAGGTGCTGATGGTTTTCTCATGCATACATAACTGTGCACTAGTGCTGTCGCCAGTCACACCAAATCGCACCAATAGATAGCCACTATTAGTATAAGCTCATAGTTTCTACTAGCCTGCCACTAGACTCTACTTCTCTTCCGTCTCCGCACGATAATGAGAAGTAGGGTCTAACGGCCAGACTAGGTTTGTTTTTTTAGAAAATGTCACAAGGGGAATAAAATACAATATAGTACATTTTTAGGGCAACCTAGTTTACTGACTGTTTGATAGTAGATTTTTCAAGGGGGTGAATATGCATTTTTAAGAGGGGACAAATGCCCCCCCCCCCCCCCCCCAGGAAACCTGTCTACACCTAACTATTTTGTCTGTCCACTCACACTTGGAGGGTTTATATGTCGCATAAGTATCTCCGGATAAAAAATCATCATCTACTTCAGCTTCTGCCTCTACCTCTTCACTGATACCTGCGATACCCTCAGAGGCTTTCACTTCTCGAAGAACCTGTTTCACTGATATTTCTTCTTCTGTTGGGCCAGATCGTGAACTAATGAAGTCTATTTTCTTGACACTGTGAAATGAAAATTATACATTGTGTGGGTGTTTAGTAAAAATATGCATAAATGCATTATATGAAAAATCTAATGAACCATTTTCCTACATGCTATGCCTATTCTGTAAAGGAGCCTATAGGGAACTAAACCTAAAGAGAGCTTTGGATGAAGATACGGGTTCAGATATTACGTATATATATTATGTATGTCTTCATACTCTAAGCAGATTGATTGAATTGACTGGACAACATCAGGAATGAGTGCATTTTAAATTAAAGAAGAATCTTTAATTTGTTATTCATTTTCAGTTAATATTCAATAAAAGAGATTTAAACACAGATAGTGGAGGGCATTCCTCAAGCAAGTTTGGAGTGAACTAGAGAATGTGGTTCTACATGACTTTTAGAAGATAGGCTTAGTAATTGTAGGGATTTTGAAGTAAATGGATGGTGTCTCTAAAGTGAATTGAAAGAGCTACCTACCTATCCTTCAGAGTCAAATTTGGTGACAACTGGACTAGAGGTTTGCTGAGTTGTAGAGCACTAGTTAAACCTTGAATACTTGTCTTTGTTAAGCCACCAGTAAGAGGTACAGCTGAAGACATTGCCACTGTGGCAGGCTTTGAGTGCGACACAGCAAGAGGATAAGGCAGCCCTCCCATTGCAGAGGATGACGGAAGGAGAGGGAGAGACGGTTGGGGCATCAGTTGAGCCACGGCCTGTTTGCCTAGTATGTCAGAGTAACCTCCCATTTGGGTGGTGATGGGAGTTGACGAGGTGAGTGAGTTCAAAATTTCTGTCATGGGGTCTGGTGTAGCTATGGCAGAACTTCCAAATAAAGCCTCAAAGGAAGTATCCAAAAGTGCTGAGGTATGCGGGTCTGAAGAAGCGAGTATGTTTTGACCTGCTGTGGAAGAACTATACGAGACCGTCTCGGGAATTAGGGAGTTCAAATCCACCACACTACTGACAGGTGGATTTACTTTATTGCCGTCGTCTAGAAAGGAACCTAACACATCATCCACCGAAAGTTTTCCTTTTGAGAAGTTATTGGCTTGCGAATTCTGTTCCTTTGGCAACTGTAGGACTACGGGGTCGACGACTGTGGCGACCAACTTTCCTAAATCGTCAGAGACGAGGGGTACTGCACCAGAAGAACTCTTTGGTGTTTGACCGACCGACTGGTGGTCTATGCCACTGGAGCGTAGAGCTAGCGAAAGAATGTCATCCATTTGAATAGTGAAACGTCGTTAAGCAAGTGTTTCTGAATTTACTGGTATCCAGGGACCAAGGTTTTTATACTCATAAAGTAAAATATAGAGTCATTTCCTCAAAGGCCTCAGATCGATTGAACGTGGCATAGTTTGGGGATTTATGGAACTCCCCTTTTATATGGCGCCGATCTACATAGTGTATGACGAACACGTGATAATATGTTGGTCCGCAAGTTTACATGAGCATAAATAACAATTGATAAAAACAAGACTACACGTCTCGAACTTCGCATGTAAATGATAGAGGAGATAAAGAGTGCTGTGTGATAGATGTTTCGGCTGTATTAGGAGGAGCTGGTGGCGTGTGTGCATTAGACATTAAAGTAACAGGAGAATTTGCTGGAGATGGGTATACGGGCTTCTCTGGCGACGGATAGGCGGCCTGAATGGAGGAAAGATTGAGAATTAAGAGAGAATTTAAGATCTGTTTGCCCATGTCTGGCTCTTTGTAAACAAGTGTTAGAGTAGAAAATACAATGACTTTGTTTACCTGAAACTTTCTTTTTAATGCTCTGTGGATAGTTGGGGCAATCCCCTCTCCAACAAGAGAGTAGTCCTTATCTTTGATGAGTGGTGTTCCACCAGGACTCCTATGTACATGATATCAGTGTGGTACAAGGATATGTAAACCACAAGTGTTTTAATTTGTACCTGTCAATGTCCACTCTTCTTAAGCTGGTTCTCAATCTCTTCAACTCATATCTGTGATACAATGTTGTACAAGTGTTTCATGTGTATTTTAAATTATATTCAATTGCTCAACTAACGGGGCTACATTTATCGATTTTCTTCGATTGCCAACTTTACCCCCAGATCTCAACCTTCTACTGGGAAAGCTCTCTGTGGGCTCTATACTTCTTCTCAGCTACATACACAAAGAAAAGAACAGGAAGTGAACAAAGAAAGCATTCTAGTATCATGACCAAGCCACATAAACAAATACCTTTATGGAGGATCTCTCTTTAGCATTCTTTAATCTCACAGACTTAATGTCATCCAAAGTTACGATTGGTTGATTGAGTGATTTTGCCTTTAGAGTATATAAGTATAGGGAAGCTTTAACAAATCTTACATTATACCTTTAAAATACATTGCTTATAATAGAAATCTCACCTTTGCCATATTTTTAATTCTCAATGATGATCTTACTGGTAGAACAGCAACAGATAGTGGAAGAACAGGTGGAAGAGGCGGGGGAGGAGGAGGAGGAGGCGGGGCTACACCACCCTCATTTCCAGCAGCTATATCAACATTCTTTATTGAAAGAGAGAGGAATTGAATATAATTGAAATACATACCAAGACTTAGCTTGTTCTAACCTTTGTTATACGTTTCTTAGCTTGTCGAACTTCCTCAAGTTCATTCTCTAACAGTGCCACCTTCCTGTGAGCATTCTCGAGTTCCTTTCTCAGCACTCTTGAAGGAAACAGCATGTCTTTTGCAGCCTCCATGCCCTAAACAGATGGAGAAGGAGATAGAGCTTAATACGACAAGACGAACGTGAACATTACTCGCTATTCCTCTATTATAGCTCGTACCTGTGATAGACCATTTTGACACCACGAGTAAAAGGTGGTAATGTTGGAATGGGTAGCTGGCCTCTCGTTCTCAAGGTTGTGAAGATCCGTTGGCAGACTCGCGGGTAGAGAACCAGAATGCTTCATGAGAACCGCTCCTCCGTCTTCCATCTGATTGGAACCAAGCTCTCTCTCCTTATCAAGCTTCCTCCTAACTCTTTCTAAATATTTCCTTTGGTTCGCGAGATTTCTCTTTCTGTGCCGAGATTGAGGCATTGTTGTGCTGATTAACTGATGTATTGCGCTGTGACAGATGTACGTTGACACCTTTCCACTGTGTTCAAATATCGCTCTGTGACGTCATGAATCGAATAACCAATGAGAGATGGCTTTTTGTAATGATATTCATAGTCTAAATCCTTGTCCGGTTAAAATGGAGTTGCGGGTTCTCAGTCCACCTGGGCGGCATGTCTCCTCTCCAGTGCTCAATGAGGACATCAGGGTGGTACACAAAGTTGTTCTGACTGGAGGTGACTCCAAATAAGCATTTTCTTTTGTGCATTTAATCATCCATTATTAATGTGGGCGTGACTGCCTATATCATCATCACACCATCATCATCACCAGGGAAGCCCCTGCAGACTTATCGTCTGTTGCTATGGCGATTGTTTGCCCCTCCTATGCAGGACCATGTGGAGGAAAGACTACTACTGCATCTAGGTTGAGATCATTCTTCGAGACACTTGGTTGGAAGGTTGGTACTCTACTATCATACTGACTTTAAGGAAGTACTGTATTATCTCTGATATAAGCCCAGATCTCTAATACAAGCCCATCTCCAATAGAAGCCCACTTTTACAAGTTACTGAAAAATAGAAGCCACTTTCAGTCCACGATATAAGCCCACTGACCCACTACTAAAGTACTTATGACATTCATACTTATCAAACATGCTGCTCTCTATACATAGTTTATGTGGAAATTGTCCCAACGAAGTTATGAATTGAGGGGTTGAAAAATAAAAGCCCAGTCTCTTATACCAGCCCATTCTCTAATAAAAGCCCAGTCTCTTATACCAGCCCATTCTCTAATAAAAGCCCAGGTTCAGAGGGGTTTGAAAAAATACAAGCCCCGGGCTTATATTAGAGATAATATGGTAATCTGTAGCTTTAAATGGAGCACTATTAAATATCTAGAATGAGTACGTCATAAGCTGTTAGTTGACATGTTGCTCTCCTGTAGGTTTTTAATGTCACAGAAGCAGCTACTATTCTCTTAGGGGGCGGAGTTACGTTTTCTGAATTAAGTCTTAAGCAAGGTCAGTTATCCAATGTCCCAGTGATCAAGCGTCATATGTGCATACTGGATGCTGGCTTAACTGAGAATGCTATAGACTAGGTACTAATTCTATGTAATAGATACATTTGTTGATTTTGATGTTATTTACATGACCTTTAATTGTCTTTTGGAATTTTTCTGTACACAGTGGATTTGTTTCAAGAGAATATCATTCGGACAATAATTCAATTGGAAAAGGTGTATGATGACTTGGCAAAATTGCAAGAAGAGTGTGTCTTGATAATCTGTGACAGAGGTGTAATGGATCCTTCTGCATGTGAGACTCCCTCACATGCTAGACCCTACCTACCTACCTAAATGACAGCCATTTTAAATTTTTATGCCTCATAAAGCAGCTAATGTAGCATTTTTATGAAGTTTTGACATTGTGAAGTACTGAAACCAGTAAAGTCTAACTAACTTCTACCATGCATGCCTTTTGATTTTCTAAACACTGAAGTGTGTATTTGAAATGTAATTTGGAGGACTACAAAGACATTTCTAGAAGGAATCCTTACTCTATTAACATTTCTATATTGCCTAACCACTTTTGTATTCTGATATTTTGAATATGATACATACATGTAAAGTTTCTGATTAAGTCTACTCTGCATGTCTTTGTTTGAATTTAACAGTGGAATGCAGAAACAAACTTGTGGTTTGTATCCAATGATAAAATTCCTTAATAGGTGGTTAGTATCCCTGATACTGTTGATTTGTACATTCTCTACGTACTGCCTTATATATATATACTAATTTAATAAATAGTAATGGCTGCACTTACTTAGTACATGTTGTTATTTGAGTAGGTCATAAAACTCAAGTTTACCACCGTGCTATAAGGCCTTTTCGGAGAATACCACTCCTCATCAGTAGCACTGGGTAGCAATTCTTTAGAGTAACCAAGCTACCAATTCTTTATCTCTCGACAAAGGATTGGCTGAAACACATTTATAAACATCAAACCTATAACTCAGAAAACTCTATAACCAACATCAATATTATTATGTAGGCAAAATAGTATGAACAAGGAAGTTATTAACTGTTTTAACACCTAAATCCAATGTAGGTGTTAAAACAGTTAATAATTTCCTTGTTCATAGGTTAGCTATACACACATACACATGCATACACACATTTATATAGTGGTATGGAGTATTTCCAGTTGCGTTCATATTGTAGAGATTAATCCAATCCACAACAAAATTTCAATTAATAGAACGTTTTGACCCGTAGGTCTTCTCCGGCTAAATGATGTTTTCGTCAAATCATTTAGCCGAAGAAGACCTACGGGTCAAAACGTTGCTGATTGCTCAACTGAAGATTAATCTCTACACATTCATGTGTACGTATATACCTGTGTATTCATTAGACTGTAGCAAGGATGCATGGGGTAAAATCTTGCAGGCACTTGGTACCAATGAGATTGATTTACGAGATAAGAGGTACCATCAGGTGATACATATGGTGACAGCTGCAAATGGAGCTGAAAAGTTTTACTCACTCGACAACAATGCTACAAGATCAGAGTCTCCTGAACTGGCTCGTGAATTGGACACCAAAGTTTCTCAGGTTAAATATATAGCTACCTTATTAATGTGACTACCTACATATATGATATAGCTACCTTATTAATGTGACTATCTACCTATATGATATAGCTATACCTCTCTGATAAGACTACCTACGTACGTATATGATATAGCTACCTTATTAATGTGACTATCTACCTATATGATATAGCTATACCTCTCTGATATGACTATCTACCTATATGATATAGCTACCTTATTAATGTGACTATCTACCTATATGATATAGCTATACCTCTCTGATATGACTATCTATATGTATGATATAGCTACCTTATTAATGTGACCATCTACCTATATGATATAGCTATACCTCTCTGATATGACTATCTATATGTATGATATGTAGCTGACATAGGGCAACTGCCTGTTAGCTCCAGTTTTCTATGACACTTGTTAATGTATCTTTCAGTATCTTTTACATGTTTCTCCTATGAAGGCTTGGGTGGGGCATCCATACCTTGATATTGTTGATAATTCAACAAATTTTGAGAAAAAGATTCTTCGTGTCATAGAGGTATGTTTCTTAGAGGAATAGTCTACTTTGGTGGTACTACAGAAGGAACAATCCTCCATTTTCCTTACCTCTACAGGCTGTGTGCATGAGACTGTTTTACAGAGTTGGTGTTGAACTGGTCCCTCCAAACAGATTCAGTTCAAAGAACATAAAGAGGAAGTTTTTGGTGCAGAAACTTCCTCCACTCATAGTATGTGCAGTATTTATTAACCAACCCTCTCCCTATGGCTGTTTATTGTACTAATCCTTGTGTAGTTGCACTTCATAGTATAGGAATTACTTTTTTTTGATTTGTAGGCACACTTCTTACATTTCTTACATGTAACTATATATTTGTGTACTCAATTGTTCAGAACAGTCTATATTCCTATAGTAACTGAAAATTTTAAAGTATTTTTACTGTATGTAACAGCGACCTCCTACTGAGGAGATGAACTACATGATGAATTGATTGATTGACTCAATTGTTCATGTCAACTGTTTCCTATAAACTGTCTCTTTCAGCCATCCCTACTTAGCAGAGGGTAAGGGAGGAAACACGAATGGAGTATTGCTGTGGCAGTTGTAGCTCATAACCAGCTGTCTTGGGTTCAACTCCCAGCAATTGCTTATTTTGTTTTTTTCCTCTTTATGATGTTGATTACTTGTGCTTTACTACATTACTAAAATTCAATTAGGAGTTCCCAAGTACAACTAATTTTACAGTTCAACATGACTACCTGCATTCAAGTGAGGAGGCAACGGAAGCTAGAATTAGGAAGAGAGGTAGTGATGGACATTATATGTACACACACACTATCTGCAAGATTATCAACAGTGAGAAGGCAGAGACGAGGATGCAAATTACAGCTAGAGAATATGATGTAAGTAATGTCATGAAGACATACCAGTTCCCTTAATTGCCTTGTGTTGCTGTGCAGGCCCTGATGTCACAGAGAGACCAGAGGAGACACCCGATCTACAAGGTTAGGCACTGCTTTCTGTGGAAGGGAAATTATTTTCAACTTGATCAGTACACTAATGAGTGTCCCGATAGGTAGGTCCACCCAAGATCCCTTTATACCAGTTTGATTGCTCAAACATTATGTATCCAGACTGTTTATGTATAGGAAATACTTTAAAAAAATTTCTATTATTTTTAAGTTTTCCTGTGCTGTATATGTGTAGTTATTCAAGCTTATAATATCTGCACAGTGTATAGTGTCCTGTATAATGTATGTACCTTGTATAGTGCTGTATATGTGTCCTAATGTTATGTACAGTGTATATTCCTACAGTACAATTATGTGTATTATGTGCGTGTGTGTAGCTGCAAAGGTTTGCTTTTATTGGAAACCTTCACTGCCAACACTGGTGATGATCTGGAGCTACCCCAGTTCTTGAAGATAGTCAGAGAGGTCACAGGAGACCCTTGTTACTCCATGTATAATCTCAGCCTGATGGAGGAGTATAAAAATGTGAAACCCAACGACGCGGACAACTCAGTCGTAAGCCTCTTTACCTATCTGTTCATATGCTGTAAGGGAGGTAACAGATCTAGAGTAGGTTTCTTTAAACTGATTGGTTAGATTTGGCACATTAGTTTTCAGATAGAAAGTAGCGTGCTAATAATAATTTTACTTGAATGGATGAGTTATATCTCTTATATTAGTGCAGTGCTGTACATGTGAATTGCTCGATTATAATTCACGCATGAACTTTAACATATTTTTTCTCTTTTTTTCATCTTCTATAGCCACCACCGAAACAAGCCAGGATACAGTAGTAATATATAATTCCTATGCACATCTGATACTCTATATTACTTTTTATATGTTCTACATTAAATTATTGTCTGTATAATTGGTCTTAAAAGTTTAATAACATATTACACCTGTTATCTATAAAATGTACATTTTAATAAAAATGGTACGTAAAGTGTTTTCTAATAACCTACAAACAAGAAGCTTAAGAAAGCAGAATAGAAATCACAGTGTTGTTGAAAGCTTAGCATCTTTATAATTTCAGTGGCCAACATCAAAGTGCATGTGGTAACGTGAAGGGACTTTCCCTTTAGCTTGTAAGATTTCAATTTTGCACATTGGATATATAGTTCTTATACTATCCATGATTTGCAGTATATATAATATTATTAGCTATAATACATCTAAATTCAAATTGAAAACCATCAAATATATATACTTTTTATGTACAAACATTTAAAGTGAAGATAAAATATACAAAAATAATCAAAAAAATGCAAGAGTTTACGAGTCAGGTATTAGCAACATTTTCTTTTGAATTGATCCATCCATTCAGTCGTAAAGTTTTCTTGTACTTCTTTTCGCATCATCTGCATGATAGATGATCCCAGGGCACACCGCGGGGAGGTAGAAGTACTTCGTGCCCCAAAAGGCCTCCGGTTTCTCAACTCTGTTTGACACTTCCACTACTTGCGTCGTAAGAGAAGCTGCTCGGGAACGGTCCGGCGTACCTGACCGACCTGTGACCAGTTACTAGTCCTGCACTGCCTCACGCTACGGACAGAACAAGCCCGACCCTGGCGGACCACAAACTCCCACCAATGAGAATCATCATGTGCACACAACGCAGCTTGAGAGCACTGTACACAGACTTTAGCTCATTGGGATCGGCCAGGCGCTTTAGAGTAGGGACCCATCAGTTCAATGAACTATAAGAAAAGAATTCAAAATACATGATATACAATGAAATACTATACATTGATGCATGGATACGAAAACTGAATACAAATTGAAATGTAAATGTCTTCCAAACCAACCTGAAGCTGCAGCCTACAACAGGGGTTCCTGACCGACTACGTAGTGGCACTGGACCCACGCTCCTCCAGGTACGGGTCGTATAGCAAGAATCCGCAAGTGCCAATTTAACACACAAGCAGGATTAATAGTGAGATACATCTCCAGGCACTAACCCATAGGTAGAGAGACCACCCCACTATACGAACACCGATGACCCTTTGTCGCATGGTACCATGGTCGTGCTCCTACCACGGTTTTCGCATCGATCCGCACTAAAGCAGACCTCCAGAGTTGATAGCCCGGAGGCCAAAGACTGAAAATTTCCTTGCTTATTTATTAGAAATGGTCGGCGGGAAACATCGTGAACTTGGCGGAACAAAAATTTTGTTAATTGTTTTCGTGGCCATGTTCAAGAACAATAGACAACATGCAGTACATGACCCGACCTATTCAGCAAGTTGTTATTGTTATTGATTTTCGACTCGAAAACATGCAGGCGAAGCAATTTATAACATGTCCAGTGACCCCCTTGAATAAAGAATATAGAAGTGCTTAATTAATAAACAAGCTATCAATATCTTAATGAACTTCTAATTGTTTCAGCAGTAATCATTTATTTTAAACACATACGTAGCTATGCACAAACTCTTGCGAGCACATTAATTGACATGTCAAGCGGTATGTTATCAAGATATTGAGAATCAAGGATACAGATCATACAACAGCAAAATCTCAGCTTAAATACTATAAAAAGAGAGGCTTCGAATTATTGTACTTTACACACTTTCGGGCATATCTTTTATTATGTGCACATGCAGTACGTAGTATTTAATCCTTAATCCTACTACACCTTTATTGCTCAACTAATTTGTGAATCCAAAATGGCCGTTGCTACTTATTAATTGCGCGTAGTTGAGGAAGTTTGGCGTTGTATAACTTAAGTATTCTTATATGAGGGCATTATAGACTTCATTTAAAGCGGTTATATAGTTTGGCTGATTCTCTAAACAAGATGACCTTGGTTGGCGTAATAATCCAATGTTGTTTATTATTTGCAAGATGACCTTGTAAGACTGTTCAAAATGTAATTTATAATTAATGTACAATTTCTACAAACTAACATTTGATTACACAGGATATTGGCTTATTGTGTAGCCTATACTTTATTTGTTGTATTCATCTACTTGCAGAAGAATTGTCATGAAATCAAATGTCAGTTACCTAGCAACATGTCCAATTTAAGAAAGAAGTAGGGGATCATTAAGGTATTGGCTTAAACCATTCTGGTGGGAAGATATAGTGAAAGAAAGTATTGGATCAAGAGAAATGTGCATGGAATAAACAGTGAGTATAACAGCTGTAAAGGACCTGGACTACATTTGTCCAATGGGACTACCAGATTTAGCATGTCTACCAGTTCCTAGTAACTAGTAACTCCTAACCACTATAATTCAGTTAGGGGAGGTAAGTAGTACATGCTTACCTACTTAGGTTTTCCGTATCCTATAGATCAGTTTGCCTTGCTCTGAAACGGTACTTAAACTTTGTCTTCGACATTAGTAAGGGTAAATTGTAAAACTGTTCAAAATTTTTCCAGTTTCTGTGGCTACATAGATAATCTTTTTGCTTTGCTCTTCTTGAGTATCCATGGTAACTAGATAGAGGAATACTTCAAGTGATCTTGTGATCAACAAGGCAGATGGTCCAGGCCAAGCATTTGCACTTCGTTTGGCTGAAGCTTGCGATTCCCCTATTAGGGCCCATTACAGCTCCTAGTAGCTGGGGGAATGGTTACAGTGCTGGCCCATCTGAGGTGTAATTTCTAAATGTACTTACATTGTACATCTTGTTTGCTTCTGTATAGCCTACCATTTTCCAATTCATTTTATGTAGAAAAGTCTCCATAACAACCAGGTGCAGTTCCCTGGCAACCTTTCAATTGGAAATAATGTAATAAACTGTTTGTGTGGCTCTCACTTGTAAACAAACTACACACATTTAAGTCAAGTGGTATCTTTATCTAGTCAGCTGATCCCAATTAAGGTCAGGCAGTTTCTCCAAAGTCATTATTAATGGGTGTACGTACATACATGAAGAAACAAACATTAATTTGTTGTATGTAAAGGTGATATAATGTGTGTACTTTATGCCTTTTAACAGAACCTATCTGTGACTGCTATAGGTAGAGAATTACTTTGTAAATTATAAAATTATCATTGACATTTTCTGTCCATCTATTTCACTGTAACAGCACATGACAGTGGTTGATGCAATAACATGTTTTTGCAGGATTTGTGTCTGAGCATGCACTAATTGAATAACAACTTCTTTGGGGATTACAATGCCTTCTTGTTATACTCCAAGTCTAGAAAAACCTAGTTCATAATACCTCATGTATGTAACCATGGCAAAAGCAAAGTCACACTGCAATTTGACTAAATTGCTTGGACAAATCATTGAAACATATTACATACAAATGCATGTACATGAATAATCTATGCAACACCATTGTCTATATCTATAAATAAACACTTAAGGTTTTGTTTAATTATAGAAAACCTGTCTAACTTATTATAAAAATACATTTCATTGTTTTCTGTACAAGATTAACAAACATCCCATTGATAGTGTAATAAATAAGCTATAAACATGTCTATCCTCTAGTATTAGTGATTGCTATTAAATTAGTAAAATAATTGTCGAGAACAAATCATTTTATTGACTAATATACGTATTAAAGTGTGTATGTACCTCTCTAATCGGACATTCACATGAAACCTTGATTGAGATCTTACGTATTTTATTATTTGTCAATATACAAAATATAATTGGTCTTAAAGATAAACTTGAGTTTTAAAAGCTTAAAAACAGATTTACAAATTTATATGTATGTATTAATATATAAAATAAATATAATAATATACATTAATATTAGTTCACATACTAGTGTATATAATATTAAATGTTGCTCTTGGGGAGTTGATGCAGCTTCTCCTGTAAAGTATAAAATTGCATGCTGGGCAGTCCCTTTCTGTAATGAGGGATCTGTGTCACGCCCACTTGTACCGGGAGGAGCACACCCTTCAAATAGTCCTCCACTATCATGCGATTCACTGGAACCAGATCTTGACTCAAGAATTCCTGAATCTAACATACATAGACCAAAAATTTAAAATAATAATATATAAACAGTGATATGTGCATAAAGGGAAGTGAATATGTCCCTTACTATTTAGTAAAACTGTATGTAACACATGCAATGTTCAGTTTAATATGTAGCTGTCACAGGGCTGTATGCAGAACTTGGGGCCAGAGGGGGCAAAATGAAAATTTTCAAAATTTAGGGGGCAATGGTATGAGGGTGTCGAAGCAGTTTAGGGGGTTCCCAAAAGTCTAGAGGGGCAAAATCAATCCTAGGGGGGGGGGCAAATGGCTCCCCCTCTATCCAGCCCTGAAGCTGATTCTATCTTCTACTAAATGGGTCTTTCAACAGTTAAGGACTTACATCCATCCACTTACACTCCTTCACCTCCTGGTGGTCAGGACTAAGCTTGTCGCTGAGAGGTCTCAAGAGGCATACAAAGTAAAGATCACTGCATCCAAACCTGTAATGGGACATCTGTCGTATGCTCAACAAGGAGACAAACTCTGTTTTCACACCAGTCTCCTCTTGAACCTCTCGAATAGCAGCCTCTACAATTGGCTCATCTGTAAGCAAAGAATATCATATCAGTTATTAAAGACATACACGCTGGTAGCATATGTAGTAGCGAGGCTCCTGTAGTAGTAATCCTTTTGTTTATATTTTAACTGTAGGGTCTAGTACCAAAAGTCCATGCACTAGTTAATATCATATATAATACCAACACACACATAGTAATCCAAACATAATTATTATTATATGAAGTCACCTGTTAAATGGACACAATACAGATATACGTACATACGTACTTGGATCCACAAGTCCACCTGGTAATTTCCACCGGCTCTTGTTCAAGAGAGTATAACGTTCTTGTATTGTCAAAATTTCATTTTTATCATTCACTACCAATCCTCCAGCTCCTTCAATCAGACATAAGAGAAGGTACAGTATTGCAATGACACAATATACCTAACATTAATACTAGTTACTACACATACTGGATATATAAATGTGTCTGGAGAATACAGCCATTATACTCTATATATTACCTGTGATGAACACACGATATTATATATATGTACATTGTAGCTGCTAATATACCCACACATTGTACTTATGTATATAAATTAGCACAAGATGCATTGATTTTAAAGCGAAGCCACATGTATGTTACCTATATAAAAGCCTGCATAATGAGGGAGGTTATTCTGTTCATTAGAGGCCAGCCATTTTGTTAACATCAAGTAGTCTGGTTTGGTGTGGTGGAACGTAAACCCTAGCTACACAAGTGAGAGTGATTAGACAGGATAGGGATGGCTACACAAGTGAGAGTGATTAGACAGGATCATTTCTGTCTGTCGAAAACCTACTTCAACAGCAATTGGAATGAACTGTGACACACTTGAATCAATCTTTAGCCAAATACCTCTCCTTCCTTCAGTGCTCCATTTCTTCACAGACACTGTGTGTCACAGAAAGTACTTCGGATGAAATCAAATCTTTACATAGGAGTGCATACAGTTATGTAGTTACTAACTTTCAAGTTCTACTTTGAACACTGACAGATCCATCTGGTCAAAATACTCCGGTGTGACATCTAAGTTGATGCAATTGTAGCTATGAGAGAAAAGGTAATTTATGCACTAATTCAAACATGTTCATATATATGGCAAAATGTTGTTCGTTTGATCTAAGAAATATTTGCAATTAACGACCAGTGACTATGGTACCATGAGAAAAATAATGTGAAAAAGTCTAAAAACTTACGCATCTTCAATCCCTTCGAATGCAGTAGTGTCTGACTTATTGCCGTCTGGAGCTTTGGCTGTAGTTTCGGCCATCTTTATTTCAAGACCACACCCACTAAGTCACGTGAATTCCATGGCGGGTTTTTGAAGAAGATGGTTCTCATTACAAACTTAGTATCTGAATTTTATAATCGTATCAGTCGAACAGTAAGTTTATCGACCATGAAACTGCCTTTTATTAGAAGTATCTGATTGTAAAGTAATAGTTTTCCTTCACCTTTCCGCAGAGATTGCTGTTAATTGCTGCAGTGGATCTGGATGCTGTGTGTTCAGCCAAAATACTACAAGTATGAGCTATGAAATGAGTTTATGTCTTACATTTGGCATTAGAATAATGCTTCTCTCGCTAAAGTCTGTCTTTAAAGCTGATCATGTGGAGTACACGCTAATTCCAGTGAGTAGCAAGGACGAAATGCGATTGGCCTACGAGGACCACAGACATACTGTAAGCAGTGCACGTGACAAAAAGCAGGGTTTTCTGATCCATTCGTGTGTAGTGGTCCATTTTCTGTAAAGTAGCACCAATGGCAAAACGGTTAGTGTTGAGTTGTATATACGTACACTTCCCATTCTGCAGGTGAAGAATGTTTTACTGGTTGGTTGTGGTGGGTGTCTGGAAGTGCTAAATTACATGGACCCCGAGGAGGACACTGTATTTTATATTATTGACAGGTAGAGTCATGCGTACTTACTTGTGTGCCGCCGAATGTACAATAAATTGCTTGGAATGTATAAATTTGTTTATTTACAGTCAAAGACCATTGAATATAGAAAATGTTTACAACAAGGATCAGGTGGGGTTATATAATGTATCAACTAATATGTATACTGCTTATATACGTACATCATTTGTCATCAAACTGTAACACTATATCGCATACCGTATGTTTGTATAGCATGCAGTTATGTGCATTGTGTATTAGTATTAATATGCGTATGATGGTTTCATTCATTGGTATTTGGCAACTGTTGTACATAGGTGAATGTGCTGGTGTTTCAAAAGGAGAGTTTCGATATTCCACAATTTGAAGACATATTCGGATCTGATTCAGTGAGTCTTTTAAAACATTCCTGTCAATTTTATTTGATAAATATTGATAAAATTGTCCATTAATTATACTATTCACACTTCTATGTTTTAGCAAGGCTCGTGTTGAATTACTGTCTTAGAATGATATCATTCCTTATTAGGAAGAGGAACAGTTGGATGATGCACATGACAGTGGCGATGAATCTGATTATGGTAGAAGAAGCGAGACAAAGGTAGGTAACCAGCAAGGCCTCCAGAGAGATGTCCTGGAGATTGTTGACCTAATGTGGTTGGTGATGTAGGAAAAGTTCAAAACTAAAAGAGCAAGACATCTTTGGAGAAGAAAAAGGTTAATTTAATATTGAATCCTTGTCTCTTGTGCCGTCTGTTTGTATGTTCTCTGTATGTGTGTGTGTAACTTGTATCCTCATCCAAAGCTCTCACTAGGTTTAGTTCCCTATGTTTTTACTGTAGAATACATACGTAGATGTAGTACGTATGTAGGGAAATGGTATTTAGATAACTTATACGAATATGCTGTATTCACGAGGTTGTATTTCTGTGACAGGGAAGCACTCCTGAGTGACTATACAAGACAAAGCTACCATGGAGCTGCTGTAAGTGACTGCACAAAAGGGTCAGGTTTACAGTGACAAGATGTGGAGACATGTTCCGTGTGTAGGGTTCGCTGGTCGCATATGAACTGGCAAAGAGATTGGCACGGGAGAACAATGACATTCTCTGGTGAGTGTTAGCTTGTCATTTGGCTGAATTATACATCTGGTCATACGTACGTACGTACGTCGGTAGGTATGTAGGTATGATGTGTGTATGTACATGTGTGCCTGTGTGTGTAAGCTGGTCCTATCCTAATGATGAATGTCACCTTCATTCATGTCCACATCATTACTGATGGACCCACCAACTATCAGTTAGCCCCACCCAGTGACCTTTGACCTGTTAACACCTCCTCATAACTGCTCATGTGTGTGTTCCATTGGTGTATCCAGGTGGACTATTATCTCAGTAACCGAGCGATACCTCCTAGGTAGGAGCGGAAAGTGAGCTCATTGTGTACTGCTACTCTGTTTCCTTGCTACACTTCTGTTACATACTGCAACTTCTAATAATAATTATATGTATATTTTATACAGGTTGGTATATAATACCTTCATACAGTATTTACAAGAAGAGAGAACTAGACTTGATCATTGGTTAGTACGACCCCTCCCATTCCTCACCTCAGACCCCTCCCACCCTTCACCTCAGACCCATCCCGCTCCTCACCTCAGGACCCCTCCCGCTCCTCACTTCAGACCCCTCCCACTCCTCACCTCAGACCCCTCCCACCCTTCACCTCAGACCCATCCCGCTCCTCACCTCAGGACCCCTCCCACTCCTCACCTCAGGACCCCTCCCACTTCACATACTGTTGGTTATAACTTTTATTCATTACTTCTTCTCCCTAGCGATGACGTGGTAACCAGGTCTGTCAACTCGCTGAAGATAATCAGCGAAGAGGAGTATCCTAAACACAAAGTACAACTCTGTCATTCCCATTATTATCTTAAATATCATGTAGATGCATTAAGGATCTGTAGCATGTGTTCCGTGAGTGTCTCCACTCTATCCTTAACACTACACCAGACTCAATCTTGTCCTGTATCGTCACTGGAACCTGTATGACAGTATATTTAATTCATCTTACACTTCATCCAAGTGAGTTCTCTTATCGGCTGTAGAACATCCTAGGTTTACCTATCATGTTGATAATGTGTAGCAGTAGATTAAGTCACAAGGGAAGGTAATCTTTATCATGAGGTGTTCATATTTCAAGCCCTGATACCTCCTCCATTCTCACTCAGTGATATCTGTATTTGAGAATGTTTATTTAGTTCCCTTTGTACATATGTGCTTACACACAGTCTAAAGGAATGTACTACATTTCCATATTTTAACTGTTTTAAGTCCAATCTATTCTGTCAAATAGTTTCTCATGAGAATGATCCCTTTTGTGTGTAAAGTATTCTCTATAAGACTTCAGTGAAGCCAAATTGTAAATGCAAAAGAAATACGTATTTATTTTTAAATCCATTTAACCTTTTCACTTGTTCAGCCTGTGAATATAGTGCCCTGAGACAGTAGTGTAGATTTATAAGGACATGATTAAACCGAGGCATCGGAGAATGTCTTATCGCATATGAAAGTCTTTGTCATTTTGTCACTTGTAGACTCCGATTATGGACTATTCAGGGACAGAAGAAGCTTCATGAACTATTTGCTGATATGGGGTGAGTTGTGTCTATAGAGAACAACAGTATTCATAGGCCAGAGATATCTCCTTTGCAACTCAATTTCCATATAAGGTCACAACAATATATGTGGTTTAAATACTTAACAGGTTTCTTTAGAAAGGATGAGGGAAATACAATAGAAAAATATTAATAAATTTATTTGCTATTAAAATTGGCAGTTTCATTCTCTTTAAGGGTGGGTTTACAAATATCCCCCCCCCCCCCCCCCCCCAAAATAAAACCTTCTTAATATGTTGTGCACCCCTTGTAGTGCTTGATACATACGTACATATATTTAATGTGTTTCATCACAGACTGCCTCTGGTCCAATGTAAGCAGAAGTTCACTTCAATGAGTGTCCAGTTCAAGGCTGGATTGAAGGAACACTTTGTCCAGTCATCAAAGAAGTTTGGTGTTACGAGTCTCACCTATCCCTCCTTCTCAGCAACATTTGGCTACAGACACAAAGTATGTATACGTAGGCACTCCACCACTCCAGTGCTCATGAAAAATCTAATAAACCATTTTCCTACATGCTATGCCTATTCTGTAAAAAAGCCTATATGAGAACTAAAGCTTTGGATGAAGATACAAGAGTCTTTTCTTTCTTCTTTTCCTTTCTTTCATCTTCTTCATTCTTCATGTACACTTGTCTAAACAAATCTGGACTGTATTCATCATCCTGGAACATTTAGATCCGGCCTCTATTCTATATGAACTAATATAACGTACAGTACATACGTACATACGTACATATATACATGGTCATATTAACTGTCGACCATCAGAATAGTGTTCTATGGAGGAGTAAATGGGTGAACAGTTACGCTCATTTAAAGTGCCAATTATAACTTTTAGGTTGATGTATACGTAGCTCAGTGAATGAACGTACGTAAAACAAATGAAACAGGTCTCCATCAATATATACGTAGCAGGAAGTCACTACTTAACTGTGTATCATTAACTGCATGCAGGATGTGCTTTATTATATAATCTTTCTTTATGTACGAATGTAGCTCTCAGCCGCAGACTTTGTTTTCAGTTTACTGGCCCTTTTAGAGAAACAGGTGAGCACTTGAGTGTTACGTCACAACTTGTACCTTCTCCTCAGTAATAATTCTTAGAGTTATAGTATACTGACTGTCCTAGGGAGGTGACATTCACACAGGTTGACTGTCCTAGAGAGGTGACCATTAA
Source organism: Chondrosia reniformis (assembly GCA_947172415.1). NCBI lineage: Eukaryota > Metazoa > Porifera > Demospongiae > Chondrillida > Chondrillidae > Chondrosia > Chondrosia reniformis. The sequence continues at coordinate 641,884 of OX359193.1, forward strand.
CACAGGTTGACTGTCCTAGAGAGGTGACCATTAACACAGGTTGACTGTCCTAGAGAGGTAACCATTCACACAGGTTGACTGTCCTAGAGAGGCGACCATTCCCACAGGTTGACTGTCCTAGAGAGGTGACAATTCCCACAGGTTGACTGTCCTGTACCTTACTGTATGCTGTATATGTTATTATTACTTACGTAAGTGCACGGAAGGCTACAACCTACGAATGTGTAATTGTGTATTTGTCTGGTCCATAGGATATAGAATCTTCAGCTGGTTTCATGGGGGCACTGGATGCCTTGAGCAGGTACGTACGTAGAGCTTTGATTGGTTGACTGACTCTAATTTGCAGCTGATGACGAGGTCAATGTTTCAGTATAAAAAGCTTTGTACTGATGTTTTCTATGGGTTATGTATTATGTACGTACGTATGTGTATATTTGTATATAAAATGTAAATATTTCACCACTACTAGTTGCCATACAAATACTCCACAATATGTTTCACCTGATGATGTACGTACATGATATACACTTTGTTTAGGACCAATTTTGAAGTGATCTACTCTGGATTGGAACTTGCTATTCACCAGGTAGGTACTAGTCAGGTGATCGTCTAGACATTATGTTGAAAGAGAAAGTTGCATATGTAAAGGTTCCGAGAGACCTTAGATTTATTTCTGTTTTACTTAAGCTTGGAAGCCACAAGCTTAAATACTATTTGTTGTATCTCATTTATGCTGAATGGTCTTTGTATTCTGAAGCAATTGGCCATATCGGGACAGATCAAAGGGTTTGTCAACACCTACAGGGTCGTCAGCACGGGACCCTTCATATTTGCTCAGCTTGAGGAGGTGAGGTCACTTGGTGGAGTGGATGTGCATTGTCAGGGCCGCAGAGAGAAATGCCCCCCCCCCCTAAACTTTTGGGAACCCCCTAAACTGCTTTAACACCCTCATACCATTGCCCCCCCCCTAAATTTTGAAAATTTTCATTCCCCCCCTGATCCCAAGTTCTGCATGCTGCCCTGATTATTATTCTTTATATTAATTTCATGTGCTACTAAAGGTCTGATAGTCTTCACAATGGGGGTCATGTGAAATTCAATGCTGCATGGAATGTATTTCAGTAGATATGTACATACATACGTATGTACAATTATAAGAAGGATTTCTTTCATTCCACTGCCTGCCACTCTCTTTTACCAAATTTGGTGTTATTCTTTGCTATTCACTGTAGGGTGTCCCAGATGTAAAGATGTTTGAGAATCCCCTAGCTCTTCGGAGGCTGGGTAGACAGCTAATGGAGACGTGGATAGTAGTAGTGCGTTGTATTCACTATGCCATTCATCGCTGTATTAGATATAGAGATATTATAGAGATTCAAATACACACATACATATATGTACATATGTACGCGTATATTGAATATGTTGTTCAGTTGTATGGTTTCTCATTGATCAACATAAAGTGAATTAAAATTTGAATCTGTTGAATGCATAGGCGAATGTTTCAGTTTTCCCAAATATTTATTTGAAACATGGAATGTACATACACAGATGTATACATTCCTGTCATGAAAGGTTATTCTAAATCACAAGCAAGGAATATATACTTTCAATTGACTTGACCAAAAACTGTGTTACATGTTAAATATGCCTGACTACCTTATTAGGGCATTACAGATGTGATATGTCAAACCTCCTAATTCTCTTGGTTTAGACAAGAAAAACCAGAGCCCAGAAGGTTCCTTATGTCATATCCGCACCTCTATCACGCAGGCCAGGTAAACATGAGCATTGCATCACATACATATTACAGTAGACCAAAGTCCTATTACGTTGCCCCCAGTACTCACTTCACAACCAAAAAACTTTGATCATCTGGCTGGATTGGTTTGGCATAATAAGTTCCAGTGATTATTATTCACTTATATAATAAATATATACGTATGTATTAATTAATATAGGAATAAATATAGGTATATGTACATATATATGTTTATAGGATACTGCCTTCTTGTGGCCGTTAGTGCTTACAATGATGAAGAAAGCAAATGGTGAGTATTTATTTGTTCTGATGTTATATATGTAATTACGTATATTCACAAAATTTGAAATGTAAAAGCCTAAAATGTTATTTTGTTTATGTCGATCTGAATTATTCTCTTTGCAAACAAAGTAATGATCAGAATTCATATCCCTTCATTCATTTGTAGTGAAATATCTCGTGCATTTGATATTGCAGCCACTAAGTTGCAATTGTCTGTGGAGTTTAACTACTTTGATGACACAGGTGAGCATATTTGGCTAGTGTTGCACAAACAGTGAAAAATGTATATGCATGAAAAATCTAAGATACCATTTTCCTACATGCTATATGCCTATTCTGTAAAAGAGCCTATAGGAGAACTAAACCTGAAGAGAACTTTGGATGAGGATACAGGAGTCTTTTCTTCCTTCTTTTCCCTTCTTTCCTCTTCTTCTCCACTGGGTCAGACAGCCGTTTCTGGGAATTCCACCCTTCATCAGTGATCCTGGGAGTCTTTGTCTTTTCTCTATCTTGATCTTTTGTGAATCCATATACAGTATTTAGTTTTACATCAAATTCAGTTTATTTTAACTCTGTTATGTTGAAACATTGACTAGTTCTCTGCCATTTCACAGTTATTGAGATCAAGAAATTGGACCAGAATCGCTTCCTTGATGCTATGGCAGCATTAATGATGACTTGAGTGTTACGTACTTCATTGAATAAAGTGTACATATATAATAACTGTTAATTAACTTCTGTTTTACTTTGAGAGTGTATCATTGAATTATTGCAAGCTTTATAGAATCAAATGAACACTTCACTTCACTGCCTCTGTCATGTACAAGTGACGGTAAAGGTGCTTTGGCAAAGTGTTGATTGTTACAGCGTGTATCATTTCCTATAGATAGTGTATATAGTCAACTTTGGCTCTATGAATTTTAATGGAGTGTCATGTGATTGATTTTTCGATCCCTTGGCTATATATATGTGTGTGTGTGTGCATTATCTGCAGTGTATCAAGGTGTTTCGGTTATATATACAGTAGTGACATACGATGTTCAAACAATTTATTATTTTAGTTGGTAAGTCAGTTCTATATGAATAATAAATTATGTATTATAAAAATTAATAATTTATTGATTTATCTTGTATTTAGCTATCTCGATAGGAGTGGTTTTGTCCAGTGAGTTTTGCATGACTTAATATTAATAATTTCTTCCTTTTAGTAAAGTTTCAATTGCTAAATTACTTTAGATTATTGCATAACGACAATTGATGGAACTGATTACACGGTGTACGAAGGACAATCTTCTTTAGTAATGGAGGACGATAGTTGTTATCGTTGCAAGTGCAAAGATGGTGAATTTAACAAATCGTACTGCGAAGAAGTAGACAGCAAAGCTTGCCAGAGAATGTTCCGCCGAGGAAGAGATCGCGATTCCACTTGTTCTTTCCAAGGTGAACGGTATGAGAATAAGGAGACTTTTAAGGTGGACTGCAATACCTGTCGATGTAACAAAGGAAAAATTTCTTGTACCAAAAGAATCTGTCCTGGGCAAGCCGAGTGCAGGGCCAACTGCAGTCGCTCCAATGCTACTGGGGGACCAGTGTGCGCAGCCGGCGCCATTACATTCCCCAGCAGATGCGTCGCCCTGTGTTTCGGAATTAACGACACTTATCTTTTTGACGGACCTTGTAATAACAGGGTAGGTTAAAGTATATTGTGCAATATAAAGACTTTTTATATATAGAAAGCATGCATGCAGGCTTTAGGGTCACTAATAATGGGTACATACTCCCAGAAACAGCTGTCTGACCTATTGGAGAGAAGGAGAGGGCTCTTGTATCATCATACAAAACTATAGGCTTTGACTAGATTTATACTCTTAATTATATACAGTCATGGATATATAAATCCTTAACCTAATAGGAATAGTATGTACATTTGTGGCTAATTATAAATCAGTTGCCATGAATGATGCTACATGCATAGCTGAGTGGCTGCATGTGTGTGTAGATTAATAAATTCCTATTGTATTATATATTATAATTGTAGATGTATTGATCGATTTCATTCTAGAATCCTTGCAAAAGATTTCCTTGTCCAAATGGTACTCAATGTCTTGTCCTTAAGCCGAGATGTTTCTTCTTGAGAGGGGATTGTCTCGACAAAAGCAGACTAAGACTTTGTGGTACGTAAGCACAATAGATGGAGTTGAACTTTTGTATTAAAATTATTTAGTGAAGATATATACTAATAATTAATACATACTATAGTTAAATATAATGAAACTGAATATGAAGATGATGGCAAATGTGAGCTATATTATGATGACGATGAAGAAGATGATGATGATGATGATGAAGATGATGATGATGACGATGAAGAATATGATGATGATGATGAAAAGGATTTTCCTGCTGGTAACTCTACTACGATGCCAGTACCCTCAGGCACACCCACTCCAGAGGCACCAGATAACAGTAATATTAATGAGGAGGGTGGAATTCTGGTTGATGAAGGAGATGTTATTATGGTAGATGAGCTCCCAAAGGGACCCATATGTGGAAAGAACGGAAATAACTATGATGATATCTGTGATTCGGCCAATAAAACTGGTCTTATTGATGTGGCTTATGATGGGCCATGTGACCAAGAGAGATGTCAATCAGGAGAGGTGAGACCATTTCTGGGCCATTAAACTGATGATGGGCACAGCATCTGGTTCTATATAATACATGCATGCATAATAACACTGTATCATTCTATCACAAAAGGATATATGACTGTAATCAGGTAAACATCAATAACAATATTACATGCTTATATGTATACACCATTAATTATATATTTTATATAAATGCAGGTGTGCAGCATAGTAGGTGTTACATACGATAGCGTTTGTGAATTGGAGGAATACGGGGATGTGTTAGACTACAAAGGTATAACCACTGTTGTCTAATTATAAATGCTCAGGCAGCATCAATATAAAAAAGCATTTGTCATTATTTTACTCATGATCAGGTGAGTGCGTTGAGGAAGAATATGATGACGATGACGACGACGATGATGATGACGATGACGATGACGATGACGATGATGATGATGACGATGACGATGACGATGACGATGATGATGATGACGATGATGATGATGATGATGATGATGATGATGATGACGATGACGATGACGATGATGATGATGACGATGATGATGATGATGATGATGATGATGACGCTGGAGGAAGAGCTTGTGGTAAAGTAAGAAGACGTGGACTTTGCAAGGAGTTGTCGTGCAACAATCTCAACTTAGTCAGAAGACCTCGAGGATGTTGTCCAGTTTGTGGTATGTATCTTTACATGTCATGCTCTAATGCATGTAATAGATGGTGAACAAATATGATTTCTACTTCCCATTAAGGTGGAGTTTTGACTATTGCTTTTGATGAGAGCTTTGCAGAGCTGCTTCCTGGACGGTTAAATGATGTACGCATTGTGAGGGAAATGATATTCAGGAATGGAGTAATTAGAAGCTTATTCAACAATCTTGAGATGAGATGCAACATTGAAGCTTACATAACAGAACAGTACGATTTTGAGATTTCCCTTTCAGCTGTAGAGGGGGAAGATGGAGAATTTTGTCAAAGTGTCATAACCTTTTTAGAGAATGTCATCAATGGAAATGGTACCGTACCAGAGGAATATGCTGACAGGCTACCACAAGGAGAGACTGAACAACTCCCACTAATACTTGCAGCATTTACAGCTGCTGATGCTGCTGAACCATTAGCAACAGAAACAGCTCAAGGATCTGGATCAATGGCAACAAGATTTACAGTGGTCACCTTGCTGCTCCCTTTGCTATTGCTGGCTATGTGTAAATTTATATAAACCATATTTTACGTACACTATACATAAATGTATAGTAAACATTTAGTACCTAATTGTGTATAATGATCATTAGTATTAGGTATACATTAATATTGAAAGGAAGCTTTCATTTCATTATTAATTCCGTTTCAAGGATTCCAATTATTGTAACTTGCATAAGAATAGATTAGCATGAAGGCTACAATTATGTCCTCTGTACAGTAAGTGAATCTACTGACACTATACTACAAATGGTCAGCAAAATATTCATTAAGCATTTGTAATATAATGATATGATTATTGGTTTGATGAAAATGTAGCCAGTAAATCATAGTAAAATCACATGCCCAAAAGCCGGGGGAGTGATACATGTGTGACGTTTCCGCACGTGAGAAGTAAAATGGCTGCCAACGCCTCGTTGTTAGACGAGTTGATGGGCATTAACAGAAACGCTGCTCCCGGGGAAGATGTCAAAATGAAGGACTGGAGCGACTATGATGTGAGAAATTGTATTTGATGTAATAAAGTTAGTTTAAGCGGCTTATTGAGGCTGGTAAATGGTGCCGCTGCGTGGTATCCAGGGATCTGCTGAATGTGACCTGTAAAATGTACTGTTTGATTAGATGCAGTTACATTCCAATAGGTTTGCAAGCATTACTTGTGTGGTTTTTGTCCAGCGGAATTGTTTGTGAACACTCGTGCTGAACTTAGTAAGTTACTAAGCATGCAATCTTGTATTCGGGTCTATAATCATTATAACCTTCCGTACGACTTTCCGTAGCACCTTGCACCAAGATACACGATGAAATGTTGAGGACAAAGTGAGTTAAATTAATTACCCCGTGAGCTTACTATTATGCGCCTATGCGCTTATGTGTGGCCCATTCCCCCTCCCGCGCATGGCGGGGACAACCTGACAACTTACTTATTAAATGCCCATATATGGGGAATGCTGCTCTCGTCAAATTCCCTAGCACACTATTACGTACATGCAGTCTCTGAACATGCGTTTTTATCTCTATAAAGTTATGAGAAGAGTGGTAAAGTCTTCAAAGTTGGTTACGAAGAAACCTTCTTGGAGTATCTGCAAGATCTCATTAGAAAGTTGGAGAAGCGAATTGGAAGAGGCCATCATCGTCTGGAGTCCAGTGCTGATGCCAAAGAGAAGGTGAGTATACATGGATGTGTGAAATGTACATAGTGATTCATCTGGGGCAACTATAAAGCTAAGAGCAGGGCGTGGGGTATTTCCCCCCCCCCCTCCCCCCCCCCAGACTTTTGGGAACCCCCTAAACTGTTTTGACACCCTCATACCATTCCCCCCTAAATTGTGAAAATTTTCATTTTGCCCTCTGGCCCCAAGTTCTGCATACAGCCCTGAAGAGGCTGCAAGTGTAATGCTTATTGAATTGAATAACTTATTACTTTGTAAACCTTGGAATTGTTTAATTGCTCATTGTTATGTTGCTTGTTTTTATGGTCCCTTTTTATGGTCCCTTTTTATGTGTATAGCGTGTTCGTTCAGATGTGAATCCTGCTGAAGTCACCAGACTAGACAAGGAGATACAAGAGAGCCTAGACAAGGTACGTATGACCATCCAGTAAATATTGTGTCAACAAAGTTTGTAACCAGAAAAATCAATATGTAACATTTAACTGACAATCTTGCTCTAAGGCTGAACAGTTTGGCAGTGAAGGCAACATTGATGAAGCTAAAGCCTGGATGGCCAAGACAGAACAGCTAAAGAGGGAGAAGGAACGAATGCTTGAGAAGAAGGTAACATATTGATTATTTATTTATTTATTTATTTATTTACGTATTTATTTATTTATTTATTATTGATATCGCCCTGTCGCTCCCTTGCTTACATAATGTCTTTCATGTCGTAGCCTCTTATTGCGGGGTTTGAAGCTCCTGACGACTTTCATGAGAAAATGGAGATTTGTGAAACTTGTGGTTGCTTTCTGGTCATCAATGATACCCCGCAACGAGTGCAATCCCACCTTGAGGGAAAGCAGCACTTAGGCTATACAAGAATTAGATCAAAAATAGAAGAGTTAAAGGTAATTATTTTTTGTTTTGTGTTATCCTTTTCTCCGCCCATTAAATAAGCTATACTTAGCTGATTTAGGTATTTCATTCACTGATTGTCATCCAGTGAGGTTAGTATTTCTGATACGTACACTATAAAAAAACTTCTTTTTTCTGTGAGCGTATTCACGGTTATACATATGTGTGTCCTCTTACGCAATCGCCTGATAAAGTAACTATGTACTGATTCAGCATTTGAGGTTAGTAAGTCATACAAAGCACCTGGATGGTAATCATAATGGCAGGTATGCGTTTGTATAGCACGCATTTAATGTACGCACATGGGCTTGATTGTATGGATCATTTGGAGAACAGTATCATGCAGACGACAACAGAGGTACTTACAAGTGTTCTCGTTTCAGTTGTGACTTTTGACTTGTAGTTAGTAACTCTGGAACAGCAGCTGCACTCGCCTCTTCTATTTCTCCTTTATTGCAATGATCTTTCTCACCATTTAGAAACAAATAGCTGAACACAGAAACAAAGAACGAGAGACAAGAAGAACCAGGTGAGCATTTCCTTGTCGTCTTGTTAGTTCATTATAGCTCTTGGTAGATGTGAGTAGGTGCAGTCAATCTTGCCTTTTAACTTGTTCTCGTACGTGAAATGTAATTATTTGTATTCGGTAGGTCCGGCTCAAGAGAAATAGAGAGGAGACGATCCAGACTTGACAGTAGAGAAAGTTACAGGGATCATGATCGTGAGAGAGGCCATGAGCGTAACAGGGATAATGACCGTGAGAGGGAACGTGATCAGGACAAAAACAAGGATCTTGACAAGGATAAGGATGATCGTGAAAAGAAGAGAGATCGTGACAGGGACAGAGAACGTGAAAAGAAGAGAGATAACAAAGACAGAGATCGTGACAGAGATAAGGATCATGAAAAGAAGAGAGATCGTGACAAAGAAAGAGATCGTGACAAAGACAGAGATCGTGACAAGGACAGAGATCGTGACAAGGACAGAGATCGTGACAAGGACAGAGATCGTGACAAAGATAGAGATCGTGACAAAGATAGAGATCGTGACAAAGATAGAGATCGTGACAAGGACAGAGATCGTGACAAAGATAGAGATCGTGACAAGGACAGAGATCGTGACAAGGACAGAGATCGTGACAAAGACAGAGATCGTGACAAAGACAGAGATCGTGACAAAGACAGAGATCGTGACAAAGACAAAGATCACAGTAGAGGACGACACAGAGACAGGAACCACAAAGATGATAAAAATCAAGATGGAAGTAGTGGTAAGGAAGGTAAAGATAGGCATAGTAGAGAAAAAGGCAAAGATCGCGACCGTGATCATCACAAATCTAGGAGGAGGAGTAGATCCAGATCTCCTAGACACTGAACACTGTATGCACCTCAATAGTTATCTTCATATTAAGAAAATTTGTTCAAGCTTGTTTTTCAATTATCCCATTATTTCATAGTAAGTATGTACGTATGAGTTCTTGATACAGTTGATCAATGGAATAGTAATGCAGTATATGGAATTGTATACCATGCAGAATTGACTAGGTTATCAATGGAGTTAATAACTACAGTTACAGATTGGTAATAAATGGATGCCTTGATTTTATTAAACTTAGTGTGCTCATATCTATGAGTAACTGAAGTGATAGTCAAACCACAAGTAATTATAACCAGTCTCAAACATTACGAAGAGGGAAAAACACAAAAGAAGCAATTGCTGGGAGTGTAATGAAGTCAATCATATCAGTTCACTGGGAATTGAACCCAGGACGGTTAGGTTAGTCTTGCCAGCTACTGAGTTACAATTGGCACAGCAATTCTTCACTCATACTACTCGCCTAATATTAAAAGATGATCTCAAATATAGTGCTGTAATGCAACACAGTTATTTAAAGAGCTAAGAATTGTAAAAATAGAAGGAAACAGCTGTCCTGTGAATGTTTCGTTATATAAAATTAATGTGTATATATATAGAGAGAGAGAATTTTAAATGTGTTAATATATATTTTTCTTTAAAACAGATAGGTAAACTGGTACATACATACACTACATATTATCCATTGAAGAGTCATCTTCAAAAGACTGGGAAATGTTCTCAGCTACCAACCCAGCTGGAGGCTCCTTGACTGGTGTGGTCTGAGTAGGTAAGACATCTTTGTTCTTCTTTTTCGATCTTTGATTCTGAAACCAGTTTTGTATCACTTTGACACTAAAGAGATTAAAAGGACAACGTTTCTAGTATTTTGCAAAACAAAGTGATTATAGATTCAAGTCAAAAGAATGCAATCTGCTTTAAATGAGCCACTCAAATGATAGCAGTAACTATAACTACAGTCTCCTAACATCCTTATATGGAATTGTCACTTGGTTGAACAGACATACCATCTCCCAGTGATTATTTCTGTCACAACAGAAACTACATATACGGGATTAATTCATGGATTTGTAATCTCTTAAAGAGCTAGGTATGCAACTTACTCTAGTCCAGTTGCTTTAGCTAGCTGTAGTTTGGTTTCTTTTGTAGGTCTCGATTGGTGTTCGTACACTTGAGTCAACTTTTGCAGCTGTGATGATGTCAATGTGGTCCTACCTCCCTTCTTCTTTTTCTCAGAGGGTGTGGTTTGTGTGTCAGGGGGGAGGGGCTCAATAGCAGGTAAAGAAGATGTTTCACCTGTAAAAGCCAAGAAATATTCATATCCATATATGTACACATGAAAGTGGTCAAGACTACATTGAATAGGGCAGTCATGTTTTTTTCGCCCATCCCTACTTTAGAGAGTACCACCATAATCTCTAATAGAATAAGCTGAGAGGCCATATATAAGCAACCAAGATCTTTCAGAGGATCAAGTAAAGATTTCCAATGTTAATTAAAAAACAACTGTCTAACTCAGTGGAAAAGAAGGAGAGGAGAATTATCCTAGTACAGTTTGTATTTTACAGCTATGTCCACCTTCAATCATATAGGTTTAGGAAAATGGAGTCTTAGGTCATGCATGTGCACATGCAATACTTTAGGGTAAACTGAGTGACTTCAACAATACAACTAACTCCACTTCTGCACTTCTGTTTGGAGTTGCAAGTTTTAGACTCTTGTTACTGATTGTAAGCTACTTACTGGCATTAGAAATATGGTCAGATTATCTTGAATAAGCCTGTGTGGCTAGGTTCATCAATCATGATTTAGATTCAAACTATCACTAGCCAAATGAAACAGATTTTCATCCATCTCTGAATGGTATCATATCATTAACTGTCAACTCACCACAATCATTTTATGAACCTACAATTTAAGAACTGTGTAGCTATATCCTTTGTCATTAATCCCTGCTGAAGGTAGCTGAAATTGCTACCGAAACGTTGACTGAAAATCTGTTTCATTTGGCTAGTGATGGTTTGAATCTAAATCATGATGGTCAGATTGTTGTGCAAGCTACGTACTTACTGGTGTTAGAAATACGGTCAGATTGTTGCGCAAGCTACTTACTGGCATTAGAAATATGGTCAGATTGTTGCGCAAGCTACTTACTGGCATTAGAAATATGGTCAGATTGTTGCGCAAGCTACTTACTGGCATTAGAAATATGGTCAGATTGTTGCGCAAGCTACTTACTGGCATTAGAAATATGGTCAGATTGTTGCGCAAGCTACTTACTGGCATTAGAAATATGGTCAGATTGTTGCGCAAGCTACTTACTGGCATTAGAAATACGGTCAGATTGTTGCGCAAGCTACTTACTGGCATTAGAAATATGGTCAGATTGTTGCACAAGTACTGCTGAGGTTGGAGGTGTTGCATATTGAATGTTCTGTACAGCTTGCACTGATCTGAGGTAATCCGCTTCACAAACAAACTTTTCACCCTAAAAAGGCAACAGTGATAGCAAGTGAGAGAGTGAGCAAGAATTTATAGCTAACAGTACTTTAGTAAGAAATAACTATTGATATACAAAGTAGGTTTGTTGGAGAATGTAACAGTTACATATGGCAAATCTACCATGCATACTGACTGACATGCCAAAATTGGTGAAATTTCCATATAAGAGGTGTCACCTATACTAGGTCATACAATAGAGTGCAAGAGCCTTGCTTGAAAGCAAGGTGCATAATAACAACTATAACAGCCTGTGTATGTATAATATACAAGACTACATCTTAAAATATATTTGAAAAAAAGGAGTGCACTTTGCGTGCCTGACAATTCAACCATGCATGGTAACTAAGGGAAATACACAGTACAAGGTATGGGTACTCTCCACTTGACCATGACATCACCAACTATTCCACTTTACTCAGCCTATTAACAGGCACAAAGATTCATTATCACTTCATTAGAGTAGTCACTACTGGAAGAATTACTACCACTTGACAGGTATACACACCCTATGAAGCGCACAGACTCATCAAATAAACAGTTGCTTTAAAGTGGTTCAGCTTATGGTATCAACTATTTAGAATTTTAAAATTATTTCCTCCACCAAATCAAAAAAGGAGAATTCCCTCTGGTCTAGTTCACCAGATGAAGACACCTTGAAGACCAATATCAGTCACTGAAGAAGACCCCCAGGGTCAAAACGTCTGGCAGAAAGAAGAATCTAAAAAATTGTGTCTCTAGACGCTCCCAAAGTCGAAAGATGATCCTTTCCAAAGATCACCATACGTTGTTCTAACCTGAACAAGATACATTTGTTCTCCCGTCTCCAACTGTCTCTTGCATACAGAACAAGTAAAACATTTTACGTGATACACTCCATTAACAGTTTTACGAACAAGATCTTCAGGACACAAACCCTCTTTGCACAGCTGACACTTTGTACCATAAAGTCTACAAGAAGTAACAAATGATCTTATAAAGAAGTTCTGATAAAGAAGTTCTGATAAAGGATTAACAAAGAAAGGATATGTAACACATTTCCTTTGCAATTATTATTACAATCAATATTATGATTGACCTATGAATATGAATATGATCAAAGAAAAACATGAAACTCAATTGTAACTGCATACAGAGCTGATTTGATGTGCTAGTTTCTCTTACTCAGTAGCATATAACCCAACAAAGTTGGATTTTAACTGAGTAGGTGGATGCATGAATGAAGCACTTCTAAAGGGCAAACCTGAAGAAATCCATTCTACAAAAGAGTTTAAAGTCTCGAGTATAGCACTTTTCGTTCAGTAGCGACTGACATTCACTACACTTTACGCACTCCACATGCCACGGTTGCCCCAATATTTTAAGAAGATATCGGTCCTTGATCGATTGTTTACATCCTGTACAGACGTCCTCTGGAATGTCTCTCCCCATCGGTACATTAAAGGCAGCCATTTTCTCAGACCACAAAATGACACGTGGGTTAAGATAGATAGTCTACCAAAAATCTCGTTGGTCTAAGTATACAAATGGCCATCGATTCGAGTTTTATTGACATTTGTGAATAATTATTGACTCTAGCCGTAGCTAAGGTACGTACCAGTGGAAGATAATGCATGCTCACTGACCGCGTTTTCTCTCAACTCGTAGTCGGCGTGTCCCGTGCATTGATTGGCTCTGCCGTTGTCCTGGAAGCGTTTGATCATGAATTTCGAAGTGATACTCTTTTATAAAATTACTGCTACAGAGCATCTGTAAAGTCATGGGGTGCTTTGCGAGTTTCCCCCTTCAGACAAACATATCATTTGTTCCTCCGCGACAGTTTCGTAGTAAGTTGACATCCAACGAATTCGTATAAAACTTAAGTTACATTTGTTGTTTCGTACAATAGATTTGCAGTTTGTTGATAACGAGTCGTTTTACTATAATGTACAAAAGCCTTATTGGATCAAACTGCAGCAACACAGACTGGCTTTGCTGGAAAGCAGAAATAAGTTCAAAGGTATGTGTATTGATGTACAAAGTGTTTTTAGCCAAACCACTGTACACCTGCATGACTTGTGGATTCTAATTTTTCGTTTCAACCTGTGCCATTTATCAAACTAGATTTAGATTATGACAAGGTACGGGAAACGTGGGAAACTTTAACAAGGGAGCAGTTGAAAATGTTAATCATTATTTACCAAACCATTGATTTGAATCAAGACGGTCTAGTAGACTTCAATGAAATGTGAGTTTAGTTATACGTATACATAAAATTGCTACATTATTATAAATGTTGTTGTATAGAAATATATTTTGTGATTAATTGTTTATTTTCTAATTAATAAAGGTGTATCATTTTAGATGAGATTGGAGATGATTCCTCAGAAGAAGAACGACGAACATATTTCAATCAAATTGATTTAGATAACTCAGAAGGAGTTGATTTTGAGGAATTTTTACAAGTACAATACTTAACCATAATGCATTTATGACATTTTTGTGGGCGAATATTTTTACAAATTTCATGGATAGATTACGATTTTTTGGGCAGTATGCAAGGGTAGTTGTAATACAATACTATAGATAATTGATCTCAATAATAATAATAATAATTCCTATAAAATTAATATTTTCTCCCTTGAAAACTTCCAGGTATTTGGTACATCAAAGTATGTTTGTATGTACTGTATTTACATGTTATGACCAATTTGGCCATATTATGTAAGTTTGTACATTGGCAAATAAACTTTATATGAATCAGAATCATTATGAACTAATTTAATTTGAAATAAGTATGCGTCTTTGAATTGTTTTTAACATATTTTGATCCTTTCTCTGTCTCTCTTTCTCTCATTAAGCTGATTACTTGTGCTGTTGGAAAAGATGGCCGCAAGTCATCCTCTATTGGTTTAGAAAAGTTGCTGAATGGACAACAGTATGCCCAATGGCTTAGTAAGGTTCAATCACTGTCCATCAAGGAACAACTACGACATGGACTATTTTGATTAAACCTATACAATAATATATACAGCCTTCAAACATACATGCACATGCAGAGATAGTATTTAGTAACCTCAAATCAGTGCTGGATTGTGAATCCTGTATTTATTAGTATTCACATACATATACATGTATGTATAATGCAGTACATTACATGCACATCTATGAGACAAAGAAACAGGGGAAGGCTGCGAACTACATGCATATAAGTACATGCACGTACTTGCTAAGTCTATACGTATATGTACATACAAAAAGTCCAAAGTCCATTGAAACAATTATATGGTATGGCTTCTTATATGAGAATATTGTCTTTGAATTTGCTTTGCATGTGAAGTGACCTTTATACGGTTCCACTTTATATTGAAAGTGTAATCTAAATATTGCCATATAAGGGAACAACTGCATGCATGTTTGTAGATAGGAAGTAATGTACACTTTGCAATTTCAGTATAATTATTAAACTGAAATTGCGGACAGGGTACGCAGTTACATTATAATCAATGTAAAAAATATTTCAGTTCAGGATTTGTTTAGACACAAAATCCGAATGGAATCAAAAGTCACCTTGACTGTGCTTTTTGGCTTTATTTCTCTCATCGACGGTACCGGTCTCTATGACGGATGCTGTCCAGTTGGATTCGTGAGGAGGAACAACGAATGCGTGTGCGCTGCAGACGCACCGACCTTACACGTCCTCTCTTGCGACAACACAACTGCACTCATCAAGTCAGGTTACTGGATCGGCTATGTAGACGCGGAGGATTCAACGGAGGAGACTGCATGCGGAAAGGTTTTATACGCTGGTAGATGTCCCGATGGCCTCTGTGTAGATAAAGAAGAAGAGGGCGTGCGCTTACACAGAAATTCATCTAAAGAAGAAGTGGAGAATATCCTATGCGGTTCCACGCGCACTGGAATTCTCTGTGGCGATTGTCAAACGGAGTATGGTCCCGGGATTAACTTCTATCTTGCACCCTGCGTAAACTGTTCTGAAGAAGCGTTTAGTCAGTATGGTGAACTGTTGTGGCTAGGCCTGGAAGTTCTCCCCTTAACGATAATGTTATTGACTTTTCTAGTGTTTGATGTGAATTTATTGACTGGTCCCTTCAACTCGTATCTTCTGTATGCACAATTCTTCAGTGCATCCTTCGCTATTAGAAGCGAAGGATTAATATCAATTGAAGATGATGCACTCAGCTATATTTTAAGAGGGATTTATATTTTGTTTTTTGGAATTTTTAATTTGCAATTTTTTTCCTTTTTATTCCCTCCTTTTTGCTTATCTTCAAAAGGAGATAGACTGGACGTGCTGGACATTGTGGTTATCAAAGCTCTCACAAGAGTATACCCTTTCCTAATCATACTACTGTTCATTATCACGCAAACGTGCATCAAGCGAAATGGGTGTTGTTTCAGATTGTGGAAATTTACCAATTACTGCAGAAAGTGGAAGATTTGCAATTCCAGATCCAGTTGTATTCATGGCCTCGCCACATTCTACATCCTCACCTATCCGAGATTTCTGACCTATTGTGGTGTTCTATTCAGCCAAATTGTTCTCCGTTCACCTCAAGCCCCTGATTTGTCAGTAGTAAAAATAAAAGGAACTGTCATATTTTTTCAAGACCTGAAACATATATTATACTGCATCTTGCTCCTGGTGATTCTAGTAGTTCTAATTGTTCCTCCTACTGTACTACTAATAGTGTATCCTGCTGTATCCATACTTAAAGGAAAACTCTTAAATTGCAGGTACAAAAGCATTCAAAAAATCACAGGTTTCAAAATTTTCGATATTTTCTCAAAGCCATGGATTAGGCACACTGCAGATCTCTTTCAGGGATGCTACAAACACAATTACAAATTCTTTGCTGCCTTTTTGTTGCTAGCAAGGATTGCCATGGTGATGGCCTTGAGTTTAACATCTACTAAAGAAGACGGCTACCTGGCCTTGGCAATTATAAGTCTCTTTGTACTCATGGTCCAAAGCTGGTGTCAGCCGAATGAAACACCTTGGATAAATAATATTGATACTTTTATTTACACTCACCTAGTGGTGGTCAATGTAGTAGCCCTGTACAGCCTGGATGTCAGCCTTGCTAATGGAGTGTCTCAAGCCCTCATTACACTACTTCTATTACCTGCTGTATACCTTGTAGCATACATTTCCAATAAGGCAAGGAAGGTAGCAGTCAAAAGTTACAAAACGTGGAGACTGAAGGATAGAAAGGCCAATTCTAGAATGCAGACTTTGGGAGATTCCCTTTTGCAAGAAGAGGGGATTGAGCCCAGACACCAACATCTCCTATCAGTAGCACCCAGCTACCTGGACACATGGAGTACAGAGTCGGAGGCTTAAGAGCTCACATGTATGTATCCTCTATATCTGTACATGGTCAATTAGTTATACATATATATTCAATTAATACATAATATATAAACGATGTAATAATGTCCAAAATCCAAAAATATATTAAATCTCTACTTTCAAATTGTATCATAAAACCTATTGTTTATTTTAATGCAGATATAATGACTATTAGTAGAGGTCGGGTAATTCAGGGAATTCCCCCTTTTGTTTGCACTCCCAGTAGCCTCCTTTATACGCATGTACCATTGTCCCTGAACACTTATCAAATACTTTGTGGAACCAAACTGGAGAATATGAGGCTTCTTCTTCCAACTTTTTTGCAAGATCCTTGTCTCCACTGGCAAGTGCTTCTGCAGCCTGTCGTTGTTTGGCCTCCCTCACACGTCTCTTTGCTCTCTGCTTCTCTTCTAAACGAAGCTACATGCAACAGAAATAACGAGAATAAGACTTCAACACTAATGCGGTTCATACACCCAGTAGTCTCAGATATCTGACTACAGTTACCAAACTAATTAGGCAATGCTCATATGCTTACAGAACTGAGAGTTTAGATTTAATAGACAAGGATAAATTTGGGTCCCAATGCATGCTATATTTCTGGATGCAGAAACCATAAGAGATTCCAGTACTACTACATGCACATACATACAAAAAGGTATCCAGTATATTATATAGGTAGTTCAGTATACAATACAGAGATTACAGTATTAATTTCAGAGAGTACAAAATGGCAATATAGGTGCAGTATTTAATACATATATTTCCATACAGTATTATATATGTGAACACACTGTAGTACCTTTTCAGAATTTGCTTTACTAAAGTTTTGTATTTCCATATACCTCTGATCAGGTCGAAGTCTAGAGTCAGTTATGGCGATTCCTTCTTCCAGTTCATTTAAAGTGCATGTAAGCTTACAGAACCAATATCGCTTGTCGCAACCAGGACTATATACATATAAAAATTAAGAACATACATAAATAACACATTTAGTTGAACTAGCATATACAGGCAACCTGTTATGGAAGGTACCATACAAATGTCTTCAACCCAGTCCAGCATAGGAGTGTAAGAATGACAGAACAGATAGATCTCCATTTAAATAAAGGGCTGGCATTGAGAGACATTTGGTTGCATATAGTGGTTGGGTTATTCTGTGTACAGCTGTAGTCAGTGTGTGTGTAATAGCTCACGGAAAAGCATCTGCCTTCCAAATTACTTTGGGTGCCTCTGTCTTGGGGGTCTTCCCCGAGGAGTCCGTAACCCTGGCAAACTGCATGTACTCATCCCAGTGACCACTCATTGTGAAGTGAGGTGTTCCGTGCTTGTCATATACAGTACCAGTTACCTGTATATACATACATACATGTATACATACATACATACATACATACATACATACATACATACATGTATACATACATACATACATGTATACATACATACATACATACATACATACATACATACATACATACATACATACATACATACATACATACATACATACATACATACATACATACATACATACATACATACATACATACATACATACATACATACATACATACATACATACATACATACATACATACATACATACATACATACATACATACATACATACATACATACATACATACATACATACATACATACATACATACATACATACATACATACATACATACATACATACATACATACATACATACATACATACATACATACATACATACATACATACATACATACATACATACATACATACATACATACATACATACATACATACATACATACATACATACATACATACATACATACATACATACATACATACATACATACATACATACATACATACATACATACATACATACATACATACATACATACATACATACATACATACATACATACATACATACATACATACATACATACATACATACATACATACATACATACATACATACATACATACATGTATACATACACACACACAACAGTGTATGAACATTCTCTAATCTACCTTTCGCTGATTCTCCCTGTTGAAGTACTTGTAAGGTCTCCATTTTAAGGCACACTTATCCCCAGTAGTGTGGTTTATAATCTCAACATCGCCACTCTGTGAAAAAAGCATAGAGGAAGATGGTAGAAATGGGTCCTTACACTCTTTTTGTTTCTCCTCTTTCTCCCTCCTCTCCCTCTCCTCTCAACTCCCTCCTCTCCCTCTCCTCTCAACTCCCTCCACTCCCTCTCCTCTCAACTCCCTCCCGTCCTTCTCCCTCTCCTCTCAACTCCCTCCTGTCCTTCTCCCTCTCCTCTCTACTCCCTCCTCTCCCTCTCCTCTCAACTCTCTCCACTCCCTCCTCTCCCTCTCCTCTCAACTCTCTCCACTCCCTCTCCTCTCAACTCCTCTCCTCTCAACTCCCTCCCATTACCTGGTCAACCCAGAGCTTTCCAACAATGATATTGTAGATTGTGGAGTCCGTTCTTCCCCAAGTGTAATGATCTCCGCTCTTGTGAAACATAACATGACAGATACCAATGGGGTGGACAGAGAGGTAGGCTCCTCTAAACTTGCTGGTCATTGTGAAGTCTTGCCAGAGAGTCCACTCCTTGTGCTCTGCATGCATAGCGCAAGCTGGAGGATGATGGCTGACCTGGAGAGAAGGAAAGACAAGCTTCATACTGAAAGTCCCCTTTAAAATGCCATCAGTGAGCTCATTAACCAATCAAATTGATCAATGGATCAACCTTATGTGTTATGTAGGTAAACAGAGTGACTGTCTGTAATATTTTCCACCTAAGTGAGCCCTTTGAAATGAAACTAAAAAACAGCTTCCAAGATTTGCTACACTGGGTGTGCGGTAGTAAAATTGCAGTGGTCATGGATGCCTCACACACAAGTAGAAACACACATAAAACTTCTCCCAGATACTGTATTTACTAGATACTGTATTTACTAGATAACTGGAATGAATCTATCAACTCCTATCCACTGTAGGACATGTACTAATCATTGTACGTACGTAGGTAGTCGTGTATCACACTTGGATCCACTATTAGATTATCAGACCAGTAATCACTTACAGTGGACACAAATGAAGATTAGCTATTACCACACCAATGGCTGTTGATCCAATTATACTAACTTAAAAGGTTGGAACTGAAAATACAATGTGACCTGATATAGCAAACAAAAAACATATAAGTGAATGTGAATATGAAGTAACGTACATCCACAAAAATATTTTTCCTTAAAATTTCCATTTCAGTTTCACAAATGAGAACATAAAAATGCTTTAGCTTTGTACCCATGATTAGTTTCAATATTCAATGGGGAGCCATTTTGAAGGGATGATGCAACCAAAATGATGCTGTGTGATTGGCTAACTAACTACCACTGTAAGAAATTGCTGGCCGTCAGTATATCCACACATATAGATACAATGGCACTACATACATATCTTTCTCAATTAATAAAATGACTTGTGTAGGCACCAAACAAATATTAACATGGATTAAGCTTGTGTGTATGAGTTATGTGTACTTGTTCACAAAAGGATCTCCAGCCAAACTCTGCCCTCCTGTCACACTCAAATGTTTCTCCAAGCAGGGGATTGAATGGCTTTCCAACTCTCAGAGTAGCATCCGCATAGGAGGACACTGTGAAGGCAGCCACATACGCCATCCTCTCCACAGAAGACGAGCATTTAGCTGCTTGCTCCAACAACTCTGCATACATCAAATCCTCAGTCACACGTTGCAAAAATGAGAGTGGTTCATTAAAGTTCACCTAAAACATACAGATAATCTAATTCAGTAACTCCATAACTACCCAAGTAATGTCAGGTACGTACATATTGGTATATGAATCAGGTACATATTGGTATGGGAATCAGGTACATACTGGCATGGGAATCAGGTACACATTGGTATAGGAATCAGGTACATACTGATATGGGAATCAGGTACATATTGGTATGTGAATCAGGTACATATTGGT
The DNA here is from genome assembly GCA_947172415.1 of Chondrosia reniformis. Classification (NCBI taxonomy): domain Eukaryota; kingdom Metazoa; phylum Porifera; class Demospongiae; order Chondrillida; family Chondrillidae; genus Chondrosia; species Chondrosia reniformis. The sequence goes on from OX359193.1 coordinate 663,098, forward strand.
ATGTGAATCAGATGCATATTGGTATGTGAATCAGGTACATATTGGTATGGGAATCAGATGCATATTGGTATGGGAATCAGGTACATACTGGTATGGGAATCAGGTACATATTGGTATGTGAATCAGGTACATATTGGTATGTGAATCAGATGCATATTGGTATGTGAATCAGGTACATATTGGTATGGGAATCAGATGCATATTGGTATGGGAATCAGGTACATATTGGTATGTGAATCAGGTACATATTGGTATGTGAATCAGGTACATATTGGTATGTGAATCAGGTACATATTGGTATGTGAATCAGGTACATATTGGTATGGAATCAGATGCATATTGGTATGGGAATCAGGTACATATTGGTATGGGAATCAGATGCATATTGGTATGGGAATCAGGTACATATTGGTATGGGAATCAGATGCATATTGGTATGTGAATCAGATGCATACTGGCATGGGGATCTTTGAGAGGTCTCGTCCTAAACAGTTCTTCATGATTTCCCAGAGGTTGACCTTGTCAGACGGTTTGTCGGGAACAGTGTCCCTTCTAACAGCCAAAGTAGGCTTCCAGCCATCAAAGAAGTTTGAGGACGGACCCATAGGAGACTAAAGAGAAGAGATGAGAGAGAGAACTTAGTGGATCAAATCAAACGACCTAGGGGGTCACGCTGTCAAACGTTTAAGAAAAGTTAGGATTTGATATGATGGCAGAGGTACGTAAGTGCATTGTAAGTTATTAAAACACAGTGGCTTTAAATATTAAAATACTGCAACATTTAATACACCAACATGTGCCTTGGATGTGTATAAACCTCTTCTCACCTCTTCCGGAGTGCTCTTGCTAGTGATTGGAGGTTTGGTCGGTTCCTCAGGTACTGGTAACACTGTACAGCTGTCAGTCCGTTCATGCCACTTCTTCTTCTTGACATCTCCATCAGTGCGGGAAGGAGCTGGTAGGAACTGCTCAACTGCATCCTCAAACTCATCTTCAGAGAAGGAATCACCCTTACCAGGTGTCTCGGGAGCCGCCGTTCCGTCAGGCGTCTCTGAAGCAAGAGTGGGTTTATCTGAAAGTGGCTTTCCATTAGTCAAACTATCTGGAGGAGCTTTAGCTAATTTCTGCATGTCTGATTTTTCACTGTCTGCGTAGTGTTGTACAATCTCCTCCATGTTGACCATAATCTGCTCTCTCTTCTCCTTCTCTTTGTTCAGTGCCTTCTTCCACGACTTGTGAGTAGCATCTGCTACGTTTGTGAATTCTGTCGCAATCTAAGGAGGAGTGGATACAAATCCATTGCACGTAATGTAGCTCTAACAGTCTGACTTGGCAGCATATACCAACAGATATAAACATACACGCACTAGCGCACATATATACACCACGGTAAAACCAATAATTATAGAGAGACTAATTGCACAATAATCTTTAGAATTGCATAATGCAAAGTGCACTAAGTGGTTTGGTGGCTTCAATAAGAACTACACAGTGGTTTTAAAGTAACTTCAAACTCAATTCACTCTCCCTGGAGTGAAGCTAAGGTTATATGTACAGTCACTGAAGAAGACCCCAGAGGGTTGAAATATTTAATTCTCAAGAAACTAACTATCTCCCTAGACGCCCAAAAGACAAAAGATGAACCATCTCAAAGATGTGTGTACCTTTACAAAGGAGCTGGCAGTCAGTTTTACTTCACTTAATTTCTCTTTAGAGTGGCCAACTTGTTTGTAACTGCTGTCCAAGTCTCCAAGACTCCGTAAGAGGGCGTTACAGTTCTTCAGCATCGACTCATGACTAGCGGTGAGCTCCTTTAACTTTGCCTTCAAAGTTGTTGAATAATCTTGTTTCTCAGACACTGCCTCCTCGTCACTCTCGTCTGAAAAGTAACAGGAGATCATGCTGACCTGATGTGTTTTATAAATTAAGATGTACCAGTTCTATGGCTTCCAGTTGCATGCTAATGCAATAACTAGAGATTGGATCAATGTATGCATTCTACATGCATACATTCACACAAATGCAATTTCCACATTTTTGTAAACCCCAAGATATGGGGAAGTGATTTCAATTGTTCTTCATAACGACAGCATACCTTGTACACTGAGAACAATGATCTGTACTACTTGAGATATATATAGAGTGGGTATATCCCTATAATTAGTGAATCATGACATCTGACCATAACTAATTTAGGACATGACTCTCTTGAAATACCTATACACACCAAACTAATGATATTGTGGACATCACAGAAATGACGTGTATATTTTATGAAATAGATATTATATCATTAGTTAACTTTTAATTTTCCCCCACTCTTTCATTGGCACCAAATTTCTTTATCTAAGACCCCTAGATCTAGCAAGGGCTCACAAAAGATCAAGGAAGAAGACAAAGACACTCAGGGTCACCAATAAAGGGTGAAATTCCCAGAAACAGCTTTGCCCAGTGGAGAAGACTTTTGTATCCTCATCCAAAACTCTTACCAGGTTTAGTTCCCTATAGCCTTCTACTCTAGAATAGATGTAGTATTAAAAATGGGTGTTACATTATTCATGCGATCCTAAGAAGCAATTGGTGAAACCAATAGGATAGACAGCAGCAGCTATAGTAATTTTATACAGAAACATGCATGTTTGAATACTATAATTCCACTGTCTATAATTGGTATTAAAACAACACCATATAAGGTTACCATTAGTAACTTAATCATACTTAACTGAATAGACAAAGAAAGGGGAGGGGCAGCTGGCAGGTGGGTGGGGCACCAGAGTCGGGCTGTCTCACCTGATTCAACTCCAATTGCCTTCTGTTTGGCTAGTTCCAGCGCTGTGACCCACCTCTGACGCTCCACTTCACTTAGGGCACGGAGGAAGAAGACCTTACTTGGACCATTGGTCACAACAAAAGTTGTCGGATCTATAGTGTCAATGTATGCTCCGGCTAAATTCAAAGTTCCTCTACAAGTATGAGCCATCTCCTCCTGTGTCCTGGAGTGAATCAGAGATTACGTGCATAAGTGAATATTGAATAAAACGTGTCATATAATCCTTAGGAAGTCTCCTAGACCTTGAGAATTAAGACTTTGAAGATTCTTTGTCATCTATGATTTAACTTTACAAAATTTAAGGAAATTGTTAAGATATTTTCCACTTCTTCCAAATGTGTGAAGAGATATATAGGGACACGTAACTACCTAATTATACGATAAGACACAGCTGCAACCGAGAACAAAGCTACGCGTAAAGTGGATTGCTAACTTACAAAAAATATATTAATAAACGCGCACTTTACTAACTTCAAAAGGTATCATGAAATAGAGAGAAACGCGCACGCACTCGTCAGCTGTCACAACCAGCATCGTCTCTAACGTTCACTCAGTGTAAGTCGTGGTAACAATATTCCTATATAGTCTAACTGTCCAGATTGATACTCACCTATAGTAGGACAGGGACCCCTCAGAGAGTACACACCACCTCTTCTGATAGCCCTTCCAGTAGTTTGTCCACTTCATGAGCCAGCCACGGAAGCTCTCCGGAGGTTCTTCAACACTTGTAGCCATTTTCCTCGAGCGGCTCAAGCAAGCTTAGATCATTACATTACATCATGCGTGCATATCTTCAGACGAGCGCGCTTTGCCTAGCTACGCAGTCACACCATATGGGCAGATGTTGTTCTTAAAGTGCACTAGTCACTACATATGAAGAGTCTCTTAAAATGCACTAGTCACTATATATGAAGAGTCTCTTAAAATGCACTAGTCACTACATATGAAGAGTCTCTTAAAAAGAATCATTTTCTTTTAGCAAGTGGTCCAAAGATGTCCTCAGAATCACAACCTTCACCCTCAGCCTCCTAAGGTAAGAAAAATGTAAACAAGTGAACTGTCTATATCTTCAGAGAGTTCTGAACATACTTCAGTTTTTCTTTTCTTGTTAGGTGGTGTATCACTGGTTTTATCTTTCTTTCTCTTCCTCCAAAACCTACATATATCATAAAAGTCACTCAATAACTAATCAAAATGATAATCATAACCACAATTAATCATCCTCAAAAATCATAAAGAGGGAAAAATACAAAAGAAGCAATTGCTGGGAATTGAAACTAGGACAGATGGTTATGACCACCAATGCTCTTGCAATGAACAAGTACCACTACACAGGACCAGACGAGGAACAAGCTAAAGGCTTAGGTCTTGCATAAATGCACACATCAGTCACTATATTCTTAACTATTATCATAAAAAGAAATAGACTGTTTAAATGGTCAACCTTTCATTATCGGGATTATTGTCATTATTTCTGCATTGCGACAGCTTCAATTCAATCGGCTGCATCTACAAGTACATTGAAAAAAAGAAGAGAAAAATGGCGGAAGCTATCACCACTCAAAGATCTATAGGTTTTCTCTAAGTACCTAATATCGGGAATTGAATGTGAGAGTAAATTACGGGTATAAGTAAACATTGTAGTTAAAAGAATGCAAGATAAAGCTTAGGTGTACGGGCATGTATACGAAATTACTGAGGTGTCAAATCAATACATGTCAAAAGATTGCGCGCATACAGTCAAAACTCGTACTTGCATTCAATTCCTGATATACAGTATTAAGTCTAAAAACAGTCTAAGACTTAAAGCATATCTTCTTATAGCCTCATATTGAGGTCAATTAGGAAAGTCGCGCTGTAGTTCAAAAGTACATATACATATACAAGTTAACATGTACACAGCGTACAACTTGTACTGGAGCACACGAGTTTTGATCCCTAGTACTGTAACATGGCTTATCTGTACATTGGCTGGTTACGCATGGTTACATCCTCAATAGTACTAAGTGTGCTCCAGTATGTACAAGTTGTGTGAGGTCAAAACTCGTGCACAAATTGACTCTACTGTAAATTAAAAGTCAAATGTTATGGCAAGCTAGGCCTGGAATGATTAGTTAAGTGATAAGTGAGGTGCTACATGTATTGCAATGCCTGATGCATTCTTACAATTTTAGATAAAGGAATGACATTCTTTTTAACTATAGCCTCAATCTCTGCAGTTAGGAAAAAACAGAGAGTAGAGTGTCCATAGAATTTGAAATTAGCTGGGACTACCTTCCAGTTTCTTCATTAGGGAATCCACTTTAGATGCTTCTTCTTTAGATAACAGTACACCCTTGATGTACCTAATGGAAACGGCACTTAAAGCTGAGACTAAGGACATGTCTTCGTTGAACTAAAAAATGCAGTGTGTTGCAATGTTAATATAGGGAAAACAAGCCATCCTTCAATCTAATGGAAGAGTGGAATGACTTTTCAAAAGTCCTGCAGGACACCAGTTCAAAAGTGATTTGTAACAGAGAAGTGTGCATGTGGTCAGTTGAAGGTATAGCTGAGTTGAGTTGAGCATTCACTCACACATCAATGTCCACTTTCTGGTGTATGGCACTATGTCGCAATGCAGCCAGGGCTAGCTGCACAGGAGAAGAGGTAGAAGAGGGAGGGAGGGGAGGGAGGAAAGGGAGGAGAGGTGAAAGAGGGAGGAGAGGGAGAAGGGAGGGAGAAGGGAGGAGAGGGAGGAGAGGTGAAAGAGAGAGGAGAGAGGAGAGAGGAGAGGGAGGAGAGGTGGAAGAGAGAGGAGAGAGGAGAGGGAGAGGAGAGAGGAGAGGGAGGAGAGGTGGAAGAGTGAGAAGAGGGAGGAGAGGGAGAAGGGGGGAGAGGGAGAAGAGGGAGGAGAGGTGAAAGAGAGAGGAGAGAGGAGAGAGGAGAGGGAGGAGAGGTGGAAGAGAGAGGAGAGGGAGGGGAGGGAGGAGAGGTGGAAGAGGGAGGAGAGGGAGGGGAGGGAGAAGGGAGGAGAGGTGGAAGAGTGAGAAGAGGGAGGAGAGGGAGGGGAGGGAGAAGGGAGGAGAGGTGGAAGAGTGAGAAGAGGGAGGAGAGGGAGGAGAGGGAGGAGAGGGAGAAGAGGGAGGAGAGAGAATAGGAAAAGAGGGAGAGGGAGGAAATGAGACACTGTTGAGGAGAGATAGATGCGTAGTGCCTTAGCTCACTTGAGAAGGTGGATAGAGGAGAGAGACATCCGAGTAAAAACTATGCATTAGAAACTTGTCAGCTACTTTCCTCAGTGAGTCTGGTGAGGGGATTTGAGGGCATTTGGTCTGTTGTATAAGGAAATGGTCCAATTAGCATTTAAAAAGTCACATCTTGGCATGAATTATAACTTTGAGAATTCAATATTATGTATTATGTACGATACATAAATATCCTTAGAAAGTCCGTGATTTAAAGCAAATATACACATAAAGTATAACTATAGTGATTTGGATGAGGGTGCAGTATTTTTAATCTTTTCTCCTCCACATTCAAAGTAGTGCTTGTATACTAGTGTGCTACGTATGTAGTACCTTCATGTCCACGAGGAAGCCTTCCAAAGGTCTGAATGGGGAATGGACTATCATGTGAAAGGCCAGCTTCTGCATTATGGTCAGCTACAAGTGCATGTGACAAACATGTGACAAACATGTGACAATAGTACTGATGGCTTGGAGATTGACTAGACTACGACTAATCAGTGGATGAGTTAGTAAAAGAAGGTGCCATGATTGAGGCTTTGTTATATTTGTCACAACTCCAGCAGTGGCACAACCAGTAGACTGATAAAAAAACCACAAGTAGTCACAGAAAAAGACCATGAAAAGGAAAAAAAGAGAAAAAAGCAATTGCTGAGAATTGAACCAGAGACAGCTAATTATGACCATCAGTACCATAGTATGCGCATTTCAATACAATGTAACATACATAAATTACATTTGTATAAACAATATAGGTAGTGTTCATATTACAAGACTACACTTAGGTACATATGAAAGTGTTATTGAAGGAGCTGAGGTAAGCAAGCACAGTCCATCCCAAAGAGTCTTACTTCTCTTTAGAAAGGGTCATTTTTCGACTTTTAGAGTGTCTAAAGATGCAGTTTTTCTTGCTTCTTCTTGCTGTCAAACGTTTTAACAGCAAGAAAAACTGCGTCTTTAGACGTTCTAAAAGTCAAAAGATGACCCTTTCTAAAGATAAGTTCGACACAGTTAGAAGGAATCCTTACTCTATTATAGTCTTACTTCCACAGCTAATACAAAATCTGCAATCTTCTTCTGATGTTCCTTGGGAAGGACTTCTGCAAATGCATCGGCACTCAAATTGTACTCCTCCACTTTGAAAGCAACAAAAGCACAGGCTAAACTACACAAAGGAAGGAGAGGTCGGAGCGTAGTAGAAGAGGGTTTCATGACATCATCAGGACAAATTAAAGATCAGCTTCCTTAAAGCTGTCAATTGTATCTTACTGTTATTTCTCAAACAGATTAAAAATAGACTCCAAATTTAGAGTTATTGTACTTGACCCATGGGCAGATCCAAGGGAATATCAATTGTGGCTGAATATCGATATATTTCAAAGTATTTCAAAGATTAAGACAATTGTTCTCATACGTAAATGTCTACAAACTACAATTATCCAAAGAAAACATTACAAAGGTGAGTCAATGTAAGCAAGGATCAGCCTCTCTGACCTCCGGTGGTCGTCTAGTCTTCCCCTGTCACTTTGAGGGCAAACTTACTAGATATCCTTTGGATGAAAATCCATGACAGAGGTCACTAAATAGAACCGTTTCAAGTATGTCACAGCCGTTCCCTACGGAAGACAAAATTGCTATAGACATACGCACATGTGGTCAGTGTAGATAGAGCAAGAGAAACTACATCCTCCTCTAATGCTCTACAGATTACATGTGCACTCTATAGTTATGTACTTTGAGTATAAATGGAGTTTTGGCTACATCACAAAAGCCTACAGCAAACCATTACGCAATGATTCTATTCTATCAAACGGACCAATCATGTGATATTATTACATTGACCAATCATATGATAGTATCACATTGACCAATCATATGATAGTATCACATTGCTGGAGTTATATTTTTTAACTATTCCTATGCTCTTAAATAGCTAGTTAGATGTATGTAATGCCCTATGTAGCCATTAGGGCACATATAGCAGCATACTATTGCACTTCTTGGCACTGGCGGCTTGAACTGTGTACAAAATTCTAGCAGCTTCCTAATATGGTATGTTACCATGGTAACCTCTTCCTTCACAGTCAGATAAGAGCAGCCCTGATGGGGCTCATTGAATAACATCTAACAAAGATGAACATTCATAGACATCACATCACGTATATTACACTCCTCCTCGTGATATTTCCGTATACTAGTCATCCATCATATATACAGTATATTACACCAAAAGTAAATTTAAAAACATACTTTATCTTTAAACTGCCTGTTTACATTATCCCTTCGTCTGGTAAGATCAGCTGCAGAGTCAAAGAGCCAATATTTTCTCTGTGTACTGTCGTGGAACATTATACATCCATTTTACAGAACGGCCATCTTTAATTACTGCCAACTAGAGTTGAAGTACACACCAAATGCAATCTCCTCTGATCCCGAGATCATCTTCGTCAGTGCGAAAATATCCAGTCAAAAGATGGCTTTGCATTGGGGGCCTTCTCCTCTTCCTTAGCGCAGTAGCTGCCGTGGTCGCTGTGACCATTTACTACGAGACCAGAAACCCTCTCTTGTACCACCACGCCGCAGTGGCGGCAGATGCGTCCCAGTGCTCGCAAGCTGGCGTGGAGATACTGGAAAAGGGTGGAACGGCAGTAGATGCAGCCGCTGCCAGTGTACTGTGTCTCGGTGTCGTGAACCTTCACAGCACTGGTGAGGAGCCAGTGACAACATGTTCACCATTTCCCTACATATTACATTTATCCTGTAGTAAAAGGCCTATAGGGAACCTAATGTAATGAGAGCTTTGGAGACCCCTCTTTCTGGTCCAGACAGGAATACCACCCATCCTGGAAGTCTTTCCAGAAGTTATAGGACCCCCCGGCCCCAGGTAGACCAGCCAAATGAGCTGATGGGGCTTCCTATTCAAATGATAAAATGAATGAAGTTCTTTGAATCCTCAGATCCTAGGAGTGTGTCTTAACATGTTCTTCCACTGCCAGACCACATCAGTGTTTAAATGTACTGTTACTGTTGGTAGGTATCGGTGGAGGAGGGTTTATGGTGTACTACAATGCCACCAGTCACTCTGCCACAGTTGTGGACTTTCGAGAAACAGCTCCATCTAGAGCTTTTGAAGGAATGTTTTCATCTGATCCTAACAAGGCTTCATTAGGTCAGTGCACCCATAACAACCTTCTGGGTTACATATTGCACAATCAGAAGATCCTTAATGACTAATTACATGTCTACAGCACCCACTTTCTGGGAGAGCCATCTGTCTAAAGCAGTTCCTTGGACTAGATGTAGTCTTTGTGTGTCTCATATGCTGAGTGAATTTGTGTCACTTTTGGTCTCTTTCAGTATTTCCATGAAAACTGTCACCGTCATTATAATCATGTTGCACACTGCATCCGGTCTTCTGTGTCTGTTCTGTTGTCACAGGACCCTTGGCCATTGCTGTACCGGGACAGCTGAGGGGTCTTCAGTACGCCTTGCAGAGGTATGGAAGACTGCCTCTCTCAGACATATTTGCCCCTGCTATTAGACTGGCCAGTGAGGGATTCCCTGTATCTGGTACAATTGAACAAGCCATTCAATCCAAAAAGGATATCATTCTGAGTTATAACAAGACCTTTGCTGCCCTGAGGTATTGTAATAGAAAGCTATGAATGGAATTGTTGTTTCTTTTCATCATTGCATAATTATTATATACCGTTTCAATAAGGTTGTACACAATGAATGTTTGTTTTAGAGATCTCCTAGCACCTGGAGGTGTTCTGCTGAAAAAAGGCGATACCTTAAGGCGACCAAAATTAGCAGAAACACTTCAGAATATTTCCAAATTTGGTTTTGACTACTTTTACAACAGTACCATGACAGATGATATGGTGAACGAGATCAATGAATTAGGTGGAAACTTTACAAAGGAAGATTTCCTAGGCTACACTGTATTAGAACGTAATGTAACTAGGAGTGAATATAAGGGTTTTCCCCTTCTATCAACACCACCTCCTGGTAGTGGGGCTATCCTCTCAATGATATTGAGTGTTTTAGAAGGTGAGTTAAGATGTTTACCTTTTGTCACTAAGTTGTGTTTTCTCACACTCTACCCTCCTTTCTACCACTTCTCTTCCTCCTCTCATTCCTCTTCCCCCACCCCCTTCCCTCCATTCTCTCTCTCCCCTAATCCTCTTCCTCTCCCTCCTCCCTCCACCCTCACCCCTTCATTCTCCCCCTAATTATCTTCCTACCTGCCTTATTGTCTTACTGTGTACCTGCAGGCTATGATTTCAATATGCACAACGTAGATGGACAGACCTATCACTACCTAGTGGAGTCCTTCAAACTGTCCTATGCTTATCGTATACTTATGGGAGACCCTGCCTTTAATGCAACTGTTCAAAGTGTCAGTTAAGTACAGATATACGTACAGTTGCACTTCATATGTTAGATATTCAGTTCTGATATGCAACTAGGTGGAGGAGTTTGTGATGAATAAAACAGCAGTGGCAAAATTGAGAGAAAAGTTAATTGACCCTCTAACCACATTCCCACCCGTGCACTACACAGAAGGATCTCCCTTTCACATTCCCGTCACCACTGGGACTTCACATCTCTCTGTGCTGGCTGAAAATGGGGATGCTGTTGCCGTGACAACTACAATTAACAGCTATTTTGGATCAAAGATTCGCTCTTCCAAATATGGACTAATATTCAATGATGAAATGGCAGATTTTTCCGTACCTGATAAAACAGTCCCAACTGATAAGCTGCCACCAGGGCCTCACAACTACGTCGCCCCTGGCAAGAGACCTCAGTCCTCCACCTGTCCAGCAGTGATGCTCTCCAAAGATGGGTCTCGAGTGGTTCTAGTGATTGGGGCTTCAGGGGGTTCAGCTATTACCACTGGAGTGGCTCAGGTACGAGAAGTACACAGCCAGCCATGCTCTCACTAGTTGATACTACCCTAGCTCTATTATTGTCTGATCACATGACCAATGGGATCCTTCAGAAGAGGTCACATGACTGTGGGACAAATCACTTAATGCATATTGTGAATTTCAGTGTGGTACACTGATCGAAGCACTAAAACTGTTAGCATTTTTGGTTGGGGTGTGCTTGTATGTCATCCTTGGGTACAACTGCTTAAAACTCCATCAACCTGGGGTAAATATTGCATAACATTATAATTTAGAATGAGTTCATCTTTTTATCTTCTTGAGCATTTAAAGATGCAGTTTTTCCGTTGGATCTTCTTGGAAGCTTTGACCCCTGGGTGTTCTTTAATGATCCAATTGAAATTTACATCTTTAGATGCTAAAAAAGATCAAAAGATGAACTCTTTAATTCAAAGATAAGCATAGTTAGAAGAAACCTGTATCATGATATCTCCTCTTGAGTAGGTTCTTGTGAGCATCATGTCGCGGTACCTTGGTCTGAAGAAGAGCATAGATATGCCACGAGTGCACCACCAGTTGATACCAAACATAACCTTTTATGAGTCAGGATTAGACAAGGGCATATTGGAGGGGTTAAGGGAAAGACATCATGTTCTTCAGACCTTCACAGAAGGAGACATTGGTAACAATGTCCAGGGTATATTTGTACCCTTTCCTGGAAACATATTGGCCTATTCAGACCCTCGTAAGGGAGGAGTTGCTGATGGTTACTAGGGTGTTTCCATGGTAATAACGTATAATTCTGACTTTTCTGCAATAAGGTCTTATTCTGCATTTTTATTTTTTATTTATGTTATTCAAAATTAAGAGTATGATATGAATTTTTATAATTCACAGATGTGAATTTGGACAAGGAAGTACTGTAATTCAATAATTCAATAAAAAATTTATAAGCTAAAGAAAAAACCTAGGGTCAAGATGTTTGATGACAAGAAATTCAAACCCCAACCGTCTTTAGCTGCTCAAAAGAGATTGAAAGACGACCCTTTTGAAGATATATTAGTCATGCGTATATACAGTATTCTATACTAGCTTCAAGACTGAGTTTCTAAGTTGGAAATACATATAATTGGTCTGACTTCCTTCTAATAGAATGTGTACAAGTATAATTATATACACATGATCAAGTAAACAATTGCAACCAATCAAAATATTTAATATATATATTTTATCTAGTATGTATGTATATATGTATACATACACATGAATTTTTAACAAAATATAATTATTTCATAATAACTTGTACCACATGTACAGTGATGTAATTGAATATTCCAACATCATACTGTAATCATATAATAGGCATTTCACAATTAACACTGTGCATGCATGAGTACTTATTTAATGACTGAAGCCTCAATCTTACAAAACCACAAATGGTTCACTTAATTACTAAATTATTAAAGTGGTTCACTTGTGGTGGATTAATACATATATGGGGTAATGTATAATAACATTTGTCACATTAAATATATTATACCTATATATACATATATTATTATACAATTACAAAAATCATCTGATCAATGTTATTATCATTATAGGGGCAGATTTAGAATTATTAATTGGGATGTTCAAGACTATGTACTACAGTACCTGTATGAATACACTTATTCCTTGTACACATGATATTCCACACTATTACCTAAAGTTTAATATAGGTTCATGGGTTATTAAATATAATTATATACATTTGCTATATAGGTATAAACTCCCTATATAGTTGCATGAGTCTGTCTATACAGAAGGTACACATGTAAAAATATTTTATATACACATAGATTATTTTTATTATTACTACAGAGTTATAAAAGTATAAATACACCAAATCAATTGATTTTTTTCTGTTACACATGATTACTTTTAAGTCTTAAACTTTATCTTTAATGATATCAAGTCCCAAGTGGAAGTTTCAAGGACTGGTATACTGTCAAGATGGGACTATGGCTAGATGCTTCCATATAAAAGGGCCTGCCTTTCCTCATTTTTCAACTCACTTTAGCAACCAGTTCAAGAGATATCAAAAAACAAGAAGAAATGAAGATCCTTTTATCCCTTGTGATTGTAGCCCTGACCTTGCTTTCAGTTATTAATGGAGCTCCTTATTCTTCTGAGGAGATGAACAGATTTCGTCTCTCCTCCAAGCATGCTGATGGATCAGTGACTACCTCTACAGACGCAGAGATTAGCTCTATAATGGACGATTTAAGTGAACTGAATTCAGCTCTCTTTGAAGAGGCTTATATGAGCTCTGATAAGAGTAGAAAGAGACGAGAAATATTTGGATCTGATGACAGAACTATAAAGTGGTCTACCAACACCTGCGCCTACTCTGCAATGGGAATAGTGGCTGCTTACTACAACTCTACAGGAAGGACTTCCTATTGCTCAGGATTTCTTGTTTCACATAATGTAATTGCTACAGCTGGTAACTGCCTGTTTAACGTCAGTAAACGTGAGTTTGCATCCCAAGTGGTGTTTTATCGAGGAGCATCCTGCTTCTCTTTGGGACAAACAATGTATGGACGTACTTGGAGTGTTCTGACAAGCTACCTCCGTACTGGAAATCGTGCAAAGAATCTTGGAGTAGTACTTCTGAATGAGTCGTACACAGATTGCTACTTTGGGTTTGGATACTTGAGTGATTTGGAAAACGACCAGAATCTCATTCTCCTGGGCAGTGCTATTGACCGTAAAGTGCGTTATCCATGCTTGGTAGAAACTCAGTGTACTGGAGAGATGCGCAACCTGACATCCTACTATGCTTTAAGGTTTGGAGAGGAAGGCACTGCCATCTGCCACCAGTGTGACACCACACCCATTATGGGCGGCGGCCCAATGGTTGCTAATAAGAACTTGGAAGATCAAGGAGATGCTGGCATATTCAAAAGTGACAATGGGACCTATCATCATAGCCTGTATGCCATTGGAATCCACAATTCAGGAGATGTGGATGGAGCAGGAGTTGGACATGATGACTGTAACTGGGCAACAAGAATTACACAAGACATGTTCCTCACCATTCGAACTTACAAGTATACCCATTTCTTTACTGGAAAGTGAATAAACCAGGGCTGGTGATCATGAATGTACTTTGTTGAACTATATATACCGTTTAGCTTACAATAGGAACATTAGAGAACAATTATAATAATTATATTGTAAGAATATCCAATGAATATTTGACACATGTAAATCATATAAAATTCAGTAGAGCCTGACCACAATATTATCCCATACAATACTGAATGTGATCTGCTGACCACACTGTGTGTACAAAGTGTACTGCTGTATGCAACAGTAGTATAGCAATGCACTTTCTCTCTCTCTCTCTCTCTAATAAATTGACAATTGTCATTAAGAATAGACAACATAGATATTAAATCCATTTAAACAATTGCCGCAACCCACAAAAAATACAGACTTTTTAGTTTATAAAAATATTCATTTATTGTTTGATTGTTTGAGGTAATATGCCATACTTGTGGTTTATGACGTCATCGACTTGCTCTTTTTACCTCTTATGGTAATGTTATCTCAAAGAACATCTGTTCAAGTCTTTCACTTCATTATCCTGTAAATCCTTTGGCACGCTATCCGTTCGCTACAGAGAAATGGCAGGAATCTCAGCCGCTGATATGCAAGCTGAAACAGAAAAGCTCTTGGCCGATTTGGGTCAAGTAGCAGTCAGTACAGGACCATCAAAGCCAGCCGCTCCTCCACCACCGCCCGTCAGAACCGACGCCAGTTCTTCCGTTGTTATACAGTACAAAGCTAAAAAGAGGGAGCAGACAGACGGACAATCGACTCCTCAGTCCAGGCAGACCCACGTCACTTCATACTCGCTTCAGGTCAAGAACAGGGGACCTCCTCCTGCTGTTGCTCCTAAGCCAAAGAAGCCTCAGCCTCCAAAAGAAGAAGCGAAGAACCTCGCTGAAGAATTCCCACGAAGCGGTAGCATTTCTGGTGCCCCAGTTGGTCTGGTGGCCTATGGACCTGGTCTGGATTCATTTGAAATTGGAAGCGTTGGTAAATTCCAGGTTTCCTGCCCCCAGGGCACCCGCGAAAGGGATTTGGATGTCCGTGTTCTGGGTCCCACAGGAAGTAAATCTGTCGAGATAGAAAGCCTCGGAAATGGGCAGTTTTCAGTGTCGTACAATCCGTCAACAGCAGGTGAACACACTGTCCATGTAATTGTCAAGGGGGAAGCCATCCCTGGCAGTCCCTTTACTGTAAATGTCCAATATGCCTCATTCACTGATAAGTGCAAAGCTGAGGGAGATGGGTTGAAGAAGGGAACCACTGATAAACCGTGTGTGTTCCGCGTCAGGTGCGAGGATGGTGTAGCAGCTGCTCGTCTGAGGGTTCATATCTTGGGCCCCTCCAAAGCAGAACCAGTGGAGATGGAGGAAGAAGGGGACGAAAGGACTATTAAGGTGACCTACCATCCTTCAGCCCCAGGGGACTACAGCCTCAGAGTGCTGTGGGGAGACGCTCATGTGCCGGGTAGTCCCTTCACTGTACCTGTGTCAGGTGACATCAAGAACGACCCATACAAAGTGGAGATCTCCGGGGATGGTATCAACGGAGGCGAGACAAATGCACAGTTATCCTATCTAGTGCGCCCTCTGGTTGGATCCGGACCAGGACCTCTCTCTGTGAGGATGACTGGCCCCTCCAAGCCCACCATTCAGGCAGAGGAGAAGGAAGAAGGGATAAACATTACCTACAGTTGTCTTGACCCTGGAGAGTACTGCATTTACTTGAAGTGGGGAGAATACGAGCTCCCCAACTGTCCCTATATGGTCAGGATAACCGGGGAACAACGCGAGGTATCACCAACCAAGTGTCGAGCTGAAGGAAGAGGCATACGGGAGGGTAATGTTGGAGAGACTTGCAAGTTTAAGGTTCTTGTAGAGGATGATGCCGGGCCTGGTCCCCTGAATGTCTCTATCAAGGGGCCCCACCCACCTAAGCCCATTGAAATTAGTAATAATGAGGATGGGTCTATGGACGTCTGCTACAATCCAAAGGCTCCTGGGGACTACTCCATCAGTGTACTGTGGGGCGGCAAGGACATCCCTGGTAGTCCTTTTGTTGCCAAGGTTACAGGAGCCGCCGTCCGCCATGCAAAGAAAATCACCGCAACTGGAAACCTTCTTAAAGGTAGTACAACCCTGCAATTAGGGACCGTGACAGTACACACCTGTGAGGAGGCGGGACCAGGTCCATTAAGGGCCTTATGTGAGGGCGTGGCCAAGCCAGAGCTCTCGCTGACAAACAACAATGACGGTACAATTCTAGTCTCCTTCTGTGCCCCTGAGCCCGGAAAGTACAAGCTCCATTTAAAGTGGGGAGCTGACGAAGAAGCTGATCACATTTCTGGTAGTCCCTTTGAAATTGAAGTCAAGGATGAATAACAATTCCATGTACTTAGTTTTGCCACTTACCTGTATCTCATCAAAATGACTTGTAATGCAATCTTGCAATCTTTAGTTTCTGACTTAGTTTCAATAAAGTTTGTAGATTTATTATTTTCATCAGTTAGTTTAATCAGTGTATAGAGGATTGAAGCAGTCTTTGTCGTAATATGAATGGATAATCAAAAAGGCAGAAATGATAGATGTATGCAGCCTTTAGTATCCTTTTGAGGATCAGGAGGAACTAAAACACCCATTACTTGTTCTTCAAACACAACCTATATGACTATTAGCAGTAGCACCTGTTGTTGTGAATATACATGTATGTATATGCACCTCTCCTCTGTATATACTGAGAGACTCAATTCATATACGTATATTAGCACTTATCTATTTAGTATAACTCAGTGAACAATTTATTTATATATATATATACATGGATTTACTAATTTTAATAAATATATTATAAATCATTAATTACAGAAATTGAAAAACAGTATTACAATAAGTCTAGATAGATTGATCAAATAATGAGACTGCCCTTTTGAGCATAGGGCACTCCGGGGTGACCCGTATGGTTAAATATTGTACCTATACAGAGTCTCCAAATGTCTGCCAGTAACATAATCACCATCACTGACCCAAAAGCTTCAATTATCACCTGAAATAAAGGGGTTTGCCTCCTGGGATGTGGATCAATGCGACAAAACATGGGAAATGACACTACAAAGAATATGCCATAGAAGCCAGATCCGTAGGTCAACATTAAGAGAAAGTTTGGGTAGGTGTAATAGGGAAAGCTGCTTATAGCCCAAGTCTCAGCAAAGGCTGTGAAAATGGCAAATGTTGTAAAGAAGAGACCCATAGTTACAAACACGACTACTACATGACAGCCAGCGAGGACCCCCCTCAGGATCCTCTGAAGCGAGGACAGCAGGATATGATAGGACAGGAAGTATACGTGAGCCATAAAGTACATCGACAGTGGTACTCCGTTCACGTGGATCCCTTCAGCAAGAGGTCCGCTATATTTCATCCCCAAAACAGTGTAGAAATAATGTGTGAAAAAATGACTGCCAAGATACGACACTATTAATATCCACAGGTTTGCTTTGACGCTGTATCTTTGAAGGTAAGGTGTCTTCTTTTCCTCTTCAGTTGCTAAAAATAATGGTAACATCCAACAAGGTATGAACAAGGAGATGGCGAAAGCAAGGTAATCGTTGGCTGAAAACATTTCGTACCACTCCGTCTTCACCACAATAGCCATGACGCCTATCCAGAATGGCGTGTACGCTAATATGATACATTCGCCAAACCGTTTGCTTGGACTAGAAGCTGAAAGCCTTACCATAACGATACAAATGAGGGGGAATCCCTATTTCAGTCTCAGGGTAGTACGGTCACGCCCATTTACTAAAGAGGCGGCTTTTGAAGATGAGCGAAGGAAAGGACAAATTGAAGAGTCACAAAAAGAGCGAGAGCTCAGGGAAGAGTAAGTCTGGAGGAAGTTACTTGTACAGACAGGCGAAGGCTAAGAGGGAGATCTTGACCGAGGAAGATTTAATGAGGAAACAGATCATAACACCGGAAGATGTTGTTTGTCTCACCTCGGCCACCAAAGGTATTTGGAGTCGCTGTGTTTATAGGAAGACTTCTTAGTATGCTACTGTCAGTTTGTAACGTAAAATGTATATCCTAAACGCGAGCATTGACTAACCTGCCTAAATTGTTGACTGGGATCCGTTGACTGTTCCTGCTGAAGTAGTTTAGACAAGCCAGATTGCGTGGCTCCTGGCGTAAAGACTCGTGCTGAGTCTATTGTGGTCACTGGTTGATAGAGGGATACTTCTGATTGAGAATCTTTCAAGAAATACACTAGTAGTGGGAGTTACATGTTACATTCCAACCTTTTTAGAATATTTATGTCCAAAGTCAGCAAATGTTCATGGAATAGAGTTCACGCGCTTCAAAGTGAGAGATACTGTTTCTCAGCAAGTTCTCTTTGACATTGCCAAGTCATCAGAAGACACTGTTGAAGAAGATGACGATGTTACCAGTGGAAGATTCATAAGATATGACTTTCCACCACAACTGCTGAACTTGAGTTCATTAGGAGCAACGTAAGTGATTCGTTTCCTCCATCACTGTATGGGAGCGCAAAGATGACTCATGTCAATATGTACAGACATACATATATACATACATAAATACATTTGAACAACTATACCCTAGTACATATGTGTGTATGTATGCCTTCTGAAAATATGACAGCTTCAAGTTCCTGACAGGCCAAATTGAAATTGACTTTGAAAGAAGATAGTTATAGGCAATAGGTTTCACTTAGATTGTAAAACAGCTTCATTTTCAAGAGGTATTACTCAAGCATTGTAAAGCCATGACAAGTCATTCAATAAAATGAAATTTGAAAGTGAATTTAATGATCATATTTTGACCCATAGGTATTAATCAACAATGTTGCTAATGAAGACCTCTGGGTTGAAACATCCATTAAACTTATTTAATTTACATTGCTGCATTACTGGTGCTCAATAATTCACCTGTCAGTACAATGTTCGCAACAGACACTCCCTACTCTTTCCTATGCGTGTACATGTTTTGTTGTATCTTGAGACCCTATTGTTATGCAATCATTGCTCCAATGATTGTGTAATTATGGAGTCCAATTTCATCAGACTAGCATGAATGGGCTATATGAAAAACATGCTTTGATGTGGAGTGTAACTGTGCAAGTTATTTTTTTTCTTTTAGAATTGAATTTTCAGTTGGAGATGGAGAGATAAAAAATTTCACCATGGTCGAGAGGCACTTCTTTCATGACTTGTGTCTCAAGAGTTTCCATATAACACTTCCCTTCTGTTTTCTAAATTCAACCAACACATGTGAATACATATATGAATTACCAGATTTAACACCAGAGCCAAGTAGGTGAACTGTAATAGATGCTTTACAATGTTCTTATGTGTGTAAGTATGTTGTAGGTATACTTGTATTATATATACCGTAGGATGGATATTAAACAAAAACTGACTGTGAAAAAATGACTACCAAGATACGACACTATTAATATCCACAGGTTTGCTTTGATGCTGTATCTTTGAAGGTAAGGCGTCTTCTTTTCCTCTTCAGTTGCTAAAAATAATGGTAACATCCAACAAGGTATGAACAAGGAGATGGCGAAAGCAAGGTAATCGTTGGCTGAAAACATTTCATACCACTCCGTCTTCGCCACAATAGCCATGACGCCTATCCAGTACGCTAATATGATACAGTCACCAAACCGTTTGCTTGGACTAGAAGCTGAAAGCCTTACCATAACGATACAAATGAGGGGGAATCCCTATTTTAGTCTCAAAGTAGTGCAGTCATGCCCACACATTCAAAATAGAAAGTTTCTTAGACAATGTATGTAACATGCATGCATGGTGCATTTTATTTCTCTCTTTGTTGTATTGTAAAAAATGATCATGAAGTTAGTAGTGATGGACACATATGGAAAAAGTAACAAAACAAGACAGTGATCATATGGTAAGATGAAGGCTAACCATACACATCACTTCTATGTTTGGGTGCATCATCCCTACTTCTACTGATGCGCCCAAACATAGAAGTGATGTGTATGGTTAAGTTTCAGTATGCCACTTTTGCATCACTGTCTTGTTAACTTACAGAGTGCAAGTAATAATAAGTAAGATAGTAGGTTTACTGATTCTGGATATAAATATTAAGTACTTTCACTGAAACTGCAGACCACCTTTCTCTGTCGCTCCACTATGTATTGTACTTATAAATACCACGTATACCGTTGTATCACTGTGTGAAGTCAGTCTTTGCCTGCAATGGTCTCAAATGACCAAGTCTCGACAAGCAGGCTGCTTTTGTATTATCTGTGGCATGCACTGATCATATTAGTTCAATGTGGTGCGCCGTGTGATTTATGCTACTGCGCCTGCTTGTTTTAAACTTATGTTTATTTTATGTTTTCTGTCCTTGTATATGTAGGTCCGGTCTCTGGATACGCCCCTAATTTTAATTATTTGATATAGCCCCTTAAACGTAAGCCTGCGTATCAACCGTATATATCTAATAATACGTTTTACAGAAACTGTTGTGCTTCAAGTTTTCGTGCGAAGAAATTTAATAATGAATGAACGCTATGATTTTGCTCCACTGCTCAAGAAAAGCAGCTATGGCCAGGTTTGGAACGTCCCATTAAAATTTGAAGTGTTCGTTTCAAAAGGTGGGCTTCCAGATTCCTTTCACCATGCCATCGTGATAAAGGATTCGGATGGAAAGTTCGGTTACGTAACTCTGGAATTAGGAAAGGAAAATGATGAAGTGGTAGCTCGTTCTCAGGTTTACCAAGGAGAATTAAAAGATTTAGAGAAGATAGGTATGATCGACGAAAGTAATTTTAAAGTGATAGTAGATGGAAAGGTGAAGAGAATGAAACCAACAATGAACATTTTGGCTCAAATTACTGGAAATATCCTTAGAGAGATGGCACGGTCTGGCTACGATGTTTTTAACAATAGTTGCCAGGATTTTTGTAATCGCTTTCTTGATGCTGTTGGACTGCGTGATGGAAAATACCTCACTACTGCACAAAAAGCTGGCAATATTAGTGGTATCGTTTTAAGTGGATTAGTTGGTACATTAATTGCAAAATC
Source organism: Chondrosia reniformis (assembly GCA_947172415.1). Lineage (NCBI taxonomy): Eukaryota > Metazoa > Porifera > Demospongiae > Chondrillida > Chondrillidae > Chondrosia > Chondrosia reniformis. Next base: position 684,221 of record OX359193.1, read on the forward strand.
TTCTAGTGGCTCCTCTTCTGGATGTTCATCATCTGGTGGAAGTTCCTCATCCTATGGAGGTTCTTCATCCTATGGAGGTTCTTCATCCTATGGAGGTTCCTCTTCAGATGCAACACTCATGTAACTCTCATATTATCCACTTACATGAACATTAAGGTATACAACTAATTATAGAGATTTAATAAACGAAACAAGAAAGTGATCATATGGTAAGGCTAACATTGCAGAAGTGGCATACTGAAACTTAACTATACACATCACTTCTATGTTTGGGCGCACCACTTCTGCAATGTTAGCCTTACCATATGATCACTTTCTTGTTTCATTACTTTTTCTAGATGTGCCAATCACTGTTATAGTGCCATCCCTACTTTTAACTTCATTTTTGAATGTTTTTATTTAACTTGTATTGCTCCTTTTTTCTTAACAATTTGTTTTGAAAGTTTTCTTGGCGAAAACTCGAAATAAAGTAGCAGAATAGACAATAATTATAATCGAGAGCTCTAAATTAAAAAATGGCATCCGAAAAGATCCCAAATTTGTCAAGTAAGTCTTCTACCGTTCTTTAACATTCAGTTTAGGATATTAAAGGGTCCATAATCGTTAAGAATACGACTATATATGGCGTATATGCTAATATGATACATTCGCCAAACCGTTTGCTGGGACTAGAAGCTGAAAGCCTTACCATAACGATACAAATGAGGGGGAATCCCTATTTCAGTCTCAGGGTAGTACGGTCACGCCCATTTACTAAAGAGGCGGCTTTTGAAGATGAGCGAAGGAAAGGACAAATTGAAGAGTCACAAAAAGAGCGAGAGCTCAGGGAAGAGTAAGTCTGGAGGCGAAGGCTAAGAGGGAGGTCTTGACCGAGGAAGATCTAATGAGGAAACAGATTATAACACCGGAAAATGTTGTTTGTGTCTCCTCGGCCACCAAAGGTATTTGGAGTCGCTGTGTTTATAGGAAGACTTCTTAGTATGCTACTGTCAGTTTGTAACGTAAAATGTATACCCTAAACGCGAAAACGACAATAATAGAGCATTGACTAACCTGCCTAAATTGTTGATTGGGATCCGTAGACTGTTCCTGCTGAAGTAGTTTAGAAAATTAAGCCAGATTGCGTGACTCCTAGCGTAAAAACTCGTGCTGAGTCTATTGTGGTCACTGGTTGATAGAGGGATACTTCTGATTGAGAATCTTTCAAGACTATTAGTGGGAGTTACATGTTACATTCCAACCTTTTTAGAATATTTGTGTCCAAAGTCAGCAAATGTTCATGGAATAGAGTTCACGCGCTTCAAAGTGAGAGATACTGTTTCTCAGCAAGTTCTCTTTGACATTGCCAAGTCATCAGAAGACACTGTTGAAGAAGATGACGATGTCACCAGTGGAAGATTCATAAGATATGACTTTCCACCACAACTGCTGAACTTGAGTTCATTAGGAGCAACGTAAGTGATTCCTTTCCTCCATCACTGTATGGGAGCGCAAAGATGACTCATGTCAATATGTACATACATACATAAATACATTTGAACAACTATACCCTAGTACATATGTGTGTATATATGCCATCTAAAAATATGACAGCTTCAAGTTCCTGACAGGCCATATTGAAATTGACTTTGAAAGAAGATAGCTATAGGCAATAGGTTTCACTTAGATTGTAATGCCGCTTCATTTTCAAGAGGTATTACTCAAGCATGGTAAAGCCATGACAAGTCATTCAATAAAATGAAGTTTGAAAGTGAATTTAATGATCATATTAGAACCCATAGGTATTAATCAACAATGTTGCTGATGAAGACCTCTAGCTGGGTTGAAACATCCATTAAACTTATTGAATTTACATTGCTGCATTGCTGGTGCTCAATAATTCACCTGTCAGTACAATGTTTGCAACAGACACTCCCTACTCTTTCCTATGCGTGTACATGTTTTGTTGTATTGTAAATATCCACTGAGGAGAGTGGATGAGTGGATTGGTTAATTCCTATGTGAATTAGTCTGCCAAGATCAGACCCTATTGTTATGCAATCATTGCTCCAATGATTGCATAATTATGGAGTCCAATTTCATCAGACTATAGCATGAATGGGGTATATATATATATGAAAGACGTGCTTTGATGTGGAGTGTAACTGTGCAAGTTCCTTTAGAATTGAATTTTCAGTTGGAGATGGAGAGATAAAAATTTCACCATGGTCGAGAGGCACTTCTTTCATGACTTGTATCTCAAGAGTTTCCATATAACATTTCCCTTTTGTATTCCAAATTCAACCAACACATGTGAATACATATATGAATTACCAGATTTAACACCATGCAGAGCAAAGTAGGTGAACTGTAATAGATGCTTTACAATGTTCTTATGTATGTATGTTATAGTTATACTTGTATTGTACATACTGTAGGATTGGTATTAAACAAAAATGACTGTGAAAAAATGACTACCAAGATACGACACTATTAATATCCACAGGTTTGCTTTGATGGTGTATCTTTGAAGGTAAGGCGTCTTCTTTTCCTCTTCAGTTGCTAAAAATAATGGTAACATCCAACAAGGTGTGAACAAGGAGATGGCGAAAGCAAGGTAATCGTTGGCTGAAAACATTTCATACCACTCCGTCTTCACCACAATAGCCATGACGCCTATCCAGTACGCTAATATGATACAGTCACCAAACCGTTTGCTTGGACTAGAAGCTGAAAGCCTTACCATAACGATACAAATGAGGGGGAATCCCTATTTTAGTCTCAAAGTAGTGCAGTCATGCCCACACATTCAAAATAGAAAGTTTCTTAGACAATGTATGTAACATGCATGCATGGTGCATTTTATTTCTCTCTTTGTTGTATTGGAAAAAATGATCATGAAGTTAGAAGTAGTGATCGACACATATGGAAAAAGTAACAAAACAAGACAGTGATCATAGGGTAAGACGAAAGCTAACCATAAATTTCATATAGGCTCCTCTCACATAGAATACACCAAAGATTATAATTACTTAGGTTTATCACTAAATGAACATTTAACCTGGAGCAAATCCATTGCATTAATATCCAAGAAAGCCTCCAAAGTTGCCAACCTCTTAACAGCTAAATCTTGAGCGTATGGTAACTTCCATTATAATGTCTTTAGTCATCTATACTGAACACTAGTCCTAAGTATAATTAGTTATAGCTCACATGTCTGGGGTGCAAAAGAATATCAGGCCCTTGAATTGGTACAAAACAATGTCATGAGATCATTTATAGGCCTTGGTAAGACTGCTCCTCTTGTCGGACTCATGGGTGAACTAAACTGGAAGCCATTACACTATACTAAATTTACCACCATTAAATTCTGGCATCACCTTTGTGGTCTCCCTATTAAATGCATGCCCAAGAAGGTATTATTGTTTTTAGCCAAACTTAACCTCAAAGATACATGGTATAGCAATGTGATGGATGTAATCTCTAAATTAATTACCCCCAATGATGCTCCTTATCCTGCTATTTCTAACCCCAGTAATTTCATGAACAACACCATCATGTATGATAGATCACAATTCCTTAGTCATACAATGCAACTTATAAATATAGTGTCTAGTCTTAAGGTCCAATCTTGTAAGGCTAATTTTAGATCTGGGGGCAGGTTAGCTGACTACAGGCTCATTAAGAGAACATGCACCTTCAACCAATGACTATATAAGGACCGGTAATTTTGATAAAAGGAGAGTCCTGGCGGCCCTGAGGTGTGGGTGCCTCCCTCTCGAAATTGAGAAGGGCAGATTGAGACACCCTAAGGTTGATCTGGAGAGCAGGATTTGCCAGCTGTGTAACTGTGGTGCAATAGAGGACTCCACTCATTTTATTACAACCTGTCCAGCTTTCAATCATATAAGATGTAATCTTTTTGCGGAGTGCTCACTTTTATCCCCTAACTTCTACTCTTACCCAAGTATCCAAAAAACACTTCATCCTAACATACCCAAATCAAAAGATCTCAAATTATATTTACAGTTATGTACATTCATCGTAAATCTCTCACTCATTCTCGTTAATTTTTGTTCCATAAAGGTTTTGTAATACACACACCCTCCCTGCATGGCCCTGGAAATATATACCCCCTGCATTTTAGCTGAGCCAGTGATTTGCAGAACGGGGGTTGGTCTTTGATAAACCAGGGGATATCCTTACAATTGTTAATAGAAGAGCTGATCTTGTCCATTTATTTGGAGTTCGTAGTTAACGCGAGAAATTTCCATTTTCCTTTGAACTCAGAGTCTTCTAAGACTTGGGAGACTTTGATATCTTTTATTCCAGATCTCGAGATTTTCTTAATCTTCTTATAAATATCATCAATTTTCAGACTTTTTTCCACCTTACGAAGGTACTTTGTAACATGATCGTGATTCTCTAAGTCAGGGGCGTTACTTGCTTTACTAGGGCTAGGCGAATCAGAGGGAGACTCAGGGCGATGCTGACTAGTGGGAGGGGGTTTGGGTCCAACACTAGCACTGATAGAAGAGTTATCGATGTTGTCAACGTTAGCAGCTTGAGCGGAGGATAAAGGGTCTTGCTGTGAAGCCCTTAGGGGTGTAGCGGTCGAATCGCGAGCGGTAGACTTTAGCTCTATATGTACTTTAGTATACTTTACCATGTACAGTAGAACTTCCGAATAACGGACAAGCTGGGCGCATGAATTTTGTCCTTTATAGAGAGGTTGTCCTCTCTTAGAGGTTTTTAAAACTAGCATTATAACACTTAATTGATCAAAATATGATAAAGGAAATCAAGCCAAAACACCACAAGGCTAAGAGTGCATCCATATACGTTTATTCAGCATTACATTCTTATTACACAGTCTAGAGAGAAACCGTATACGTATACTAACAGTGTATCAGTGAATGGTGGTCTGTTTTGTAGCTATAGCTTTCAAACCAGCCACTTCATCTATCAAACTTATGTAGATAAAATGAAAGAACTAATAGACTCCATGAGGGCTGCTGAACACATTTAGAAATCTACTAGTACTAGTACTGCACTGTGTACATGTGAATGTTTATTACATTATTTTTCAGTAGAATTGATATAGCCCCTTGAAACGTAAACCTGCGTATCCGAACCGTATATTATTATCTAAAAATACGTTTTACAGTTGTGCTACGCCTACTAATACGCCTACTAATACCAAACTGGCACCTTTACGGGTGGCGTCTTTACTAGATAATCTAAAGTTTTTGTGCAAAGAAATTTTAAAATGAACGACCGCTGTAATTTTGCTCCACCGCCAGGTTTGGGACGTCCCATTAAAATTTGTAGTGTACCTTTCAAAAGGTGGGCTTCATCATGCCATCGTGATAAGAGACTCGGGGAAAAAATATGACGTAACTCTGGAAATAGGAAAGGAAGATGGTGAAGTGGTAGCTTGTTCTCAGGTTTACCAAGGAGAATTAAAACATTTAGAGAAGACAGGTATGATCGACAAAGTTAACGTGAAAGTAGATGGAAAGGAGAAGAGAATGAAAACAACAATGAACATTTTGGCTCAAATTGCTGGAAATATCCTTAGAGAGATGGGAGACTACGACCTTTTAGACAATAATTGCCAGGATTTTTGTAACAACTTTCTTCGTGACATTGGACTGTCTGATAAACAATACCTAACTACTCCAGAAATTGTGACTATTGGTACTTCAGCTGTTGCTTTAGCTGCAACTCCCTCTTCTTCAGGTGCAAGATCATGTATAGTCATATAACCCACTTACATGAACAAACAATTTAAAACTCACTAGTAATGTAGAAAGTAAAAGTGACTTATTTGTAGATTCTCTTTTTGTGATAATTGAAATGGCATTAATATTTAAGTTACATTAAAAAATACAAATTTAATTATAGATATCTAAATTGTTATATCCAAAATGATATATTGCACAGACCTATATTGATCACATAGTATATCTTCCTGTGCATGAGGTAATACCCACATGTAAATACGTAATCTATAACACCATTTTTCAACATGCTACATTCAGCTTTAGAGTAAGAAGCCTATAGATAAACTAGACTTAGTGAGAGCTTTAGATGAAGATATAAGAATCTTCTTCTCCACTAGGACACACAACTTTTCCTGGGATTTCCACCCTTCATCAATGACCCTGGGAGTCTTCTTTTTGAACCCCTTGCAATTGGATCTCTGTGCTGAATCTTATATACAGAAATTTGCCATCAATTAATAACGAATTTAGAAAATTAAATTGTATTATGATTTTATGATCAGGGTATACATGATTAGTATTTGATATAGGATAACAGGCTCACATGCAAGACATACCATATTACATAGTCTTAGACCTTATAGACTTCCACATCTCAACAGGAAGTTCTCAACTATACATAACGATAACAATCAATATTCGACCAGTCATATCTCAAAAACTACAAACTGCATCTTTGTGCTAAATTGAAGAGGGTGGCCGAAAATATCGAATCTAATGGCGTGTACACTAATATGATATGATACATTCGCAAATAACATAACGATACAAATGGGGGGAATCCCTATTTCAGTCTCAGAGTAGTGCGGTCACGCCCATTTACTAAAGAGGCGGCTTTTGAAGATGAGCGAAGGAAAGGACAAATTGAAGAGTCACAAAAAGAGCGAGAGCTCAGGGAAGAGTAAGTCTGGAGGAAGTTACTTGTACAGACAGGCGAAGGCTAAGAGGGAGGTGTTGACCGAGGAAGATTTAATGAGGAAACAGATCATAACACCGGAAGATGTTGTTTGTCTCACCTCTGCCACCAAAGGTATTTGGAGTCGCTGTGTTTATAGGAAGACTTCTTAGTATGCTACTGTCAGTTTGTAACGTAAAATGTATACCCTAAACGCGAAAACGACAATAATAGAGCATTGACTAACCTGCCTAAATTGTTGACTGGGATCCGTTGACTGTTCCTGCTGAAATAGTTTAGAAAAGCCAGATTGCGTGGCTCCTGGCGTAAAGACTCGTGCTGAGTCTATTGTGGTTGATAGAGGGATATTTCTGATTGAGAATCTTTCAAGAAATACACTATTAGTGGGAGTTACATGTTACATTCCAATCTTTTTAGAATATTTGTGTCCAAAGTCAGCAAATGTTCATGGAATAGAGTTCACGCGCTTCAAAGTGAGAGATACTGTTTCTCAGCAAGTTCTCTTTGACATTGCCAAGTCATCAGAAGACACTGTTGAAGAAGATGATGATGTTACCAGTGGAAGATTCATAAGATATGACTTTCCACCACAACTGCTGAACTTGAGTTCATTAGGAGCAACGTAAGTGATTCGTTTCCTCCATCACTGTATGGGACCGCAAAGATGACTCATGTCAATATGTACATACATACATATATACATACATAAATACATTTGAACAACTATACCCTAGTACATATGTGTGTATGTATGCCTTCTGAAAATATGACAGCTTCAAGTTCCTGACAGGCCAAATTGAAATTGACTTTGAAAGAAGATAGCTATAGGCAATAGGTTTCACTTGGATTGTAAAACAGCTTCATTTTCAAGAGGTATTACTCAAGCATGGTAAAGCCATGACAAGTCATTCAATAAAATGAAGTTTGAAAGTGAATTTAATGATCATATTAGAACCCATAGGTATTAATCAACAATGTTGCTGATGAAGACCTCTGGGTTGAAACATCCATTAAAACTTATCGAATTTACATTGCTGCATTGCTGGTTTTCAATAATTCACCTGTCAGTACAATGTTCGCAACAGACACTCCCTACTCTTTCCTATGCATGTACATGTTTTGTTGTATTGTAAATATCCACTGAGGAGAGTGGATGAGTGGATGGGTTAATTCCTATGTGAATTAGTCTGCCAAGATCAGACCCTATTGTTATGCAATCACTGCTCCAATGATTGCGTAAATTATGGGGTCCAATTTCATCAGACTAGCATGAATGGGCTATATATATGAAAAACATGCTTTGATGTGGAGTGTAACTGTGCAAGTTATTTTTTTTTCTTTTAGAATTGAATTTTCAGTTGGAGATGGAGAAATAAAAAATTTCACCATGGTCGAGAGGCACTTCTTTCATGACTTATGTCTCAAGAGTTTCCATATAACATTCCCTTCTGTATTCCAAATTCAACCAACACATGTGAATACTTATATGAATTACCAGATTTAACACCAGAGCAAAGTAGGTGAACTGTAATAGATGCTTTACAATGTTCTTATGTACGTAAGTATGTTGTAGGTATACTTGTATTATACAAAGCTCTCTTTAGGTTTAGTTCCCCTATAGGCTCTTTTTACAGAATAGGCATATAGCATGTAGGAAAATGGTATATTAGATTTTTCATGTGTTTACTTAGCCTCATGTTAGTCCCTGGTGGCTGTTGAGCTATTATTGCCTTTAAATAGCCCCGGCTACATGTAATAGGTTAAGTCTTTGTGGACTAGCTTGTCTAGTCCTTGACCCATTTCCAATCATGACAAGTACAAAGTATAGAGATAGGATACCGGCTGGGAGGTCGCCCGGGTTAACAAGCTCCCCGTCATTAGGTAAAGGTAGGGTGCCTGGTGATGAAAAGTTAGCTAACTCTCCCCCATCTGTAGGTAGAGGGGTGCCTACTGGTGGGCAAGCTAGCCCCTCACTAGTTAAGAAGTGTAGCAATAAGCGGTGTAAAACATGTCCCTCTTTAGTTACTGGCCCTACTTTTAAGAGTTCAGTTACTGGCAGGACATATATCAAGTCCGTAGCCCTTGTGGTCCCCTAGGATGCCAGAGTAGGAATGTTGTGTATCTTATTACTTGTAAACAATGTGATGTACAGTATGTAGGAGAAACCTCTCAGATGCTTAGGAGTAGAATGAACAACCATAGGACTAGTACCAAAGGTTTTAAGCCACTGTATCTTTACAATCACTTTAATTCTGATAACCATAGTTTTGATGATGCCTTGATTATGCCCATAGAACAGATACCTGAGACACCTAATTCTACTAGCCTCAGACTACTGAGAGAAGCGTTCTGGTACAAGGAACTCTGCTCTATTTACCCATATGGACTTAACGATAACATTAAAGGCGTTGGCAATATTTCGAAACTTAAAAAAGAAATCATCGTATGGAACCTTTTTAATCGCTTATCTCATAAAAGACGGCATCGGCGCTCCAATCTAAAATCGACAGGCAGTAGTAATAACGCTACCTTCGACCCTGAATGGCTCAAAGAACGACTACCACTTTACAAGAACGTGGGCTTTCTAGCCAAACTTAAACGCGATACTTTTGCATTACAAGCTCGACACCTTCATCGTTTGTTAAACTCGGTACAATGTCTCATCGATACCCCAGAAACACCTTTTCCACTTAGACTTATGCTAATGATTAAAGACGTTATTAAAGCACGCGCTTCAGCCAGCCTTCCCAAACACCCAACGAAAACGACAAGTCCAGAAGGGTTTCTTAAAATCGTGTTTCATAATAAAGGTGTAGAAAAAATAGGCCTCTCAGGTATCTTAAACCAAAAGTTAGTGTTAGAAACTGTCCCACCCTTTATACAAAACAAAGAGCCCCCATGTGTAGTATATAAGTATACCCAACCAATAGGACCTCAAATCTTTAACTTTTCACAAGCCTCTAAGTCAGATGTCTTTAGAAAACCAGAACCATGTGAGTGTCACAAGTCCCCCTTCATTTACAAGCCCCTAGGCCATGTTTTAACAGGTGACCTACGTATTGTTAGTAACCCAAAACTTAGAAAACTTCTTAAGAAAGGACCAAAATTTAGAGAACCTAATAACTTTAATTGGGTAACTGCTTTAAAAATGTGTAAGGAAGGTCTTAGAAAATATAAGATTACCCGGGCCCGTAGAGAAAATGTATCTATTTCTGTATTTAGTGAGTGGGAAAATACTGTACTTAAGAAAATTAATGATAGGATCTCTAAGCTGTCTAAATTGTATACCAAATCCTCAGTAGCCAAGAAGACCCTTACTTGCCCTAAAATTAAGAAATTCTTAGCAGACCTACATGATAAGTATGTTATAGCCCCTGCCGATAAGGCCTCTAATAATATAATATTTATATGTAAGTCCTACTATAGACAAATTATTAATGAAGAACTAGGCAGTACCTCCACTTATGCTAAATGTACAGTAGAACCACAACAGTTAATTAGGAAACACATAGATTTCTTAAAACTAGAGAACTTAGAACCTAAACCAGACTGGTGTAACCTTCCCTCTTTTTACTGGATGCCTAAGCTACATAAGAACCCTTACAACTACAGATTCATAGCTGCTTCTCACAAATGTACTACCAAACCCCTTTCTAGATTTCTAAATTCAGCACTCAGACTAATTCTCAAACATTTTAGAGAATACTGCCTAGGTATATATAGGAATACTGGTGTTAATGCCTTTTGGATAGTAGAAAACTCACTAGAAGTCTTAGATAGTCTTAGGTCTATACCCGCTAGAAAAACCCAGCTAGCTAGTTTTGATTTTTCTACATTATATACAGCGATCCCCCATAACCTACTTAAAGATAAGATTACTAACCTTATTCATAGTGCCTATACCTGTAGGAAGTCCCAATATATAGAAGTCTGTCAGGATAAAGCCTTTTGGTCTAACAATGTCTCCAATAAAGCAGTCACAGCTGTTCATTTAGTAGAGCTCTTTAATTACCTTATTGACAACATTTATGTATATGTAGACGGTTCTGTATTTAAGCAATGTGTAGGTATCCCTATGGGTACTGACTGTGCCCCTGTAGTTGCTAATCTTTTTCTGTTTGCCTATGAGTATGAGTTTATGAAAGGACTACTTAAGGATAACATCACCCTAGCTATTAAATTTTCCAATACTTATAGGTATATTGATGACCTTTTATGTATTAACAACAAGGATTTTGAACTGTCAATTAGTGATATTTACCCCAAAGAACTTATTCTTAAAAAGACAAATACCAGCCCTAAAAATCCCCCTTTTTAGACTTAGATATAACCATTACTAACAATCAATTTATCACTAAAGTATATGATAAGCGAGAGGACTTTAACTTTGATATAGTAAATTTCCCCCATTTAGATAGTAATATTCCTAATACCCCAGCCTATGGTGTCTTTATTTCACAACTAATTAGGTATTCCAGAATATGTAGTGACTTCTCCAGTTTTCAGGCTAAAAGTTTGCAGTTATGCAATAGGCTTATTAAGCAGGGTTACAAATACTTTAAGCTAAAATCAACCTTTAAAACCTTCCTATCCCGGCAGCCTCTAGTTAGAATCAAGTATAAGCAAAAAGTAGCTAGTATGCTTAAGGACTGTCTTGTGTTACCCCATATTGTGTTACCCCACCTCCAAAGAAATGTTACTACTAGAAGACCTAAGGGTAGACTTACGTAATATGTCCTACTTTTGTCTATAGTTATGCTGAGCCTGTTTTACCTGTACAAGCAAGTTTACTAATAGATTTATAATTAATTCATAAAAGTTAATTGGACCTACATTCCTTTCATAAAATTAAATTTCATCATGTGTCTTAGTTAACACCTTATTTAACTTTTGGCGCCAAAATAGTGTATATAAGGCCCCTAGATTTAGCATAGAGAGCCAAGGATTCACAGAAGATCAAGATAAAGAAAAAGACAAAGACTCCCAGGATCACTGATGAAGGGTGGAATTCCCAGAAACGGCTGTCTGACCCAGTGGAGAAGAAGATGAAAGAAGGGAGAAGGAAGAAAAGACTCCTGTATCTTCATCTAAAGCTCTCTTTAGGTTTAGTTCCCCTATAGGCTCTTTTTACAGAATAGGCATATAGCATGTAGGAAAATGGTATATTAGATTTTTCATACAGTAGGACGGGTATTAAACAAAAAATGACTGTGAAAAAATGACTACCAAGATACGACACTATTAATATACACAGGTTTGCTTTGATGCTGTATCTTGAAGATCTTTGTTGTATTGTAAAAAATGATCATGAAGTTAGAAGTAGTGATTGACACATATGGAAAAGGTAACGAAACAAGACAGTGATCATATGATAAGATGAAGGCTAACCATGCACATCACTTCTATGTTTGGGTGCATCATCCCTACTTCTACTGATGCGCCCAAACATAGAAGTGATGTGTATGGTTAAGTTTCAGTATGCCACTTTTGCATCACTGTCTTGTTAACTTAGAGTGCAAGTAATAATAAGTAAGATAGTAGGTTTACTGATTCTGGATATAAATATTAAGTACTTTCACCAAAACTGCAGACCACCTTTCTCTAGCTGTCGCTCCACTATATGTTGTACTTATAAATACCACTGTACCACGTATACCGTTGTATCACTGTGTGAAGTCGGTCTTTGCATGCGATGGTTTTCAATGACCAAGTCTCGACAAGCAGGCTGCTTTTGTATTATCTGTGGCATGCACTGATCATATTAGTTCAATGTGGTGTGCCGTGTGATTTATGCTACTGCGCCTGCTTGTTTTAAACTTATGTTTATTTTATGTTTTCTGTCCTTGTATATGTAGGTCCGGTCTCTGGATATGCCCCTAATTTTAGCTAGACAAATGCACAGCATTATGGGGCGAGCCTTGCTAAGCGCTGCACATGCCAATGCTGTGGTGGTGGTGGGCAGGGTTGGACTGCTGCTTTCGTGTTGGATGTAGTGATCATCACTGCAGGGAAAATGCCAAACCTCGATTGCGGGCGGCAGACATGTTCGTCGAGCCATATATATAAGCCCCCTTGAAGTGCGTCCTGTAATTTACACCCTATTGCTGTGCTGCAGTCAGCCCCTTTGAAGTGCGTCTCTAACCAAGCGCGACACCCAATGCCCGCTATCCCTACATGCAAGAGCAATGTACACCCTATTACTGTGCTTCAGCCAGTCCTTTGTAGTGTGGCATGAAACTTGATGAAATTTGATTTGCCTTGTGAGGGAGCTAAGAACACCGACGGTTGGTTGCATGCATTCACATAATCAACAGGGTTAGAAACCATTTTGTAACTTGTACACAAGGGACATACATACGTATATAAAGGCCTTGGCCTTTTTTGTCCTTGAATTATTTGATATAGCCCCTTAAAACGTAAGCCTGCGTATCAACCGTATATTTTCTAATATACGTTTTACGGTAACTGTTGTGCGAAGAAATTTAAAATGAGTGAACGCTGTGATTTTGCTCCACTGCTCAAGAAAAGCAACTATGGCCAGGGTTGGGACGTCCCATTAAAATTTGAAGTGTTCGTTTTAAAAGGTGAGCTTAAAGATTCCTTTCACCATGCCATCGTGATAAAGGATTCGAAGGGGGAGTTCGGCTGCGTAACTCTGGAATTAGGAAAGGAAGATGGTGTAGTGGTAGCTCGTTCTCGGGTTTACCAAAAAAAAAGTGAAGATCATTTAGAGAAGATGGGTATGATCGACAAAATTAAAGTGAAAGTAGGTGGAAAGAAGATGAGAATGAAACCAACAATGAACATTTTGGCTCAAATTGCTGGAAATATCCTTAGAAAGATGGGAAACTACGACACTTTAGACAATAATTGCCAGGATTTTTGTAACCACTTTCTTGGTCACATTGGACTGTCTGATAAACAATACCCAACTACTCCAGAAATTATTGCTAATTATGCTGTAGCTGGTACTTCAGCTGCAACTACCTCTTCAGGTGCAAGATCATGTATAGTCATGTAACCCACTTACATGAACAAACAATTTAAAACTCACTAGTAATGTAGAAAGTAAAAGTGACTTATTTGTAGATTATCTTTTTGTGGTAATTGAAATGGCATTAATATTTAAGTTACATTAAAAATACAAATTTAATTATAGATATCTAAGTTGTTATATCCAAAATGATATATTGCACAGACCTATATTGATCACATAGTATATCTTCCTGTGCATGAGGTAATACCCACATGTAAATACGTAATCTATAACACCATTTTTCAACATGCTACATTGTAAGAAGCCTATAGATAAACTAGAGAGCTTTAGATGAGGATATAAGAATCTTCTTCTCCACTAGGACACACAACTTTTCCTGGGATTTCCACCCTTCATCAATGACCCTGGGAGTCTTCTTTTTGAACCCCTTGCAATTGGATCTCTGTGCTGAATCTTATATACAGAAATTTGCCATCAATTAGATGTTACGAATAACGAATTTAGAAAATTAAATTGTATTATGATTTTATGATCAGGGTATACATGATTAGTATTTGATATAGGATAACAGACTAACATAACTAACATGCAAGACATACCATGTTACATAGTCTTAGACCTTATAGACTTCCACATCTCAACAGGAAGTTCTCAACTATGCATAACGATAACAATCAATATTCGACCAGTCATATCTCAAAAATTACAAACTGCATCTTTGTGCTAAATTGAAGAGGGTGGCCGAAAATATTAAATCTAATGGCGTGTACACTAATACATTCGCCAAATAACATAACGATACAAATGAGGGGGAATCCCTATTTCAGTCTCAGAGTAGTACGGTCACGCCCATTTACTAAAGAGGCGGCTTTTGAAGATGAGCGAAGGAAAGGACAAATTGAAGAGTCACAAAAAGAGCGAGAGCTCAGGGAAGAGTAAGTCTGGAGGAAGTTACTTGTACAGACAGGCCGTGTGACGTCATAATATAAATATGGAGGCGAGATAGCGGTCTGGGCTACGCGAGACTAGTCTTGACCGAGGAAGATCTAATGAGGAAACAGATTATAACACCGGAAGATGTTGTTTGTCTCACCTCGGCCACCAAAGGTATTTGGAGTCGCTGTGTTTATAGGAAGACTTCTTAGTATGCTACTGTCAGTTTGTAACGTAAAATGTATATCCTAAACGCGAAAACGACAATAATAGAGCTAGACTAACCTGCCTAAATTGTTGACTGGGATCCGTTGACTGTTCCTGCTTAAGTAGTTTAGAAAAGCCAGATTGCGTGGCTCCTGGTGTAAAGACTCGGCTGAGTCTATTGTGGTCACTGGTTGATAGAGGGATATTTCTGATTGAGAATCTTTCAAGAAATACACTATTAGTGGGAGGTACATGTTACATTCCAATCTTTTTAGAATATTTGTGTCCAAAGTCAGCAAATGTTCATGGAATAGAGTTCACGCGCTTCAGAGTGAGAGATACTGTTTCTCAGCAAGTTCTCTTTGACGTTGCCAAGTCATCAGAAGACACTGTTGAAGAAGATGATGATGTTACCAGTGGAAGATTCATAAGATATGACTTTCCACCACAACTGCTGAACTTGAGTTCATTAGGAGCAACGTAAGTGATTTGTTTCCTCCATCACTGTATGGGCCGCAAAGATGACTCATGTCAATATGTACAGACATACATATATACATACATAAATACATTTGAACAACTATACCCTAGTACATATGCGTGTATATATGCCATCTAAAAATATGACAGCTTCAAGTTCCTGACAGGCCATATTGAAATTGACTTTGAAAGAAGATAGCTATAGGCAATAGGTTTCACTTGGATTGTAAAGCCGCTTCATTTTCAAGAGGTATTACTCAAGCATGGTAAAGCCATGACAAGTCATTCAATAAAATGAAGTTTGAAAGTGAATTTAATGATCATATTAGAACCCATAGGTATTAATCAACAATGTTGCTGATGAAGACCTCTGGGTTGAAAGATCCATTAAAACTTATCGAATTTACATTGCTGCATTGCTGGTGCTCAATAATTCACCTGTCAGTACAATGTTCGCAACAGACACTCCCTACTCTTTCCTATGCGTGTACATGTTTTGTTGTATTGTAAATATCCACTGAGGAAAGTGGATGAGTGGATGGGTTAATTCCTATGTGAATTAGTCTGCCAAGATCTGATCCTATTGTTATGCAATAAGTGCTCCAATGATTGTGTAATTATGGAGTCCAATTTCATAAGACTAGTGTGAATGGGCTATATGAAAAACATGCTTTGGTGTGGAGTGTAAATGTTATTTTTTTAGAATTAGTGTAAAGACTCGTGCTGAGTCTATTGTGGTTGATAGGGGGATACTACTGTGTTTGAAAGCACTTAAAGCAATCTAGAGAATCTGTAAATATGCTGATAATCATGGTCATTGATCAGTAATTTCTTCATTGCTTCTTACAATGTACGTATATACTGTATGCATACAAATTTTCGTGGGACATATATTTCGCGAATGCCCCCCAAGTGGGGATTTTAGCGATTTTTTTGCAAAGCCGGGAGTGTGCCTGAAGATTGACTCCTTTTATGCACGTGGTATCAACATCTGCAACTGGAGAACTCTGACGTTTACCGAATGATCTCGCTACAGACACTTTGGAGGAACACAGCTGACGGGCTCTAGATATGTCTTCGTTTTATCTACGTAGCAGCATTCGTGGGTATCACGTATTCAAGGATGTCTGGTCGGCTTCAGTCAAGAAAGATCTAACTGTTGGCCGCGTACCATATCCTGCATTTGCTCCGTGTTTCTACGGCAAAGTGGCTCAATAGTGTGCACGATTACGGGAAATTGACAGTACTCCAGTGATTTACCACAGAGAGGTCTAGAATTGCCTTGTACATCCTTGCAAGTCCTTAACAAAAATGTCTGCAGTCTTAAAGTAATCCTTGATCGTCTTCGCAGGCATTCTGCATCACACATGAAAGGCCTAGGTATGGGGAAATTTTCGCGTTTTTATTTTCATGAACCCATACTGATTCATGAAAATCACGAAATTTACGTCCCACGAAGATTTGTACGCATAGGGTACATAATATATGTTATATATGTACTTGTCAGTGTCAGTCAAATAATGGCATTTAAATTTTAGATTTAAATCTTTGCCTGTTTATTAAATATAAGTGTATATCTATATTATATTCAGCAACAACTTAGAGCTTGAATAGGAACATGTTCATTTCCTGTAGGACTTCTCCTGCCTATGGTAACCGTAAGTCCCTTGAAGAAACCTCTTTATTTTAAAATCCTCACTCTTATGTAAATGCAAACAACCCAAAAATCCTTCTCCTTACTATATACATTTTTATTTCTTTGTAAATCTGTATACAAGGCCATTAATTTTAAACAGAGATGGCACATTAGTCAGCGAGCCATACACACAATGTCATATATTTGTATGTAAGAAGAAGGCCAGTACATCCACAATCCCACTGCACTTGTATATATACGTATAGATTTAAATTTCCACTATTTATGCACCTACATCCATGCATGTAGTTCCTATGGTATCCGCTCATCAAAGAACTGATACTGTTTATGTACAAACGTAGCTATCAGCATAACACTAAGTGAAATTGAAGTATATACACATTTTTGACAGTTAACAAAAAAGTTAAACGACATGTAAAAGTAGATATTCACTTATAGCATTTTATATTCCATTACAATCTAACTATATATTAATAACCGAGCGTTATAGCGAGGTTAATTGTTTCCGTTGATAGGGGAGTCAGATCGAGCTTCCCACGCACATAATTGCTTTAAGGTGTGGCAAAGAAATTTTTCCCGTTTATTTAGGCCCATATCTAAATTTTGTGTCAAGTGTAGCTAAAGTTACAAACGGGCTAGAAGACCATCTTACCCTACAGCCTAAAGGGCCAACGGTGAGGCATCGAACGACGGTTGACATTTCAATGTAGACAACTTACTCGCTGCGTAAAAGTGGCTTTAATATTTTCCTTGGTCAACCGCCCCGAGATCGAGGTTGGGCCTTAGGATAACGTCCATCGTCTCAAAATTACAACAAGAACGACTTTAAACTATCCTGCGGAAAACATTTTTCGATTCACTTACAGGAATAGCGGGGACTACTAATTTCTCTTCGGGACACTCAAAACGAGCAGCCATATTGACTTCCATATTTTTAATTTAACGATATATCATGTTACATTTCAAAATGGATGGGCAGCGAGGGTCTGAACTGCGTTCACGCCTAGTATTACTTGTAGTTATCATAAAGCATTCCTATTAATTTCACAGTTGGAGTATTGTTGTAAATCTGGTGTAAACGTTGTGCTAACTTACATAAATACCTGGCAATGTACGAAAACGAATCGTTACGCAAACTGCGTTTGTTAGAGTCAAGAACTATTACATCACACCTTTATAATAGTCTCGTACCCAGACCGCTATCTCGCCTCCATATTTATATTATGACGTCACACGGTCGGCGAGATAGGGTCTGGCATATTACCTATGCGACAATTCGTTAATGTCCTGGAATGCTGGGACACTGTGAGGAATGTTAATTGATGACGTAATGTGAAGCCGCTGTTCGCAGCCGAATGGAAGATCTCAGTAAACTAGCTTTATCTGTGTTAGTCCGCGAAGCGGCTTCTCGACTAGGCTTCACGAACGTCAAACCTCAGCAGCTGGAAGCGATTTTGGCATTCTGCGGAGGCAAGGATGTCTTCGTATCTCTTCCTACTGGGTTCGGGAAGACGCTGATTTTCGCTGTTCTTCCGTCGTTGTTTAACACGATTCGAAGATCGACTACTAGCATTGTAGTGGTTTTGAGTCCCCTAGCAGCTCTGATGGCGGAACAAAGGAAGAAATTTATCCCGATGGGAGTGAATGCGGAGTTCCTGGGCGAATTGCAGTTGGACCAACAAGCAATCAGTCGCGTTTTACAAGGGAAGCACGAACTAGTTCTTGTGAGCCCAGAGAATCTCTGCTACAACTCCGAGAGAGAACGCGTAACACTTATTATTTAGCGCGTGCAATAAATTATTTGCATATTTGTGGTTGCGTGGGTGGAAGAATTGTCGCATAGGTAATATGCCAGACCCTATCTCGCCGACCGTGTGACGTCATAATATAAATATGGAGGCGAGATAGCGGTCTGGGTACGAGACTACCTTTATAAAGCTAGTGTATTCTATACAGTATATATACAGTATATATTATTATTATTATTATTATTATTATTATTATTAAAGTGCCCATGCATGTAAATACATTAAGGTATACATTAAGGTATAAAGTGCTATGCATGTGGCACGTTAAATAAAATAATAATAATAATAATATACACCTATGCAGAGCTATTAAAACAAAACTGGGAGTGCCATTTTATTTCAGTTTATTAATGACAATTACAGCAACAACAACTACTACTGCTACTGTCGAGAGCATCGAGACAAGTCCCCCAAATATCCAGGGATCTGTTAGGTCATGAGCATCAAAGGAAATTCGGAATAAAAACGTGTTGCAAAAATTCTGGCAATTCCTCCAAAGAAGATTGTATGTCTCCATCGACAGAAGAATTTCTGTTGCCAACTCAGCTAATGACCTTAAGGTTGTAGTAACCGTTCCTTTGTAGTCCAAGTTTTCATTGGAACCTTGGAAAATTCCACTCTCAGCGACAATTTGTAATCCATCATTCAACGTCAAGCCTAGCACTATACCCAAGTGTTCCGATTCTTCTTTAAGTACTATAGATCGATGAAAATTCCCTTCAAGAAGGTTAGAAAAAACGTACACTCTATAGCATCTTTTTTCATCAAGCATATTGGAATAGAAAGTGTCTTGTATACCCTCTATATGAGAAGTTGTAGGATCCAGTTTTGGTTTATTACTACTACTCATTTCACCAATCAAGATGGCACCTATGAGAGGTGATTAGCAGCACGTGTTTTCGTTAATAGGCACGGCCGTTTGCGTATGGAAATTAAGTTTTTACGTCACACCTATAAAAATGGCAGCCTCAGTCACGTGATTGCCTGAAGCCCTATGCTAACACGGTAAAATTGCTATTTTGTTCTAGGCATTTTCAGCTCCAGCGAAGTTTTCCTAAATATAACTTTTGTATGTTGATAATCAGTAGGCTGTGTTCTTCAATACTGTGTATGTTAGGGTATGCTTCGAATTTTCTGCTAGCTCTAAAAGAGGCCATTTCCCATGCACTTTCCAGTGCAACACTTTCAACACTTTTGCAGTAGAAAGTGATCACATTTTACGTTGTATATATGTCTGTTTCGCTTTTATTTCGTAGGGCTTACGTGTGTTATTGGATTTGAAATTGTCAAGGGTGCCAAATGGAGAATCCATAACTTGATATTTGACAATATATATTGGCGCGAAAATTTGAAAAGGTGAAGTGGATCGGTTGAGAGCTCTTGTTACAGCTTGGATAAGTCATAGTTTATTATATTGAGAACAGTTCTATCTACTATCGACAAATACGGATTACGGGAAGCAATGCCTGTGAATAAGAAAAAGATCGCTCCTTGTGGCATATGTCACGAGAACGTATCGACGGACGGAGTAGCCTGTGATGGATACTGCAAGGTTTGGTATCATTTTACCTGCCTAGACATTGCTGAGGATGAACAGGGGAGCATTACCGCCTCCAGAGAGAAATGGCTATGCACAGAATGTGCACGTTTGGATGACACTTTAGCGTTTCTGCTAAAAGAAGTTGAGAACTTGAAGAAGCAAAACAGCCACCTTACAGACAGGCTACGCGTGCTGGACACTATCACAGCCACCTCGTTAGAAGAACCAGTCCCCGTATCAGCCCTCTCGACACGCTCCTCTCCTCTGACTACAACTGCCATCATGTCAGATGCTGAAATTACCAAAGAACGACGGGAGCCTCTCGCCGAAACGCCAAGCCGAAGTAAAACGAGTAATGCCGTAGATACGGTCACTAAATTTCTCAGAAAAATCCCTAAGAAAACCAGTCTGAGAGATATATATTCCACAATTAAAAAAGTGACCGATTGCGACAATAGCGATTTTAAGATTCACCAACCAGTCCCTGATGCCCAGTTCAAAGGAAAGTGGAAATTTGTATCTATTACTATGAACAAAAAGGACGAATTTGTTATGCCATCTCCAAGAGTGACAGCGTATCCTGGATTCTCAATGATAAGCCACCATCTACACCTGTCTATCATCACAAGACTCGTAATCCAGGACAGAGCAGCAGCAGGCCAGACCACCAGAAATTAGGAGGAAACTTTTCAACTGGGGGAAAGAACAGACACAATCACCATGCATCCAAACTATCCCAACCAACAACACTTCATCAGGGTTTTGTAAATCCCAATGCATCACAGGGAACTCAGTGGAAGGGCCCACCTGCCAGCCAGCCAGTGATTTGCAGAACGGGGGGTTGGTCTTTGATAAACCAGGGGATATCCTTACAATTGTTAATAGAAGAGCTGATCTTGTCCAGATATTTGGAGTTCGTAGTTAACGCGAGAAATTTCCATTTTCCTTTGAACTCAGAGTCTTCTAAGACTTGGGAGACTTTGATATCTTTTATTCCAGATCTCGAGATTTTCTTAATCTTCTTATAAATATCATCAATTTTCAGACTTTTTTCCACCTTACGAAGGTACTTTGTAACATGATCGTGATTCTCTAAGTCAGGGGCGTTACTTGCTTTACTAGGCCTAGGCGAATCAGAGGGAGACTCAGGGCGATGCTGACTAGTGGGAGGGGGTTTGGGTCCAACACTAGCACTGATAGAAGAGTTATCGATGTTGTCAACGTTAGCAGCTTGAGGGGAGGATAAAGGGTCTTGCTGTGAAGCACTTAGGGGTGTAGCAGGCGAATCGCGAGCGGTAGACTTTAGCTCTATATGTACTTTAGTATACTTTACCATGTACAGTAGAACTTCCGAATAACGGACAAGCTGGGCGCATGAATTTTGTCCTTTATGGAAAGGTTGTTGGCTGAAAACATTTCGTACCACTCCGTCTTCACCACAATAGCCATGACGCCTATCCAGAATGGCGTGTACGCTAATATGATACATTCGCCAAACCGTTTGCTGGGACTAGAAGCTGAAAGCCTTACCATAACGATACAAATGAGGGGGAATCCCTATTTCAGTCTCAGGGTAGTACGGTCACGCCCATTTACTAAAGAGGCGGCTTTTGAAGATGAGCGAAGGAAAGGACAAATTGAAGAGTCACAAAAAGAGCGAGAGCTCAGGGAAGAGTAAGTCTGGAGGAAGTTACTTGTACAGACAGGCGAAGGCTAAGAGGGAGGTCTTGACCGAGGAAGATCTAATGAGGAAACAGATTATAACACCGGAAGATGTTGTTTGTCTCACCTCGGCCACCAAAGGTATTTGGAGTCGCTGTGTTTATAGGAAGACTTCTTAGTATGCTACTGTCAGTTTGTAACGTAAAATGTATATCCTAAACGCGAAAACGACAATAATAGAGCTAGACTAACCTGCCTAAATTGTTGACTGGGATCCGTTGACTGTTCCTGCTTAAGTAGTTTAGAAAAGCCAGATTGCGTGGCTCCTGGTGTAAAGACTTGGCTGAGTCTATTGTGGTCACTGGTTGATAGAGGGATATTTCTGATTGAGAATCTTTCAAGAAATACACTATTAGTGGGAGGTACATGTTACATTCCAATCTTTTTAGAATATTTGTGTCCAAAGTCAGCAAATGTTCATGGAATAGAGTTCACGCGCTTCAAAGTGAGAGATACTGTTTCTCAGCAAGTTCTCTTTGACATTGCCAAGTCATCAGAAGACACTGTTGAAGAAGATGATGATGTCACCAGTGGAAGATTCATAAGATATGACTTTCCACCACAACTGCTGAACTTGAGTTCATTAGGAGCAACGTAAGTGATTTGTTTCCTCCATCACTGTATGGGCCGCAAAGATGACTCATGTCAATATGTACAGACATATATACATACATAAATACATTTGAACAACTATACCCTAGTACATATGCGTGTATGTATGCCTTCTGAAAATATGACAGCTTCAAGTTCCTGACAGGCCATATTGAAATTGACTTTGAAAGAAGATAGCTATAGACAATAGGTTTCACTTAGATTGTAATGCCACTTCATTTTCAAGAGGTATTACTCAAGCATGGTAAAGCCATGACAAGTCATTCAATAAAATGAAGTTTGAAAGTGAATTTAATGATCATATTAGAACCCATAGGTATTAATCAACAATGTTGCTGATGAAGACCTCTGGGTTGAAAGATCCATTAAAACTTATCGAATTTACATTGCTGCATTGCTGGTTTTCAATAATTCACCTGTCAGTACAATGTTCGCAACAGACACTCCCTACTCTTTCCTATGCGTGTACATGTTTTGTTGTATTGTAAATATCCACTGAGGAGAGTGGATGAGTGGATGGGTTAATTCCTATGTGAATTAGTCTGCCAAGATCAGACCCTATTGTTATGCAATCATTGCTCCAATGATTGCGTAATTATGGAGTCCAATTTCATCAGACTAGCATGAATGGGCTATATATATGAAAAACATGCTTTGATGTGGAGTGTAAATGTGCAAGTTATTTTTTTCTTTTAGAATTGAATTTTCAGTTGGAGATGGAGAAATAAAAGATTTCACCATGGTCGAGAGGCACTTCTTTCATGACTTGTGTCTCAAGAGTTTCCATATAACATTTCCTTTTTGTATTCCAAATTCAACCAACACGTGTGAATACATATATGAATTACCAGATTTAACACCAGAGCAAAGTAGGTGAACTGTAATAGATGCTTTACAATGTTCTTATGTACGTAAGTATCTTGTAGGTATACTTGTATTATACATACCGTAGGACGGTTATTAAACACTTGTTTAAATAAATTGTTCTGTGGCTTCTTAAATTAACTGCATTGGTAATAATTGCGATATAGATAGGTAAGTGCTATAAGAACAGTAATTATTTTCTCATTATAACAATTGAGTTGTAATTATTATTAAATAAAGTGTCATCCGTAAGTCGTAAATCAGCAAAAGACCTTTGAACCCTGCTATTGCAAAATGGCCGACGAAGCTACAATTTTATTGTATGACCCAATTTCAGGCTTATAATGTCAATAAATATGTTTATATTTGTAGATACTGAAATACCGTCTGCTCTATAGTTGGCTTTTAATGATATTTGGGTCATACGGTAGGAAGGCTTCATTTCGAAGGTAGCATTTTAATAACCGTCCTACAGTATGTACATATGTATTTGTAGTTATATAGTAAAACCTGTTTACGAAGGTGGTCATCCCAAATACGGTTGGCCTCTAATCTCCTGGTATATGTACGTATATAATGCAATCAACTTTGTTTTGTGAATGCCTCACTTTTTGTTGATGCCTTTACTGAATACATTGTCTTTCACATCATCTGACCTTTAGCTACTGCTATCATCTCTTAAGCCTCTTACTTTGTCATTCACTTGCTACCTTATATGCCTTGAATCTCGGTTCCACTGCCTCCTTTAATTGCTTTCTTTCTTCTTTACACTTCCTCAGAACAAGAGATTGTGGCTGCTCCATACGAAACCAAATCTGATAGTTTTTACTTTGTGGAGGGCAGGCTTGTCATGCACAACAAGGCAGAGTATGCCTATAATGCTGGACTGTAGCTATTTACATAACTGTTTATATCAAACAAACTGCCTACACTGTTTTGTAACTTCATGTGATTTCATAATCATATTCATCATTTCTATTAAATCTTCTTTGCTGTTTGTATGTATCAATCCCTATATATGTAGCTGGGTGCCTTTTTACTATAGAAAATACATAGTATATAGGAAAATGGTGCTTTATAGGTCATTCACACGCTTGCATATAGGTTTGTTATACCCATTCACCTGGCTTTCCTGCTATGCATACCATTTGGGTGTACTTATTGACACATACAAGGAGTGCATTCAGAATGGACTGGGAACCGACTGTATGACTTCACGATTTTATTGATGGATGTTACTTATACACGTGACGACATTCTAGGGCTATTGTCTGGTGTATACAAGTGCATGAAGGCAGAATGGCGGATCATGAGGCCAAGCAGAATGGATCTGAAGCTGAAATCTCTAACGGAAAACATTGTGATTCTGAACAAAGTGACGACGATCTTGTCAATAAAACTTGCAAGCAAGGATTTTGTAGGAATGATCTTAACCACTTTGAAGAATATTACGAGAATACAACGACTCATGGCATCAAACGAATATTTGAAAAAGTGTCCATCATTCGACGCTTACTTTGGTTATTCCTTGTAATAGCTTCGGCATCAGGTCTCTTATACTTCATCGTCAATCGAGGAATACGACTTTCAACATATCCTAAGTCAACGACTGTTGATATACTTCAAAGGAGAGGTCTGGCTCTTCCAGCAATAACACTGTGCAACCAAAATCCTATCAGAAACTCTACGATAACCAAATACGGCCTTGACGACTATCTGTTGTGCTTGGAAGGCGGATCACTAAATTGTTCGCAACAACTAAGGCCAGATGTGCGAAGATTATCTTATTTGGAAATTCTGGAAGAGGGAGGACAGAGTTTTGAAGAGTTTGTTACGGACTGCCAGTTTGGCATTGAGTCGTGTTCGAATTTGACTGCCATCAAAACAACTTTTGTCGGCGGTCGAAAGTGCTACACTATCAACGCAGATGGTAAGCTTGTAGCTAGAAGCAGAAGACAGGCCCTACAGTTATCATTCAACTTAGATGTCGCAGAATATTCCGATATTACAGATATAGGCGTGGCTATCATCGTCCACTCAAGAGATGATCCACCGGTGTTTGAGACCGCCATTAGAATACCACCAACTAACCGAGGCTTCATTAGTTTTACAGTAAATGAAAGAAAACTTCTTGATCCGCGTTATGGTAGTTGTGGTCACAAGCAGCTGACGTTTTACCCAAAATATACTCGTTCTGCTTGTCAACAAGACATACTCCTTCAAGCCATTGTCAATGAATGTGGCTGCCTTCCCCCAGAGGCTCCTTTGAGTGTGACTAGTGCTGCTAACTGTACTGTAGAAGATGTATCTTGCATTTCTTTTTTGGAACTCTTGTCCACACTGTATCCTGAGGACATCAATGAAATGTGTCCACCGGAATGTAACAGTTTTACCTACAACAAAGCAGTGTCCTACTCCTTTTCTCCAAACCCGAACAACAACATCACCTTACTGGAGTCATACAACACGGTTAATGCACAACTTCAATATGAATCATTCACAGTGACCCAATTTATTGAGAGTAGAGCATATGAATTTGGAGACTTTGTGTCCGATATTGGTGGACAAATGGGATTGTTTTTAGGGGCCAGCATTGTATCCATTTGCGAATTTATTATCTTCATTGCTGATGAGCTGAAAGACAGGGTCTTCCAAATATGGAGGTGCAGGAAAAAAATGGAAAAAAAGTTTTCAACAAAGAAACTCAAGATTCAACTGGCATCTGTGGCCTAACATATAGACACCATGTGGATACCTGTAAACAGACATGTATACAGTATTCAACAAATACGTATTTCTGTTTTGCTGGCTGTAAGATGTTATCTGCCATGCATTTGTTATAATTAAACAGTGTACTCAGACAAGATCCAAAATTAACTAAAAATGTTAAAAACTTGTGTCCTAACTGGGATAACTTGGATGCTTAAGCATCCCAAACAACTTAGTATATATACTTGTCATGCTACCGTACTCTCTAGGTAGGGTTGGCTGGAAAAAATCAGGCAGGGCAGCCCTATTCAATGTGTTATCACTTAATATCTAATACCATCCCTACTTCAGCTATCCATGGTGCGGCCAAACACAGAAGTGATGTGTATGGATAATTATAAGTAACTTAAATTTCCACTTCTGCGTGGGTAGCTGTATCTCTCGTAATCACTGTCTTGTTTTGATACTTGTTTTCCAGATGTACATACTATTCATGATCATTTGGCAAGACCTGAAATAAAGTAATGCCATACTGACACCATACATGTATATACAAGTAAAATAAAAGCATTTAAAAATGAAGTTCCACTGGGGATGGACAGTGTTGCAACATACACGTGATTTTAATTCCGGTCTTGCCACATTTGTCTTCTTTTTAAAATAGGACAATGACAAATACCTATATAGGCCAGTGCATGTTGCCCCATCAGCCCCAACTCATATAGTTATTAATTAATGGTTTATAGCTATATCAAGTAAATAATTTTTTAGCACGAATAAAGAACATATTTGAATGATTCTATAGTAAGGTATTAGTTTAGGTGAATTGCAAAGGAATGGTGCATTTTTTGTACACAACATAGTGGAGTGGGCACAGTGGAGCAGAAGAAGAAAGAATAGACTCCTGTATCTTCATCCAAAACTCTCCAGGTTTAGTTCCCTATATATAGGTTTATTACAGAGTAGGCATAGCATGTAGGAAAATGGTGTATTAGATTTTTCATTATAGCATATATGCTAAACGTGATTGGTTCAATAGGAAATGGCATGGACCGGAACTCAATATTAGCATCTAGGGCCCATGCACTCATGATATTGTGGAAGGTCCACTTTAGCACAGATTTCAGGGCATCCTCAATTTTGTTTTCCCTATGATAACTTTCAGTGTATCACCAATCTGGATAGGTGGTCTCCAGGTAGGTTGATCATACTATATAGCAGCCCAGGTCAGCTAGTGTGTGCTCTGCAAGTTGCAACCATGCATGTGCACAATTGAGTGTACTAAAGTGTTCAGAATTGTTAAGATATTGTATAAAAGTCCCAGGTGGCAGCAAACAAGTTGTTTTACTAGAATTTACTAGTTTTGGAAATATAATCCTGGTAAGCTGTATGCATCATGTGGTATGTACAGTTGAATGATATAAGGTATGTGTATCCGATTCCCTCTGGATGTGTACATGAAAGTAACTACTACAATTTTTATAGATCTTGCCATTGTTTTGTAATTCTTAGAATACTAAGGTCTTCTAAAGGTATCATATTTACATTCTTCTTGCAGAAACAAGTTTCAGTCAGGATGGATGTCAAATGACATTTCGGAACTGAGCACCTATTTGAGCAGTATACATATGGCTTCTTAGACCCTGGCTGGCTTGGGTTATGTAATTTTCTTGTGGTTGCCATGGTAATGGGGTATGTTTCTTGTTATATAGGCATGAATGTCTAGTCATGAAGTATAGTGGTAAGGTGTATATGTGGGTCCAATGCCAATGACATTTGAGCTTAGATCATGATCACCTTTTGCATCCTAAATTCTCCATTCCCATGCATAGAAATATATAAAACTTCCAACAAATACTTCAAATTATAACAATCTTATCTTTTGAAAGGATCATCTTTCAACTTTTAGGGCACCTAAGATGCAGTTGTCTCTTCCTGGTCATCAGATGTTTCAACCAGAGGGTCTTTAGACGCTCGATAGATGATCCTTTCAAAAGATAAGTTCAACACAGTTAGAAGAAATCCTTATTCTATTAAAATTTCTTTAAGTTATATACATAGAACATTTGAAAAATGGATAATGACATTGTCAAACCAGATGATGGTGATGAAGGAGTGTTTTCCAATGAATCAGCCACTGCTGAAATGTAGTTATTTAAAAAAACTCCTATAGCAATGATTGGGATCAGCAAAATAACTATTACAGAAGCATTAATGTATTTAATCAGCTAATCTTACGTATCTTACTACAACTACCTCAGTTAAGCTTGACATCAGCATCCACAGACATCTCTCTATATTATTATTATTATTATTATTGATTTAAGTGCACTGTGTGACATACACACTCGGGCTACTTGGTCCCATATAGCACTATACAATATACAATACACCACAAGATATATACATGTTTGTACTTATACATATATGAACTGTATCCTTCCCTGTAAACCCCTTCAAGGAAAATAAACTCCTCATAGATACAGATACTATACGTGGTCTCATTTCTGCATTTTTGCTTCTTCAACTGCCCTGGGTCTCTACCTAGGCTGACTGTGTACACCTTCTTGATTTTCCAAAAGTCATGCTTCCTTCTATAGTTCCGTGAAAACCTCTTCCTCACCAGACACTGCAACCCACCAGATGTCTTTTCCTTCTCTTCTCTAGCTTAAAATTCCTTGGCATTTGTACAACAAGCAATGGTATGCTTCTCCATTTGCCTAACATGTATTGACTTCCTCAAACCCCAGATTTTCCTTACATACTTCATTGCATTTTGTTGGTCTTCCACTGCCGTTCTACAACTATTTGGTTGGCAAAAATGCCTTGCATGCAAGTCAGTAAGGACATAACACAGAAAAAGCATAGGAACAGTACACCATCTGCGGCGACTACTACATGAATGGTGTGACCAACCCCCACAGTCCTGACACTGCATGGAACCATGGCCAGTCTTTTAAAGTTTCTGATCCTTTGTAGCAGACACCCTGTTCATCCCGTATATACACCTATAATAACATCTACCATGGAAGGCCTTGATTACAAAATTATTACATTATTGAAATGTGCCTTTATTTAGAACAAAGTGGGTTTGTAGTTAAGGTATTTGGGGCGCCCCAGTATCTATAGTTCCTTTTGCCTCATAATACATATGAATAACAAATTACCACAATTTACATATGTACGTGTATTTTTGCAATTGGTATGATTTTTTAACACAAGTATAAATTTGATTAATGTTTTGAGGTCTTTGTCAGCAATATGATGGGAAAAGACTAGGTCAGGTTACAGAGCCAGTTTAAATATCACACCTCCTGTACCACATCACACATGGCCCAGTGGAGCAGAAGAAGAAAGAAAAGACTCCTGTATCTTCATTCAAACCTCCAGGTTTAGTTCCCTATATATAGGTTTATTACAGAGTAGGCATAGCATGTAGGAAAATGGCGTATTAGATTTTCATGTTAACATTCATATATACTAAGCGTGATTGGTTTGATAGGAAATGGCATGGACCGGAACTCAATATTAGCATCCAGGGCCCATGCACTCATGATATGGTGGAAGGTCCACTTTAGCACAGATTTCAGGGCATCCTCAATTTTGTTTTCCCTATGATAACTTTCAGTGTATCACCAATCCGGATAGGTGGTCTCCAGGTAGGTTGATCATACTATATAGCAGCCCAGGTCAGCTAGTGTGTGCTCTGCAAGTTGCAATCATGCATGTGCACAATTGAGTGTACTAAAGTGTTCAGAATTGTTAAGATATTTTATAAAAGTCCCAGGTGGCAGCAAACGAGTTGTTTTACTAGAATTTACTAGTTTTGGAAATATAATCCTGGTAAGCTGTATGCATCATGTGGTATGTACAGTTGAATGATATAAGCCTTATTTATAAGGCATGTGTATCCAATTCCCTCTGGAGGTATCATATTTACATTCTTCTCGCAGAAACAAGTTTCAGTCAGGATGGATGTCAAACGACATTTCGGAACTGAGCACCTACGTATTTGAGCAGTATACATATGGCTTCTTAGACCCTGGCTGGCTTGGGTTATGTAATTTTCTTGTGGTTGCCATGGCAATGGGGTATGTTTCTTGTTATATAGGCATGAATGTCTAGTCATGAAGTATAGTGGTAAGGTGTATATGTGGGTCCAATACCAATGACATTTGAGCTTAGATCATGATCACCTTTTGCATCCTAAATTCTCCATTCCCATACAATTATGTTATAGACAGATATAAAACTTCAAACAAATACTTCAAATTATAACAACATTCTTTTGAAAGGATCATCTTTCAACTTTTAGAGCACCTAAAGATGTAGTTGTCTCTTCCTGGTCGTCAGACGTTTCAACCAGAGGGTCTTTAGATGTTCGATAGATGATCCTTTCAAGAGATAAGTTCAACACAGTTAGAAGAAATCCTTATTCTATTTAAGTTATATACATAGAACATTTGAAAAATGGATAATGACATTGTCAAACCAGATGATGGTGATGAAGGAGTGTTTTCCAATGAATCAGCCACTGCTGAAATGTAGTTATTTAAAAAAACTCGTATAGGAATGACTGGCATCAGCAAAATAACTATTACAGAAGCATTAATGTATTTAACACAGCTAATCTATACATATCTTACTACAACTACCTCAGTTAAGCTTGACATCAGCATTCACAGACATCTCTCTATATATATTATTATTATTATTGATTTAAGTGCACTGTGTGACATACACACTAGGACTACTTGGCCCCATATATATAGCACTATATACAATACACCACAAGATAAGTACATGTTTGTACTTATACATATATGAACTGTATCCTTCCCTGTAAACCCCTTCAAGGAAAATAAACTCCTCATAGATACAGATATACGTGGTCTCATTTCTGCTAAGCTTGTTTGCTTCTTCAACTGCCCTGGGTCTCTACCTAGGCTGACTGTACACCTTCTTGATTTTCCAAAAGTCATGCTTCTACCTAGCTTCTAGTTCCATCAAAACCTCTTCCTCACCAGACACCACGACCCACCAGCAAAGACATGAAAAATCTAAGATACTATTTTCCTACATGCTATATGCCTATTCTGTAAAAGAGCCTATAGGGGAACTAAACCTGAAGAGAGCTTTGGATGAAGATACAGGAGTCTTTTCTTCCTTCTCTTCCCTTCTTTCATCTTCTTCTCCACTGGGTCAGACAGCCATTTCTGGGAATTCCACCCTTCATCAGTGATCCTGGGAGTCTTTGTCTTTTATGTACACATACATGTACACCTAACAAAGCAGATGTTATTAGGTGTATATACGTACATGCGGGAAGAACAGGGAGCATTTCTTTTGCTTCTCTTCTCTTAAAATTCCTTATACTTTTTGGCATTTGCACAACAAGCAATGGTATGCTTTTCAATTTGCCTAACATGTAGTGACTTCCTCAAACCCCAGATTTTCCTTACATACTTCATTGCATTTTGTCGGTCTGACTTCCACTTTGCAGGTATCATACGAATTTACCTCACCCCTAGTAACCTTTGCATGCATGTGACTCTCTATACTCTTCTTCTCCAATTAACCTCTTGCATTCACCCATGCACTGACTTTGTACCTGACCCTCTATATTTCTCAGCAACACTCTGTTCTAGTTGATTCTTAAGCTTTATTAAGGGTGTGACCAATTCCCTCAGTCCTGACATTGGACCCAGTCTCTTCTGTCCTTTGTAGCAGACTCCTTGTTCTTCCCGCATATACACATAAGTTGCAACCATGCATGTGCACAATTGAGTGTACTAAAGTGTCCAGAATTGTTAAGATATTGTATAAAAGTCCCAGGTGGCAGCAAACGAGTTGTTTTACTAGAATTTACTAGTTTTGGAAATATAATCCTGGTAAGCTGTATGCATCATGTGGTATGTACAGTTGAATGACATAAGCTGTATTTATAAGGCATGTGTATCCGATTCCCTCTGGATGTGTACATGAAAGTAACTACTAAAATCTTTATAGATCTTGCCATTGTTTTGTAATTCTTAGAATACTAAGGTCTTCTAAAGTTACATTCTTCTCACTAAAACAGGTTTCAGTGAGGATGGATGTCAAACGACATTTGGGAATTGAGCACCTATTTGAGCAGTATACATATAGCTTCTTAGACCCTGGCTGGCTTTGGTTATGTAATTTTCTCGTGGTTGCCATGGCAATGGGGCCGGTATGTTTCGTGTTATATAGGTATGAATGTCTAGTCATGAAGTATAGTGGTAAGGTGTATATGTGGGTCCAATGCCAATGACATTTGAGCTTAGATCATGATCACCTTTTGCATCCTAAATTTTCCATTCCCATACAATTATGTTATAGACAGATATAAAACTTCAAACAAATACTTCAAATTATAACAATCTTCTTTTGAAAGGATCATCTTTCAACTTTTAGAGCATCTAAAGATGCAGTTGTCTCTTCCTGGTCGCAGATGTTTCAACCAGATGGTCTTTAGACGTTCAATAGATGATCCTTTCAAGAGATAAGTTCGTTAGAAGAAATCCTTATTCTATTTAAGTTATATACATAGAACATTTGAAAAATGGATAATGACATTGTCGATGATGGTGATGAAGGAGTGTTTTCCAATGAATCAGCCACTGCTGAAATTGAACTGTAGTTATTTAATTAACTCCTAAAGCAATGACTGGCATCAGCAAAATAACTATTACAGAAGCATTAATGTATTTAATATAGTAAAAATCAGCTAATCTATACGTATCTTACTACAACTACCTCAGTTAAGCTTGACATCAGCATTCACAGACATCTCTTTTTATCATTGATTTAAGTGCACTGTGTGACATACACACTAGAGCTACTTGGCCCCATATAGCACTATACAATATATAATACACCACAAGATAAGTACATGTTTGTACTTATCAGGGAGTACGGTAGTACTCCCTATGTAGGGATGACGCGATTTTTTCGTTTTCCCCATACATCGGTATAGGAGCAAAATCCCGAAATAGGCCGAAAATCGACAAAACAAGGCTATGTATAGCTACATAAACAATATACATACTCTAAATAGACCTTAAAGGCAAGCGAATATGTCCCGCTGGCGAAATAATAAACTTTAAAAATTCCCATTTTCGCCTTCTTCATATTCTTCTTCTTATTCTTCTTCTTCTTCGTCAGCCATAACTAAAAAACTATATAAGCTTTTGGACTAATTGTTAAACGAAACTATTTCAAATTTTCCGAGCTGTATTCTTTTGCAGAAGCGAGAGCGATAGCGCTATTATTGAGTATGACGGTTTTCATGGCCCCAGAGTCAAGGCCTCAATAAATTCGCCATTTTAATGACGTCATATTCAGTCGAAGATTGCGAAACCAAAATGGGTTTAAATACAATCGAATTCCTAGCTTATGCTCCATAAAAAGTACAGAAACTAGAGAATAATAAAAATTTTCTACAAAAATAGTGAAGATGTAGGGATAGCACAAAAAGTACATAAACAAGAAAGGGATGTTACACAGTGAAGCATTAGCTATGCATGAATCCTACAAGAAAGGGTGTTGTATGATTCATGCATATATAGCTAATGCTTCACTGTGTAACATCCCTTTCTTGTTTATGTGCTTTTTGTGCCATCCCTACATCTTCACTATTTTTGTAGAAAATTTTTATTATTCTCTATACATATATGAACTGTATCCTTCCCTGTAAACCCCTTCAAGGAAAATAAACTCCTCATAGATACAGATATATGTGGTCTCATTTCTGCATTTTTTGCTTCAATCTTCAACTGCCCTGGGTCTCTACCTAGGCTGACTGTGTACACCTTCTCAATTTTCCAAAAGTCATGCTTCTACCTAGCTTCTAGTTCCATCAAAACCTCTTCCTCACCAGACACTGCGACCCACCAGATGTCTTTTCCTTCTCTTCTCTAGCTTAAAATTCCTTATACTTTTTGGCATTTGCACAACAACCAATGGTATGCTTTTCAATTTGCCTAACATGTATTGACTTCCTCAAATCCCAGATTCTCCTTACATACTTCATTGCATTTTGTCGGTCTTCCACTTTGCAGGTATCATACGAATTTACCTCACCCCTAGTAACCTTTGCATGCATGTGACTCTCTATACTCTTCTTCTCCAATTAACCTCTTGCATTCATCCATGCACTGACTTTGTACCTGACCCTCTATATTTCTCAGCAACACTCTGTTCTTAAGCTTTATTAAGGGTGTGACCAATTCCCTCAGTCCTGACATTGGACCCAGTCTCTTCTGTCCTTTGCATTGTTCTTCCTGCATATACACCTAATAACATCTGCTTTGTTAAGTGTACATGTCTTTGCTACCAAGCTCTTATAATTTCCTTCATCCTTTCCTAAAACCATAGAACATCTCCCTGGCTGTAGTACTGACATCAAAACTCTTTTGCTGGGCTTGTCCCTATAGGATTTACCATTTTTAGTTGCTTTTGTTGGCATTTATTGGAAGACCTCAATCCTTGCTCTTCACAAATTGGTCACTTGGATACATATCAATATCACAGTACATACGTATATCTAAAACATGAATTTTTCTGTTCCCTATGTGCATTCCCACATGTTTAAAGTTACAAGCTTCAAACCCGGGCTCTCTCTCTCCCTCTCTCTAAAGCTGTATACACTCCAAATGTAGCCTACAGGTGTAACATTTTGTGGGAGTAACAAGGCCTCAGCAACCTTTACAGACCGAAGCTAAATAGACATATTAATTCTATTTACTTATTGCATATCTCTCTCTCATGTAACCCAGCCACATGCATATCATTTCTTTATAGTCTTCCTTATACAGTGTTAGCTTTCTATAGAGACCAGATTGAGGAAGCCACAACACAGCTAGCTCATGCCTTGCATATCTTCTACATGAAACATGCCTTTTTAGTCACATACATATCAAAAGTAGATAGATAACATAACCACTATCAGCCCTTGATCCTCCTTGAAATCACCAATTAGTATATAGATACTCTGTCTTCCCATCCTCAGACCCACAGGTAATGCCTCCTGTTCCACACATTGAGTAAAACTTGAGTATCCTCATGGTTGTGTGACAGCAAGGCAATGTCATCTGCAAAGTCCAGGCCTGATACCACAAATGCAGGAGAAATTGCACGTGATTGGGTACCCACACATGGGTTGATGGTAAAGCCATGAGTGTCGTTCGGAATAAAACATAATCAACTACCAGTGCAAACAAGTACAGTTCTAGATTTGTCTTTTCAAGCAACTGTAGAGACTGTTCTGCTCTACGGAGCAGAAACATGGATACTAACAAAGGAGCACTGCATGACACCTATACCCGGTTACTAAGGTATGTGCTAGGGATCAAATGGCAAGATTACCAAACCAATGCCCAAGTGAACATTCAGCCAGTGTCGGAGAGGCTAAGATCTAGGAGGCTGAAGTTCATTGGTCTTTGTGCACACTTGAACAGTTATATATGCCCCGCAACCAGTATGCCAGCTGGTCATGTGGGAAAGGTAGACAAGTATGGGAGGCAAACAAACATATCCAGATACAATCCTGAGGGACTGTGACATGTAGGAGGAGGATTTGTGGAATGGAGACTGCTGGAAACATTTCTCCCAGATATAACTGAACTGTTTGTGTGTATCATCCTATATACCTCAGCTACACACATGCATGTGCACCCAAACCTGGAAAGTGATGTGTATGGTTGAGTTGGTTATGATAGCCTCATCATATGATTTTGTTTCGTTACTTTTTACTGATGTACCTGTTTCTGGCACTGCCATCACTTTATCCTTCTAGCTTTATATTTTGAATGTTTTTTTAATTTGACTGGTAAATACTAGTTGAGTGTTTTACCGCAGCAGAGCAAAACTTGAACAATTATTGGAACGTTTCGGTCCATAGACCTTCCTCAGCCAATGATTGATGAGAATAAAATTACACTTGAGAGACAGTACTTAAAAACACAATTAGGTGGGGAAAAAATTATGTCATATGATGTCATACAGGAGACCCACCAATGGAGGAGAAAGAATAATAGAGGCAATACATTGAAATATAATCCTAGTAACAATGTATATATATATATATGCAGGGCTTGGTATGAGTTGAGTATCTGATTTCCACTGGATACCTATACATGATTTCTAGATACATATGTAGCATATATGAAATACTAATGGTTGTATAGCATATATAAAATCTAGAAATATATACACCCATACTTTATATATACCTCTCAAGTCTTTATACAGTCTATTTTAGAGAAAGTGTTTGTCTCGGAAGAGTAGAGTACAAATTAATAAGGCAATTATACAATAAAAGACTAGACGTATTTAAACATTTATCACAGGAAAGATCAGCTGGAACAGAAATAGCTATGAAGGCTCCTACCAAGGCTGTAATGTTTGTGCATTTAGTCTTCTGTGGTAAGTGATTAGTTATAATTTTACTGATAGTCAATGCATGAGTATAATACTGCTATAACTGACTATCAGTAAAACTAAATATATATATCAGTATTGCTATATATCTAAATACATATCAGGATTCTATCTAGGAACAAAATTGGGGGGAAGTTCTAGTACCTAAAGACATGTCTTCTAGGGGGATATGGGCATGGCCCTAGGCCCTCTGAGATTGAATCTAGTGCAATCTGAGAGGTAACTGTGAAACAATAGTTCCCAATAAGTTACGTAGTATATACTAAATGATAGTTAAAAATTGTTTATCCAGTAAAATAGACCCAGGAGAGGAAAGAGGAAATTTGCATGGGAGATGACTTAGGAGCTTCTTACTGTGTCTTTATTTAAAAATAAGGATATGTACCTAATGTACCTACATGTCTACTGATAGACATGCAAGAGATTTCTATCTGATAATTTTGCTGCAATTGACAAAACATTTAGGGATCGAGGAAGCTGAAACATTTGGGGGAGAGGACCCCCCAATAGATTGAAGCCGGTATATCAGAGAGTACGGTAGTACTCTCTATGTAGGGATGGTACTGGTTGTTTCGTTTTCCCCATACATTGGTATAGGAGCGAAATTCCGAATTAGGCTGAAAATCGCCGAAACGAGACTATGTAGAGTTAAATATAGAACAGCCATGCTATAAATTGGCCTTGAAGGCAAGCGACCGTGTATCGTTGGCAAATGAACGAACTTTGAAATCTCCCATTTTCGTTTTCTTCTTCTTCATCTTCTTCTTCTTCATCTTCTTCATCTTCTTCATCTTCTTCGCCCGCTGTAACTAAAAAACGCAATAAGCCTTCGGACTACTTCTTAAGCGAAAATACTCTAAATTTTCCGAGCTGTATTCTTTTGTAGAAGCGAGAGCGATAACGCTATTATTGAGTATGACAGTTTTCATGGCCCCAGAGTCAAGACCTCAATAAATTCGCCATTTTAATGACGTCATA
Organism: Chondrosia reniformis; assembly: GCA_947172415.1. Lineage (NCBI taxonomy): Eukaryota > Metazoa > Porifera > Demospongiae > Chondrillida > Chondrillidae > Chondrosia > Chondrosia reniformis. Next base: position 721,870 of record OX359193.1, read on the forward strand.
TTCAGTCGAACATTGCAAAACCAAAGTGGTTTAAAATACAACGAATTCCTAGCTTATGCTCCATAAAAAGTACAGAAACTAGAGAATAATAAAAATTTTCTTCAAAAATAGTGAAGATGTAGGGATGGCACAAAAAGCAGAGAAACAAGAAAGGGATGTTACACAGTGAAGCATTAGCTATGCATGAATCCTACAAGCAAGGGTGTTGTATGATTCATGCATATATAGCTAAGGCTTCACTGTGTAACATCCCTTTCTTGTTTCTCTGCTTTTTGTGCCATCCCTACATCTTCACTATTTTTGAAGAAAATTTTTATTATTCTCTATATATAAACATATATGCATCAGTAATGTGTACTCTACACATAACTTCTATGTTTAATTGGAAGCATCATCCCTAGTTCGGCTATCATGATGCGCCCAAACATCAGGGAGTACGGTAGTACTCCCTATGTAGGGATGACACGGTTTTTTTCGTTTTCCCCATACATTGGTATAGGAGCGAAATCCCGAAATAGGCCGAAAATCGACAAAACAAGGCTATGTATAGCTAAATATACAATATACATACTCTAAATAGACCTTAAAAGCAAGCGAATATGTCCCGCTGGCGAAATAATAAACTTTAAAAATTCCCATTTTCGTCTTCTTCATATTCTTCTTATTCTTCGTCAGCCATAACTAAAAAACTATATAAGCTTTTGGACTAATTGTTACACGAAACTACTGCAAATTTTCCGAGCTGTATTCTTTTGTAGAAGCGAGAGCGATAACGCTATTATTGAGCATGGCGGTTTTCATGACCCTAGAGTCAAGGCCTCAATAAAGTCGCCATTTTAATGACGTCATAATCAGTCGAAGATTGCGAAACCAAAATGATTTTAATTATACGAATCTAATTCCTAGCCCATGCTCCATAAAAAGTACAGAAACTAGAAATATTAAAAATTTTCTATAAAAATAGTGAAGATGTAGGGATGGCATAAAAAGTAGAGAAACAAGAAAGGGATGTTACACAGTGAAGCATTAGCTATACATGAATCCTACAAGCAAGGGTGTTGTATGATTCATGCACAGCTAATGCTTCACTGTGTAACATCCCTTTCTTGTTTCTCTACTTTTTATGCCATCCCTACATCTTCACTATTTTTGTAGAAAATTTTTAATATTTCTAGTAATATATAGAAGTGATGTGTATGGTTAAGTCACTATAAATTCCAGAATGCCACTTCTGTACGATTAGCCGTACTACATGATCACTATCTTGTTTTGATTCAGTACTTGACTTACTGACCTATCACCAGACATATACGTATACTAAAGTGATTTATGTATGGTTTGCCTATACCAGGATACAGATTCTTAGAACACAGAATACAGTGAAATTTTAGATGCCAAACTGCAAGATCTACTTATAGAAAAGGCATGCAGTTACCAGTATAGCCAGTAAAGATAGTACTGTAATGTTTAATGTTTAGTTTTCCTAGTTGTTTAAACCACAAAACTCTCTTTTGTTGAAAAAAGAAAGCTACTATATAGTACATTTGATCCTCCAGTTGGCATTGGACTCATACCCAATCCTCCTGTGGAAGCTACAACATCAAGCCCAACTGAACCGCCTGCCACATCAAGCCCAACTGACCCGCCTGCCACATCAAGCCCAACTGAACTGCCTGCCACATCAAGCTTGTTTTCATCTGCAGTACCATTGCCAACACGTAAGTAATATAAACATTCTTTATATGGATGTCATGTAATATTAAGAAATATATATAAAAGTATATATATTTTTTAATTGTAATTTGAAGTGCATATATATGTTTCATTACTGTATTTCAAGGAGGGGAGGATTTATGTGATGGCTGGATAGTCATCCTTCTTTGAGCAGTGCTGATATATAACTGGTAATGTGATGATGATAACCTGCTCACATAGAACTTATTGAAATACAGTATATACTGAGAAATATATACAGCTAGTTATTGAGGAAATGTGGTTCTTAGGGAGGATCTGTTACTGTTCTGCTGGATTGGCTTCTTAGCTCAAAAGGCAGAGCATCAGTGTACGAAGCTGAAGGTCGCAGGTTCAAATCCCGCAGAAGTCCACTTTTCCTCGGGCTGTTTTCTCCTGCATGGACTAACTAGGCTAGGCTAGGTTTGGTTGCCCTAGACTTTCTGTGACCATTTGGTCGGTGGGGGAGGATTTACGTGATGGCTGGATAGTCATCCTTCTTTGAGCAGTGCTGATATATAACTGGTAATGTGATATATGTTTCATTGTTAAGCTGTGTTTTGTTTGCATATATATACATATATAAATGTTTTGCCAATAAACTTTTTACGTCTTTGAAAAATGATTGCCCGTTATGAAGAAACGATCGTCTGTACTTTCTGTGACAGGAATACAGCACATGAGAACGCTTCGTGTTAATTATAGGGACAATCTGAAACACCCTCGAAACGCTTTGGGATGAATTGATGACGAAGACGAAACGAAATGGTACGTCATTCCGGCTTGGTCTTAAACGGACGGAACAGATACGTTTTTGTGCCTACCGTATATAAATACAATCTGAACTAATTATTGTATATACATATTTGTAAGGAGTGTATATTTTAAATGATTAAATGTCATTAGAACTGAGATTGAGGAGGTCTCTTCAAGGTTCGTGTATGAGTGGATTCACACTTGATAATAATGGAAAGAATTGCACTGGTGAGTCCTTTACTAAAGTGATAAATTTCTCTTATCTACATAACTTTATTTATGAGGGATGCACAAATGATTATTGCTAATTTTACAGTTGTATTGATTGCATGTAGTCCCATATTAAAGTAATTGTTATTTGTGTTATTTATATGTCTGTTTTTCAGATATTAATGAATGTGATGATGAAACTCATGATTGTGAGCAAATCTGCACAAACACTGAAGGATCATTTGATTGTTCATGTATGAGTGGATTCACACTTGATGATAATGGAAAGAATTGCACTGGTGAGATATTTATATAAGTATATAAACAACAGGGTTAGAGACGATTTGGTAACTTGCACAGAAGGGACATTGTTCATGAAATAAATTAAAGGCCCCAGCCTTTATGTCCCTGTGTGCAAGTTACCAAATCGTCTCTAACCCTGTTGTTTATGTGAATGCATGCAAGCAACCAATGGTACTCCTAGCTCACACTCAAGGCAAGTCAAATCCGCGGTGATTATTGGCTGAGACCCCTTACATGAGACTTGAATTTTTGCTGATAATGGCATGCAAATGCATCATCTTCAGTCTATACTAAGGTGTGAAAAGGTAATTGGAAGGCCATGTGTTTAACCTTATATGATCTGTAGAGACTACTACTCTGTATGCAGAAGTTGAGAATTTCAGTGTGGCAAAAGTCTTGTAGCGTTTAATTATATACCTGATTGTGATTATTTTGGGAGTCATTTGCATCTGTATTATATTATCTACCTGAGTGTGATTATCTTGGCAGTCACTTGCATCCGTGTATAAATTTGTAACTTGCACTGTGTAGTACTTGATTGTATTTAAACATGCATAATATATAACACTCCTTATTCCTACACATGGACAATTGCAAGTAAAAATATGAACAAAAAACTTAAGAAGAGAAGACAGAGTTAAATTACTGAAGTTTTAAGACGGTCGACTAAACGAATTTCTTTTGCACATGTACCATGATATATATTCATTTCACAGTTATCTGACAAATTAAATTTTTTTATTAATATAACATATAGTTTGTTTATAAATTTTCCATAGGTTTTCTATAGTCCTATGGCCTTTTATATGCAGACTTTGTCCTGCGTTTTCTAACAAACGGAGGCCTAAATAACAAATTCCTTAATTTAAAACGAGTTTTATACCCTATACTTTATGATGATATGCCTATTTTGTTTCTAGATCCTTTCTTGGAGCCATATGAATTATTTAATTATATTATATTAATTATATTATTTAGATTACCTTAGTATATTGTAACTTGCACTGTATATAGGGGACATGTGTGAAAGTTAGTAATTGTATCTGAATAGAGGCTCTCAAATGATATTCTGACCACATGTATCATTTGGCATGTAGTTTGCAGTTTAAGCTGCCAGAATGGAGGAACATTGAATAGCAGTTCTTGTAGCTGTGATTGTGCTGATTTCTATACAGGAGAGATGTGTGAAAGTTAGTAATTGTATCTGAATAGAGGCTCTTAAATGATATTCTGACCACATGTATCATTTGGCATGTAGTTTGCAGTTTAAGCTGCCAGAATGGAGGAACATTGAATAGCAGTTCTTGTAGCTGTGATTGCGCTGATTTCTATACAGGAGACATGTGTGAAAGTTAGTAATTGTATCTGAATATAGGCTTTAAATGATATTCTGACCACATGTATCATTTGGCATGTAGTTTGCAGTTTAAGCTGCCAGAATGGAGGAACATTGAATAGCAGTTCTTGTAGCTGTGATTGCACTGATTTCTATACTGGAGACATATGTGAAAGTTAGTAATTGTATCTGAATATAGGCTTTAAATGATATTCTGACCACATGTATCATTTGGCATGTAGTTTGCAGTTTAAGCTGCCAGAATGGAGGAACATTGAATAGCAGTTCTTGTAGCTGTGATTGTGCTGATTTCTATACAGGGGACATGTGTGAAAGTTAGTAATTGTATCTGAATATAGGCTCTTAAATGATATTTTGACCACCTGTATCATTTGGCATGTAGTTTGCAGTTTAAGCTGCCAGAATGGAGGAACATTGAATAGCAGCTCTTGTAGCTGTGATTGTGCTGATTTCTATACAGGGGACATGTGTGAAAGTTAGTAATTGTAACTGAATAGAGACTCTTAAATGATATTCTGACCACATGTATCATTTGGCATGTAGCTTGCAGTTTAAGCTGCCAGAATGGAGGAACATTGAATAGCAGTTCTTGTAGCTGTGATTGTGCTGATTTCTATACAGGAGACATGTGTGAAAGTTAGTAATTATATCTGAATATAGGCTCTTAAATGATATTCTGACCACCGGTATCATTTGGCATGTAGTTTGCAGTTTAAGCTGCCAGAATGGAAGAACATTGAATAGCAGTTCTTGTAGCTGTGATTGTGCTGATTTCTATACAGGAGATATGTGTGAAAGTTAGTAATTGTATCTGAATAGAGGCTCTTAAATGATATTCTGACCACATGTATCATTTGGCATGTAGGTTGCAATTTAAGCTGCCAGAATGGAGGAACATTGAATAGCAGTTCTTGTAGCTGTGATTGTGCTGATTTCTATTCAGGAGACATGTGTGAAAGTTAGTAATTGTATCTGAATATAGGCTCTTAAATGATATTCTGACCACATGTATCATTTGGCATGTAGTTTGCCGTTTAAGTTGCCAGAATGGAGGAACATTGAATAGCAGTTCTTGTAGCTGTGATTGCGCTGATTTCTATACAGGGGACATGTGTGAAAGTTAGTAATTGTATCTCAAAAGAGGCTCTTAAATGATATTCTGACCACCGGTATCATTTGGCATGTAGGTTGCAGTTTAAGCTGCCAGAATGGAGGAACATTGAATAGCAGTTCTTGTAGCTGTGATTGTGCTGATTTCTATACAGGGGATATGTGTGAAAGTTAGTAATTGTATCTGAATATAGGCTCTTAAATGATATTCTGACCACATGTATCATTTGGCATGTAGCTTGCAATTTAAGCTGCCAGAATGGAGGAACATTGAATAGCAGTTCTTGTAGCTGTGATTGTGCTGATTTCTATTCAGGAGACATATGTGAAAGTTAGTAATTGTATCTGAATATAGGCTCTTAAATGATATTCTGACCACATGTATCATTTGGCATGTAGTTTGCAGTTTAAGCTGCCAGAATGGAGGCATATTGAATAGCAGTTCTTGTAGCTGTGATTGTGCTGATTTCTATACAGGGGACATGTGTGAAAGTTAGTAATTGTATCTGAATATAGGCTCTTAAATGATATTCTGACCACATGTATCATTTGGCATGTAGGTTGCAGTTTAAGCTGCCAGAATGGAGGAACATTGAATAGCAGTTCTTGTAGCTGTGATTGCGCTGATTTCTATACAGGAGACATGTGTGAAAGTTAGTAATTGTATCTGAATATAGGCTCTTAAATGATATTCTGACCACATGTATCATTTGGCATGTAGGTTGCAGTTTAAGCTGCCAGAATGGAGGAACATTGAATAGCAGTTCTTGTAGCTGTGATTGTGCTGATTTCTATACAGGAGACATGTGTGAAAGTTAGTAATTGTATCTGAATATAGGCTCTTAAATGATATTCTGACCACATGTATCATTTGGCATGTAGGTTGCAGTTTAAGCTGCCAGAATGGAGGAACATTGAATAGCAGTTCTTGTAGCTGTGATTGTGCTGATTTCTATACAGGAGACATGTGTGAAAGTTAGTAATTGTATCTGAATATAGACTCTTAAATGATATTCTGACCACATGTATCATTTGGCATGTAGGTTGCAGTTTAAGCTGCCAGAATGGAGGAACATTGAATAGCAGTTCTTGTAGCTGTGATTGTGCTGATTTCTATACAGGAGACATGTGTGAAAGTTAGTAATTGTATCTGAATAGAGGCTCTTAAATGATATTCTGACCACATTTATCATTTGGCATGTAGGTTGCAGTTTAAGCTGCCAGAATGGAGGAACATTGAATAGCAGTTCTTGTAGCTGTGATTGTGCTGATTTCTATACAGGGGACATGTGTGAAAGTTAGTAATTGTATCTGAATATAGGCTCTTAAATGATATTCTGACCACATGTATCATTTGGCATGTAGGTTGCAGTTTAAGCTGCCAGAATGGAGGAACATTGAATAGCAGTTCTTGTAGCTGTGATTGCGCTGATTTCTATACAGGAGACATGTGTGAAAGTTAGTAATTGTATCTGAATAGAGGCTCTCAAATGATATTCTGACCACATGTATCATTTGGCATGTAGGTTGCAGTTTAAGCTGCCAGAATGGAGGAACATTGAATAGCAGTTCTTGTAGCTGTGATTGCGCTGATTTCTATACAGGAGACATGTGTGAAAGTTAGTAATTGTATCTGAATAGAGGCTCTTAAATGATATTCTGACCACCGGTATCATTTGGCATGTAGGTTGCAGTTTAAGCTGCCAGAATGGAGGAACATTGAATAGCAGTTCTTGTAGCTGTGATTGTGCTGATTTCTATACAGGGGACATGTGTGAAAGTTAGTAATTGTATCTGAATATAGGCTCTTAAATGATATTCTGACCACATGTATCATTTGGCATGTAGGTTGCAGTTTAAGCTGCCAGAATGGAGGAACATTGAATAGCAGTTCTTGTAGCTGTGATTGCGCTGATTTCTATACAGGAGACATGTGTGAAAGTTAGTAATTGTATCTGAATATAGGCTCTTAAATGATATTCTGACCACATGTATCATTTGGCATGTAGCTTGCAATTTAAGCTGCCAGAATGGAGGAACATTGAATAGCAGTTCTTGTAGCTGTGATTGCGCTGATTTCTATATTGGAGACATGTGTGAAAGTTAGTAATTGTATCTGAATAGAGGCTCTTAAATGATATTCTGACCACATGTATCATTTGGCATGTAGTTTGCAGTTTAAGCTGCCAGAATGGAGGAACATTGAATAGCAGTTCTTGTAGCTGTGATTGTGCTGATTTCTATACAGGAGACATGTGTGAAAGTTAGTAATTGTATCTGAATATAGGCTCTTAAATGATATTCTGACCACATGTATCATTTGGCATGTAGGTTGCAGTTTAAGCTGCCAGAATGGAGGAACATTGAATAGCAGTTCTTGTAGCTGTGATTGCGCTGATTTCTATACAGGAGACATGTGTGAAAGTTAGTAATTGTATCTGAATATAGGCTCTTAAATGATATTCTGACCACATGTATCATTTGGCATGTAGGTTGCAGTTTAAGCTGCCAGAATGGAGGAACATTGAATAGCAGTTCTTGTAGCTGTGATTGTGCTGATTTCTATACAGGAGACATGTGTGAAAGTTAGTAATTGTATCTGAATAGAGGCTCTTAAATGATATTCTGACCACATTTATCATTTGGCATGTAGCTTGCAGTTTAAGCTGCCAGAATGGAGGAACATTGAATAGCAGTTCTTGTAGCTGTGATTGTGCTGATTTCTATACAGGAGACATGTGTGAAAGTTAGTAATTGTATCTGAATAGAGGCTCTTAAATGATATTCTGACCACATGTATCATTTGGCATGTAGCTTGCAGTTTAAGCTGCCAGAATGGAGGAACATTGAATAGCAGTTCTTGTAGCTGTGATTGTGCTGATTTCTATTCAGGAGACATGTGTGAAAGTTAGTAATTGTATCTGAATATAGGCTCTTAAATGATATTCTGACCACATGTATCATTTGGCATGTAGCTTGCAGTTTAAGCTGCCAGAATGGAGGCACATTGAATAGCAGTTCTTGTAGCTGTGATTGTGCTGATTTCTATACAGGAGACATGTGTGAAAGTTAGTAATTGTATCTGAATAGAGGCTCTTAAATGATATTCTGACCACATGTATCATTTGGCATGTAGCTTGCAGTTTAAGCTGCCAGAATGGAGGAACATTGAATAGCAGTTCTTGTAGCTGTGATTGTGCTGATTTCTATACAGGGGACATGTGTGAAAGTTAGTAATTGTATCTGAATATAGGCTCTTAAATGATATTCTGACCACATGTATCATTTGGCATGTAGGTTGCAATTTAAGCTGCCAGAATGGAGGAACATTGAATAGCAGTTCTTGTAGCTGTGATTGCGCTAATTTCTATACAGGAGACATGTGTGAAAGTTAGTAATTGTATCTGAATAGAGGCTCTTAAATGATATTCTGACCACATGTATCATTTGGCATGTAGGTTGCAGTTTAAGCTGCCAGAATGGAGGCACATTGAATAGCAGTTCTTGTAGCTGTGATTGCGCTGATTTCTATACAGGAGACATGTGTGAAAGTTAGTAATTGTATCTGAATAGAGGCTCTTAAATGATATTCTGACCACATGTATCATTTGGCATGTAGCTTGCAGTTTAAGCTGCCAGAATGGAGGAACATTGAATAGCAGTTCTTGTAGCTGTGATTGCGCTGATTTCTATACAGGGGACATGTGTGAAAGTTAGTAATTGTATCTGAATATAGGCTCTTAAATGATATTCTGACCACATGTATCATTTGGCATGTAGTTTGCAGTTTAAGCTGCCAGAATGGAGGCACATTGAATAGCAGTTCTTGTAGCTGTGATTGCGCTGATTTCTATACAGGAGACATGTGTGAAAGTTAGTAATTGTATCTGAATAGAGGCTCTTAAATGATATTCTGACCACATGTATCATTTGGCATGTAGCTTGCAGTTTAAGCTGCCAGAATGGAGGAACATTGAATAGCAGTTCTTGTAGCTGTGATTGCGCTGATTTCTATACAGGGGACATGTGTGAAAGTTAGTAATTGTATCTGAATATAGGCTCTTAAATGATATTCTGAACACCGGTATCATTTGGCATGTAGGTTGCAGTTTAAGCTGCCAGAATGGAGGAACATTGAATAGCAGTTCTTGTAGCTGTGATTGCGCTGATTTCTATACAGGAGACATGTGTGAAAGTTAGTAATTGTATCTGAATAGAGGCTCTTAAATGATATTCTGACCACATGTATCATTTGGCATGTAGGTTGCAGTTTAAGCTGCCAGAATGGAGGAACATTGAATAGCAGTTCTTGTAGCTGTGATTGCGCTGATTTCTATATTGGAGACATGTGTGAAAGTTAGTAATTGTATCTGAATAGAGGCTCTTAAATGATATTCTGACCACATGTATCATTTGGCATGTAGTTTGCAGTTTAAGCTGCCAGAATGGAGGAACATTGAATAGCAGTTCTTGTAGCTGTGATTGTGCTGATTTCTATACAGGAGACATGTGTGAAAGTTAGTAATTGTATCTGAATATAGGCTCTTAAATGATATTCTGACCACATGTATCATTTGGCATGTAGGTTGCAGTTTAAGCTGCCAGAATGGAGGAACATTGAATAGCAGTTCTTGTAGCTGTGATTGCGCTGATTTCTATACAGGAGACATGTGTGAAAGTTAGTAATTGTATCTGAATATAGGCTCTTAAATGATATTCTGACCACATGTATCATTTGGCATGTAGGTTGCAGTTTAAGCTGCCAGAATGGAGGAACATTGAATAGCAGTTCTTGTAGCTGTGATTGTGCTGATTTCTATACAGGAGACATGTGTGAAAGTTAGTAATTGTATCTGAATAGAGGCTCTTAAATGATATTCTGACCACATTTATCATTTGGCATGTAGGTTGCAGTTTAAGCTGCCAGAATGGAGGAACATTGAATAGCAGTTCTTGTAGCTGTGATTGTGCTGATTTCTATACAGGAGACATGTGTGAAAGTTAGTAATTGTATCTGAATAGAGGCTCTTAAATGATATTCTGACCACATGTATCATTTGGCATGTAGCTTGCAGTTTAAGCTGCCAGAATGGAGGAACATTGAATAGCAGTTCTTGTAGCTGTGATTGTGCTGATTTCTATTCAGGAGACATGTGTGAAAGTTAGTAATTGTATCTGAATATAGGCTCTTAAATGATATTCTGACCACATGTATCATTTGGCATGTAGCTTGCAGTTTAAGCTGCCAGAATGGAGGCACATTGAATAGCAGTTCTTGTAGCTGTGATTGTGCTGATTTCTATACAGGAGACATGTGTGAAAGTTAGTAATTGTATCTGAATAGAGGCTCTTAAATGATATTCTGACCACATGTATCATTTGGCATGTAGCTTGCAGTTTAAGCTGCCAGAATGGAGGAACATTGAATAGCAGTTCTTGTAGCTGTGATTGTGCTGATTTCTATACAGGGGACATGTGTGAAAGTTAGTAATTGTATCTGAATATAGGCTCTTAAATGATATTCTGACCACATGTATCATTTGGCATGTAGCTTGCAATTTAAGCTGCCAGAATGGAGGAACATTGAATAGCAGTTCTTGTAGCTGTGATTGCGCTAATTTCTATACAGGAGACATGTGTGAAAGTTAGTAATTGTATCTGAATAGAGGCTCTTAAATGATATTCTGACCACATGTATCATTTGGCATGTAGTTTGCAGTTTAAGCTGCCAGAATGGAGGCACATTGAATAGCAGTTCTTGTAGCTGTGATTGCGCTGATTTCTATACAGGAGACATGTGTGAAAGTTAGTAATTGTATCTGAATAGAGGCTCTTAAATGATATTCTGACCACATGTATCATTTGGCATGTAGGTTGCAGTTTAAGCTGCCAGAATGGAGGAACATTGAATAGCAGTTCTTGTAGCTGTGATTGCGCTGATTTCTATACAGGGGACATGTGTGAAAGTTAGTAATTGTATCTGAATGTAGGCTCTTAAATGATATTCTGACCACATGTATCAATTGGCATGTAGTTTGCAGTTTAAGCTGCCAGAATGGAGGCATATTGAATAGCAGTTCTTGTAGCTGTGATTGCGCTGATTTCTATACAGGAGACATGTGTGAAAGTTAGTAATTGTATCTGAATAGAGGCTCTTAAATGATATTCTGACCACATGTATCATTTGGCATGTAGCTTGCAGTTTAAGCTGCCAGAATGGAGGAACATTGAATAGCAGTTCTTGTAGCTGTGATTGCGCTGATTTCTATACAGGGGACATGTGTGAAAGTTAGTAATTGTATCTGAATATAGACTCTTAAATGATATTCTGACCACATGTATCATTTGGCATGTAGTTTGCAGTTTAAGCTGCCAGAATGGAGGCATATTGAATAGCAGTTCTTGTAGCTGTGATTGTGCTGATTTCTATACAGGGGACATGTGTGAAAGTTAGTAATTGTATCTGAATATAGGCTCTTAAATGATATTCTGACCACCGGTATCATTTGGCATGTAGGTTGCAGTTTAAGCTGCCAGAATGGAGGAACATTGAATAGCAGTTCTTGTAGCTGTGATTGCGCTGATTTCTATACAGGAGACATGTGTGAAAGTTAGTAATTGTATCTGAATAGAGGCTCTTAAATGATATTCTGACCACATGTATCATTTGGCATGTAGGTTGCAGTTTAAGCTGCCAGAATGGAGGAACATTGAATAGCAGTTCTTGTAGCTGTGATTGTGCTGATTTCTATACAGGAGACATGTGTGAAAGTTAGTAATTGTATCTGAATAGAGGCTCTTAAATGATATTCTGACCACCGGTATCATTTGGCATGTAGGTTGCAGTTTAAGCTGCCAGAATGGAGGAACATTGAATAGCAGTTCTTGTAGCTGTGATTGTGCTGATTTCTATACAGGGGACATGTGTGAAAGTTAGTAATTGTATCTGAATATAGGCTCTTAAATGATATTCTGACCACATGTATCATTTGGCATGTAGGTTGCAGTTTAAGCTGCCAGAATGGAGGAACATTGAATAGCAGTTCTTGTAGCTGTGATTGCGCTGATTTCTATACAGGAGACATGTGTGAAAGTTAGTAATTGTATCTGAATATAGGCTCTTAAATGATATTCTGACCACATGTATCATTTGGCATGTAGCTTGCAATTTAAGCTGCCAGAATGGAGGCACATTGAATAGCAGTTCTTGTAGCTGTGATTGCGCTGATTTCTATATTGGAGACATGTGTGAAAGTTAGTAATTGTATCTGAATAGAGGCTCTTAAATGATATTCTGACCACATGTATCATTTGGCATGTAGTTTGCAGTTTAAGCTGCCAGAATGGAGGAACATTGAATAGCAGTTCTTGTAGCTGTGATTGTGCTGATTTCTATTCAGGAGACATGTGTGAAAGTTAGTAATTGTATCTGAATAGAGGCTCTTAAATGATATTCTGACCACATGTATTATTTGGCATGTAGGTTGCAGTTTAAGCTGCCAGAATGGAGGAACATTGAATAGCAGTTCTTGTAGCTGTGATTGCGCTAATTTCTATACAGGAGACATGTGTGAAAGTTAGTAATTGTATCTGAATAGAGGCTCTTAAATGATATTCTGACCACATGTATCATTTGGCATGTAGTTTGCAGTTTAAGCTGCCAGAATGGAGGAACATTGAATAGCAGTTCTTGTAGCTGTGATTGTGCTGATTTCTATACAGGGGACATGTGTGAAAGTTAGTAATTGTTTCTGAATGTCAGCTCTTAAATACAAAGGTATTTTGAATTTACCTATATTTAACTGAATATAGTTATGTTAAATTTCTTGGGCAGGTTCATACATGTATATAATCTATCTGAGGTCTATAGTCCCATGAATCTGTGCCATATACTGTATCTTTTCCAATTAATGGCATTATTCACTATAGTTATACACATATATATGTATATATGTATTGTAAGAATAAGGAGTGTTTTATTAAGCATGTTTAAATACAATCAAGTACTACACAGTGCAAGTTAAAAATTTATACACGGATGCAAGTGACTGCCAAGATAATCACACTGAGGTATATAATATAATATGGATGCAAAAGACTCCCAAAATAATCACAATCAGGTATATAATTAAACGCTACAAGACTTTAGCCACACTGAAATTCTCAACTGCTGCATACAGAGTAGTAGTCTCTACAGATCATATAAGGTTAAACGCATGGCCTTCCAATTACCTTTTCACACCTAAGTATAGACTGGAAGATGATGCATCTGCATGCCATTATCAGCAAAAATTCAAGTCTCATGTAAGGGGTCTCAGCCAATAATCACGGCAGATTTGACTTGCCTTGAGTGTGAGCTAGGAGTACCGTTGGTTGCTTGCATGCATTCACATAAACAACAGGGTGAGAGACAATTTGGTAACTTGAACACAACAATTGTTCATGAAATAAATTAAAGGCCCCAGCCTTTATGTCCCTTGTGTGCAAGTTACCAAATTGTCTCTCACCCTGTTGTTTATGACAATGCATGCAAGCAACCAACGGTACTCCTAGCTCACACTCAAGGCAAGTCAAATCTGCCGTGATTATTGGCTGAGACCCCCTGCATGAGACTGGAATTTTTGCTGATAATGGCATGCAGATGCATCATCTTCAGTCTATACTAAGGTGTGAAAAGGTAATTGGAAGGCCATGCGTTTAACCTTATATGATCTGTAGAGACTACTACTCTGTATGCAGAAGTTGAGAATTTCAGTGTGGCTAAAGTCTTGTAGCGTTTAATATACCTGATTGTGATTATTTTGGGAGTCTTTTGCATCCGTATTATATTATATACCTCAGTTTGATTATCTTGGCAGTCACTTGCATCCGTGTATAAATTTGTAACTTGCACTGTGTAGTACTTGATTGTATTTAAACATGCTTAATATAACACTCCTTATTCTTACACATGGACAATTATATATGTATATATAAATAAAAGCATTTAAAAAATGAAATTAGAAGTAGGGATGGCCCAATAATATAATATATACCCCTACGTATCCAATTACACTCCTGCATACGTACGTACACACATGGATAGGTAAAAATATTAACAGAAAACAAAAGAAGAGATGACGGAGCGTAAAGTACCAAAGTTTTACTACGGTCATCTAAACGAATTTATTTTATTTATTTTACATCAATATATAGCAACAATTCTGGCTTAAACTTAACATGAACGTATACAAATACGATTTATCTAACCTTCGCTACAACTCGCTTATTCCGTAGCTCCTTCTCGTAGGAGAGCGTCGACTTGTCATAGCCGTTCATGAAAGGGATGATCTTCTTTAGCAACGACGCGGTGACGTTTTCGCAACGTCACAAGATTCACTAAATGTTTACGGAGCAACATACGAGAGGTGTTGGTGACGCACTAGAGAACCATCATAATACATCATCAGATTGCGCAATCGTAACCTTGAATTCTTCATTATTATCTTGATTATTTTGCTCATTTAATTAGGCAAAACTTCGCCAGACGTTTCCTATGCACTTGTACCACGATATATGTCGGTTTCACAGTTATCTGACAAATTGAAAAATGTTTATTAATATAACACATGGTTTGAATATAAATTTTCCATAGGTTTTCTATAGTCCTATGGCCTTTTATATGCAGACTTTGTCCTCCATTTTCTAACAAACGGAGGCCTAAATAACAAATCCCTTAATTTGAAACGAGTTTTATACCCTATACTTTATGATGATATGCCCATTTTGTTTCTAGATCCTTTCTTGGAGCCATATGAATTATTTAATTACATTATATTATATTAATTATATTATTTAGATTACCTTAGTATATTGTAACTTGCACTGTATATATAATTAGTGAGAGGATTGTTAAATAGATATATACATCTGATAAGTAGTTACCCCATTTCTGTGGTTGATAATGTGGCAGCATTATCTACTGTGGACAGCATAAATTGCTAGTTAATTGGATATACGGTGTGACCAACTTTAAAGAAGTAAAGTTAATCTTACGCATTTACTTTCTTTGTTACCTGGTATTTCTTCATACATTTCTTTGCCTTTTTAACCATTGTGATCCCTGGTTGCCTGAATGCCAATGCAATATTTAGAGTATAAATCATTAGCCAACATTTAATATACCAACATTTAGATATTAATGAATGTGATGATGATACTGATGGTTGTGAGCAAATCTGCACTAACACTGAAGGATCATTTGATTGTTCATGTATGAGTGGATTCACACTTGATGATAATGGAAAGAATTGCACTGGTGAGTCCTTTACTAAAGTGATAGATTTCTCTTATCTACATAACTTTATTTATGAGGGATGCACAAATGATTATTGCCAATTTTACAGTTGTATTGATTGCATGTAGTCCCGTATTAAAGTAATTGTTATTTGTGTTATTTATATGACTGTTTTTCAGATATTAATGAATGTGATGATGAAACTCATGATTGTGAGCAAATCTGCACAAACACTGAAGGATCATTTGATTGTTCATGTATGAGTGGATTCACACTTGATGATAATGGAAAGAATTGCACTGGTGAGATATTTATATACGTATATATAATTAGTGAGAGGATTGTTAAATAGATATATACATCTGATAAGTAGTTACCCCATTTCTGTGGTTGATAATGTGGCAGCATTATATATCTACTGTGGACAGCATAAATTGCTAGTTAATTTGATATACGGTGTGACCAACTTTAAAGAAGTAAAGTTAATCTTACGCATTTACTTTCTTTGTTACCTGGTATTTCTTCATGCATTTCTTTGCCTTTTTAACCATTTTGATCCCTGGCTGCCCGAATGCCATGACAATATTTAGAGTATAAATCATTAACCAACATTTAGATATTAATGAATGTGATGATGATACTGATGGTTGTGAGCAAATCTGCACTAACACTGAAGGATCATTTGATTGTTCATGTATGAGTGGATTCACACTTGATGATAATGGAAAGAATTGCACTGGTCAGTCCTTTACTAGAGTGATAGATTTCTCTTATCTACAGTTGTATTGATTGCATGTAGTCCCGTATTAAAGTAATTGTTATTTGTGTTATTTATATGTCTGTTTTTCAGATATTATGCAATTAACTACCTTTTTTA
The DNA here is from genome assembly GCA_947172415.1 of Chondrosia reniformis. Classification (NCBI taxonomy): domain Eukaryota; kingdom Metazoa; phylum Porifera; class Demospongiae; order Chondrillida; family Chondrillidae; genus Chondrosia; species Chondrosia reniformis. The sequence continues at coordinate 738,490 of OX359193.1, forward strand.
TTTGCACATATACACTATATGCATAGTATAGTATCACTTCTCAGTATAAATGCTACATTTCCTCTTTAAATATTCTGGTTTGAGTCACACATATATAATGTCATCATCATTTCACTCTGGATATTACCCCTGCCCACTCATGTCCCCTGATGAGCGCAATGAGCTAAGGGGTGGAACCGAAGTTTGCTTGATGGGAACCAGAGTCTCCCCCTAGCCACTCAAAAAGATGGTCGAGCCATAGACAGCTGTTTTGTCCTTATTAGGACTCATCAGTATGTCATACAATGGAAGTTTGAGTGGCTAGTCTGCTTCCATCGTATGCCATACTGATGACATCGATGCTTTAAGATCGGCTTTAGACCTTAAAGTTCCCTTTTTTTCCCACACATATATAGGTTGGTCGGTATGTATATAGGTGTAGATGTAGACACAAATATCCTTCTCCATGTAGATATTGATGAATGTGAAACTGGTGAACAAATGTGTTTTGATAGAAATTTGTGTACCAATACAGAAGGTAACTATAATTGTAGCTGTCCTGATGGATACAATAAAGTGGGAGAACGAGGATGCAGTGGTAGGTTAACCCTTTGTATTACACACATACGGTACATGTCACAAGTTCCTTACGGAATTTTGCAGAAATCCTCGGAAATCCGTTGCGGAATTCCTTGAGTGTCCGCTCGGAAAACCGAGGCACGATTTCGGAAATCTGAGGCACATTTTCGGAACTTAATCAGACGAATCCGAGGAACGTGCGGAACGTGCGGAACTTCGAATTGTCCTGATCTTGCCATAATTCTCAAGACGATATCATTATGACTTTATCCATGGTTTAATACGTTTTATTAGTGCGTATAGGTACGGCTGATTATCGGTAATCACCGCATACGTTCATGGATAGTATACTTACGATTGATATTTCCTGCGACCACCGTAAAGGCCCGTAATCGTAAGTATACTATCCACGAACGTATGCGGTGATTACCGATACTCAGCCGAATCCTTTTCGAGCCTCCTGCGGAACGTTGCGGAACGTTCTGCGTCTACCCTCAGTCAATCCGCACACTCTCAAACCTTGCTGCTCGGAAAAGTACGGAATTCCGTATCGGGTAATCTGCGGAATTCCGTAAGGAACTTGTGACATGTACTGTATATAATCAGTAGTGTATAGTGTGTATTTGTTTTGATGTATCGCATAATGATATATTAGATATCAATGAATGCCTTGATGGTAACAATGGAGGGTGCATGCACAACTGCTTCAATGTTGATGGTGGACGTGAGTGTACTTGTAACCCAGGGTTTACACAAATTGGAGTAACTGCTTGCCAAGGTTAGAATGTATGCATGTGTATAGGAGGAGATACACTCATGTACGTGCAAAAACGTTTGATTTTTTACTGCTTGCATATACGTAAGGTTCTTTTACATGTATATATATTAACATTGCTTTCTATATAGCTACATATATAATATTGTATTGTATTGTATAAAACTTTATATTATAATAGATACTACACATATGTAACCAATACATATGTACATATATATACAGAGACATATAAGGAAAAATTTAAAGAAATGCATGCATATGTACGTATATATAAAAATGGTCTTGTTTATATCATTTTCCAGATATTAATGAGTGTATTGGTGGTGATCATGGATGTAATCAAGGATGTGACAACACAGAAGGCTCATTTACCTGCACTTGTAATAATGGCTTTGAATTATCTGGAGATGGGAAAATATGCATTGGTAAGCTGAGGAGCCATATACGTATATAACACACTTAATATGTGTATATTTAGTTGTATTTCATGTGTATATGATATGTATGAAATGGACTTAACTGCTTAACTGCTTAATATATATACATACGTACTTGTAAGTTGGTATGCCCAACTACATTAGGGGCTGGTGATTAGGGGCTGGTCTGATTAGTGTCAAAATGCTATTGTACGTAGACAGAGCTAGCATTGCATGTACATGTGGGAAACTTGCATCACTTCTAATATATTATGACTCTCAATTTGTTTGGTTTTCTGTAGCTAATGGTTGTACAGTAGTGTCTGAACTGTTTACCACTGAGAAATATAATGAGACTGTTCAGTGGCCCCTGACAGTTCTTAACACTCCAGCTGTGATAGCATGTCCCTGTCCAATGAACAACAACACAGGACAAAGAGCAAGAAGACAATGTCTACCAAATGGAGAATGGGGTGAATCTGATTTTGGCAATTGTCTTGGCACAACATTTATTAGACTGTGCAATGTAAGTGCTAATATATGATAGAATGCATTTACATACAGCAATTTAGTTGTAATAGTTTGGTCCAAATGTGAAACTTCTCCAGTTAATATACAATGGTAGGCGGAGCCTAGGCTGATTACTATATTCCGGCGGAAGTCCAAGGCATTGATGGTTATTTACGTATCAATATTCTAGCACACCATTTTTCTTACATGCTATCTTCTCTATTATCTTTCTTCAATATTATCACTACTTCCATAAATGTCTACAAATTTTGAATATATGTATACAGTACAATTACATTCACCTGCATTCTAATTGAATTTTTAAATTCTTAAATTGTTCATTTCATTTCACCATGCACATGCAGGGAGAAGCTGCCATGGAATTACTGGCTGATCTTGTTAGTGGAAATGGAAGTAATATTACTGGTAGTGATGTGGCAGGTTTAGTGGAAGGACTAAATAACATGAACTTAAGTAGTACAAATGTAAGTGTATTCATGACTAACAGTTGCTATATATATATACTGTATATATATATATGGAAATAAAAGGTATCTATTGTACCTACATACATTTGTTATTCTGGTTTGTGTTTCTTAGGACTCAGAAAAAATGGACATTATTAGGAATACAGATGAGCTAATTAGGTTGGCTGATGAAGATGTCTTAAGAGACAGTCATGAAGATAGTGATACTGGAGCAATGTGAGCTTGTGCTATAACATACATAAGTTTGTCTAGCATGCATAACTCAGACATTCCCTTTTATATTCCCTATACTTAATCACCATCCGCCATTTTGTGACTAATAAGCCCATTTGGTTGGTCAGGTTTAGATCTAGAGGTATATAAGGTATATAGTACTGACTTTAATATGTATATACGAAGACAAAATATTTTGGTACAAAAAAGCTTTCCTGTCAGGTATCTCATGCACATGGTACTGTACTTGAAATATGACAGGTCGAAAACAAGACAGTGATCATGTGATAAGGCTAATCATACAGAAGTGGTATATACTGAAATTAACCATACACATCACTATATATATGTTTAGGTGCTTTATCTCTACTTATCATGATGCACTCAAACCTATGTCAATTTGAACATTTGTATGTACATATACTATGCATTCTATCAATTAATAAGCTTACAGTATATTATCTTTATTTCAACTCTTAAAGGATTGTTGATTTCGTTACTAATTTTATCAATGGAATAAGTGTAGACATCACCTTGGAAACAGAGACTATCATTGGTACAAAGAATAATGTTAATCCGAATGATATTGATCCAGACACTGGAGAATACAGTCCTCAATATACTGATGAAACCAATAATGAATTAGACATTGGTATCCCATCAGAGGTGTTTGGAGATATTACTGTTGAAGTTACCATTGTAATTATTCGAAGGAGAGGTATTATCACGTTTTCTGATGAAGTACTTGGTCCAGTCATAGATATTAACTTTGGTATTGGGAGCATTTCAAACCTTCCAAGGCCAATCAGAAGTAGACGTAGGGTGAGCTTTCCCCCACTATATAAAATGACTACCTTGTGACAGTGTTATTTGTGTGTATATGCCATATATATAAATATCTGACAAGTAGAAATTATAAAGTTTATACGTACATATGCATATACAGTATTATAAAACATCTAATTGGAAACTGTATATTGTGTATATGTTGGATCCTGATGTATAACATTTCCACAAATATTTAATAAATCCCTCTATAGCCTTCTCTATATTTAGTAGAGGTAGCCAGTTTCATTGGCCTTATATAATTGTCTTTTAAGGAGTACCTGTGACAGTGTATATATGTGTGTATTCATACCATATATACACTCCTACATACGTACGTATGTACATACATATATACATATTACATATATATACATACATACAAACATACAATCATATATATATATGAAAATATATGTAACTTGTGTAACAATGTAGTCACGTAATCCTGGCAGTGGTAGAAGATCTGAATGTAGAGCCAGAAGGCGGTCAAGAGATGGTTAGTATAATACATTAAGCTTAAGAATTAGTTGCATGATACATTTTATTGCTTTTCATATAATGTACATACGTATATACAGTATGTATACATATACGTACATATATGAAGAAATAGATAATCACTGGAAAGTATTACACTGACCAGCCAAGTGACCCAAGTCTGTTCGGGGGCCACAGTCCTAATTATGGCAATATACTGTACAATTCTTGTGGGTAATAAAGGCTCAAATTTAAGCATATTTCTTCTCACCTAAAACAGCTTTCAGTACAGATGGATGTCTGACAGTATTCCCAACCAATGGACAGGTGGAATGCAGATGTAACCATGCCACAACCTACGCTGTGTTATCAGTGAGTGTCATCCACTTGAGTTTAGTTGTCCTGTGATGTAACCAAGCGGGTTGTACAGATAGCCTACGTATATATTATGTAACACAATCTGGTATAAATCCTTAAAAATCTTAAATAGCCGCTATTCAGAATTTGCAGTTGTTTCTTGTACAAGTGTATACAGTTTTATATTGAAAGGGTACAAATTTGTACACTTTGTATATACAAGAAATAGCTGAAAATGACCCAAATTCTGAATTGCTTTTATGTAAGTTTATACCAGATTACGTTAAATTATGTATAGAACTACGTAACTTTTCTTATATATGTATGTACTTTAAACCAATCCTTTTTCTGAGAATCTTGAATGCTATTATGGTTGTCATGAATTGTGAGATGTATTTTACATAATAATATACCTCATATATATTTTACTTGCATATTTATACATAACATATTACCCTACTTGATTCTGAATCAGCAGTTCAAAAATTCTGTAATATTTGTTATGACATTTAGGTCCCTGATGGACAGACTCCCCCACCAGTACCTCCTGTGGCCATTTTGGCTATCATTATCCCAATTGTAGTAGCAGTGATTGTTGTTGTTGTTATTGTTGCCATTGTTGGAGGAGTGGTTATTGCGTAAGTTTTAAAGCATCCAATAAATTGAATATAGTTCAACACAGTAAAGTTTGCAACATTGCAATATTGTATCCTATACAATTTTGTAGATGGAGAAAGCAGAAAAATGATAAATACCCTGTTATAGAAACGGAAAGAGGTCTTGTCAATGATTCAGCTGTTTCAATGCGGGTCATTAGAAACACTAATGGAGACAATAAACCAGCTAATGGTGGATCCAATGAAGGCCTTGATAATGATATTGTCAAACCAGATGATGGTGATGAAGGAATATTTTCCAATGAATCAGCCACTGCTGAAATTGAACTGTAGTTAACTCCTATAGCAATGACTGGGATCAGCAAAATAACTATTACAAAGCATTAATGTATTTAATCAACTAATCTTACATATCTTACTACAACTACCTCAGTTAAGCTTGACATCAGCATTCACAGGCATCTCACTATATTATTATTATTATTGATTTAAGTGCACTGTGTGACATACACACTAGGGCTACTTGGCCCCATTTAGCACTATACAATATATACAATGCACCACAAGATTTATACGTGTTTGTACATATATACAGTATGAATGTTAGCTTATCCTGTAAACCCCTTCAAGGAAAATAAACTCCTCAGATATACGTGGTCTCATTTCTGCATTTTTTGCTTCTTCAACTGCCCTGGGTCTCTGCCTAGGCTGACTGTGTACACCTTCTTGATTTTCCAAAAGTCATGCTTCCTTCTATATAGTTCCATCAAAACCTCTTCCTCATCAGACACTGCGACCCACCAGATGTCTTTTCCTTCTCTTCTCTTACAAGATTTCACATTTTGGCATTTGCACAACAAGTAATAGTATGCTAGTAAGCAATTAGGTATATAGATATATGCATATATTATGTGCTGTCTATATAACTGAAATGATGGCTTATTATGTATATCATACATTCTTTTGCACCATGAGATTGCTAGATAGATATGCCCCTACATGACATTGTGCTATTTACTTTTGTTCTTTTAAAGCGCAATCTATATAATAATGAGGACAAATTTAATTTAGTATGGCTTATTACCTTTCGATTAAACTCTTAAAATTATTTAGCACTATGCATATGAATATCTTTGCAAGCCTAAGAGGGTACGTACAGGGGTCAATTGCAATATGTATATTACGTGGAGGAGTGACATATATAGGTCAAGGGGCACTCCCTCACTGTATTGCATTCCAGAGGTATATACCGGGTAGACGCTAACGGATATACCACATAGGTATATAAACGTAATCATTTTTAGAGACTCAATTTAAATTGAGAAAACGTTTACGGAATGAAGATGTTTTCCAGGGAGATCTTCCTGGTCCTTTGTGGAATATTGAATAAGGGTTGTGTGTATATAATGTCCAATATCTGTCTACTATATATATACGTATATTATTTTCTATTCGTATAGGTACGACTTATGGTAAGAAATCAAGAAATCTTACAAATTGAAGATTATTTATTTTCAAATGTTCTTGTCTATGTAATTTTTCAGCTGGTGTGAATCCATCGGCCACGTACGATTATTATTCCAGTAAGTCTAATATATACGCACAAAATGTTTTTATCTGTCCTCTGATGATATTCATGATATCTCTATGCTCAGATCCTATCAGTCCAAGCCCAACCCCCGAATACAAGTCAAGTGAGTGTATATAGCATGAATGGCTCGATAATAGGTATACTACGTATATAGCCGCCACGATCGCGAGTTTATTTTATTGTTGACATATTATATACGTTTCATTTTATACAGGTCAAGATTCGTTTGCATTACACTTCTTGTACACTTTGTACAAGAAACAGCTGAAAATGACCCAAATTCTGAATAGCTTTTATGTAAGATTTTAAGAGTTTATACCAGATTACGTTAAATTATGTATAGAACTACGTAACTTTTCTTATATATGTATGTACTTTAAACCAATCCTTTTTCTGAGAATCTTGAATGCTATTATGGTTGTCATGAATTGTGAGATGTATTTTACATAATAATGTACCTCATATATATTTTACTTGCATATTTATACATAACATATTACCCTACTTGATTCTGAATCAGCAGTTCAAAAATTCTGTAATATTTGTTATGACATTTAGGTCCCTGATGGACAGACTCCCCCACCAGTACCTCCTGTGGCCATTTTGGCTATCATTATCCCAATTGTAGTAGCAGTGATTGTTGTTGTTGTTATTGTTGCCATTGTTGGAGGAGTGGTTATTGCGTAAGTTTTAAAGCATCCAATAAATTGAATATAGTTCAACACAGTAAAGTTTGCAACATTGCAATATTGTATCCTATACCATTTTGTAGATGGAGAAAGCAGAAAAATGATAAATACCCTGTTATAGAAACGGAAAGAGGTCTTGTCAATGATTCAGCTGTTTCAATGCGGGTTATTAGAAACACTAACGGAGACAATAAACCAGCTAATGGTGGGTCCAATGAAGGCCTTGATAACGACATTGTCAAACCAGATGATGGTGATGAAGGAATATTTTCCAATGAATCAGCCACTGCTGAAATTGAACTGTAGTTAACTCCGGATCCTATAGCAATGACTGGGATCAGCAAAATAACTATTACAAAGCATTAATGTATTTAATCAACTAATCTTACATATCTTACTACAACTACCTCAGTTAAGCTTGACATCAGCATTCACAGGCATCTCACTATATTATTATTATTATTGATTTAAGTGCACTGTGTGACATACACACTAGGGCTACTTGGCCCCATTTAGCACTATACAATATATACAATGCACCACAAGATTTATACGTGTTTGTACATATATACAGTATGAATGTTAGCTTATCCTGTAAACCCCTTCAAGGAAAATAAACTCCTCAGATATACGTGGTCTCATTTCTGCATTTTTTGCTTCTTCAACTGCCCTGGGTCTCTGCCTAGGCTGACTGTGTACACCTTCTTGATTTTCCAAAAGTCATGCTTCCTTCTATATAGTTCCATCAAAACCTCTTCCTCATCAGACACTGCGACCCACCAGATGTCTTTTCCTTCTCTTCTCTTACAAGATTTCACATTTTGGCATTTGCACAACAAGTAATAGTATGCTAGTAAGCAATTAGGTATATAGATATATGCATATATTATGTGCTGTCTATATAACTGAAATGATGGCTTATTATGTATATCATACATTCTTTTGCACCATGAGATTGCTAGATAGATATGCCCCTACATGACATTGTGCTATTTACTTTTGTTCTTTTAAAGCGCAATCTATATAATAATGAGGACAAATTTAATTTAGTATGGCTTATTACCTTTCGATTAAACTCTTAAAATTATTTAGCACTATGCATATGAATATCTGAGCAAGCCTAAGAGGGTACGTACAGGGGTCAATTGCAATATGTATATTACGTGGAGGAGTGACATATATATAGGTCAAGGGGCACTCCCTCACTGTATTGCATTCCAGAGGTATATACCGGGTAGACGCTAACGGATATACCACATAGGTATATAAACGTAATCATTTTTAGAGACTCAATTTAAATTGAGAAAACGTTTACGGAATGAAGACGTTTTCCAGGGAGATCTTCCTGGTCCTTTGTGGAATATTGAGTAAGGGTTGTGTGTATATAATGTCCAATATCTGTCTAATATATATATGTATATTATTTTCTATTCGTATAGGTACGACTTATGGTAAGAAATCAAGAAATCTTACAAATTGAAGATTATTTATTTTCAAATGTTCTTGTCTATGTAATTTTGCAGCTGGTGTGAATCCATCGGCCACGTACGATTATTATTCCAGTAAGTCTAATATATACGCACAAAATGTTTTTATCTGTCCTCTGATGATATCCATGATATCTCTATGCTCAGATCCTATCAGTCCAAGCCCAACCCCCGAATACAAGTCAAGTGAGTATATATAGCACGAATGGCTCGATAATAGGTATACTACGTATATAGCCGCCACGATCGCGAGTTTATTTTATTGTTGACATATTATATACGTTTCATTTTATACAGGTCAAGATTCGTTTGCATATATATAATAGTTTTCATAGTTTATTAATCGAGTCTATTTCACATATATTATTCCCAGTAAATATATAAAACTACTTCACCGTATACATTGATCTGTTATGTGGAAGGAGGAACTATATAGAACTGCATATACATTATAATACTATATATTAGTTATATATAGTTGTACTATATATATACAGTATGGGTATGGGTATGGGTATGAGTATATATGCATGGGTATCAGCTCACACTCTATATATATAAATATACACATGATTGTAGGATCCCACATATAATGTCAGTCAGTATGTAGTTACTACGCAGTTACCTTGTGTGTGGGAGTTGTTCAGTATGTCAGTGGTATTTCCTCAAAATGATCCCCCTAATACATACCACTAATATTTGTACTTCCTCTTGGTACAGATATGCAATTCTTATCATTGCATAATCTAGATTAAAGGGTACAAATATGTAAAGAGTGTTTGCATTCCTTTTATATATATAGCATGTGCCTGTCTCAATGGAGGCACCTTTAATGGATCCTATTGTGTGTGTCCCTATGGATACACAGGGACATATTGTGAAGAGGTGGACCACGGTGAGAATTAATAGGGACCAACTGCATCATATTGAGTTGACATGACTAAATTGAACAAAGTGCATGTATACGTGTTTTGTCCTTTCAATTCTGTAAAAATACACTATATAGATTATATATTGGCTCTTAAAATGTATGCATATGTATACATGAATAAATACACCATTTTTCTTACATTACAAGTAAAGGCTCACGGGGATCTAAACCTAGTGAAAGCTTCGGATGAGATATTATACTACTCTTCTTTCTCCATACACTTGGCCAGGCAGCTTTTTCTGGGAATTCCACCCTTCATTAGTGACCCTGAGTATCTTGTGTTCTTCTTGATCTCTTATTTGTGTGACTTATATATAAACCTAAACTGTTTAGGACAGTCTTACTGTTTCTTCTTTAAATATAGCCTGTTATGGTAGTAAATATATAATGTCAGTGTCATATATAGCTATAGTCCCATTTTTTTCAATTTTTTGATATCCCTATAATACCTGTACTTAGATCCAGGTAATGACACAAGTGAGTGTGAATATCCTTCTTGGGAGGAAATACTGGATTGTTACAGCAGTAAGTAAAAAATGTGTCCCCTATAAAAGATTCTATATACACATTCCTTGTATTGTAACGGTTACCCTGTATATGTGCTGTATATATATATATATGTCATGAACATATAAAAATGTGTATAATTAACATTCTTAGCCTAGATGTGACATGTGTACAATTACAGTGTATATATCTACCAATATTGTTAAAGACATTTTGCTGTGTTTATTGATCCCACCTCAATTGTAGTCATCATAACTCTCCCACTTCACACTCTGTACAGATGCATGCAAAACAATCCTTTAGGCATACATATATATACATACATAGCCCTACCCTGACTTAGCAAGATAATATACAGTGTAACTCATGAGATCCTAATTTTGTGAGATTATATGTGCCAATTATATATATATGGGTAATTATTGTTATAAATGATTATTTACATGTTTTAAATTAGTTGAGCCGTGTGGGAGCTACTACTGCTTTAATGGTGCTTCCTGCAATAGTGATAATCAAACTTGTAACTGTGTTGATCCATACCACGGGGATTACTGCCAGTTTGGACCAGACAGTGAGTAAAACTTTATTGTTATAGGAGTGACCTGGATTGTATATACGTACGCTCTCTTCTCTGTAATTATAATGGATAATGTTTATTTTTTGAACAGACTTTCACTCTGTTTGTGTATAGCTTGCTACTGTTTCAATGGAGGAGTATGTAATGCCAGCACCAACTACACTTGTTCCTGTCCTGACAACTTCTATGGAACATATTGTGAAAATGAAATATGCAACCCAGAGTGTCCACAAAATTCATACTGCTCCAATGGTACCTGTGAATGTTACCCAGGTTTTAAGGGAGAAAACTGCACTGAACGTAAGTAGCAAGGAAGCAATTAGAATTGCAATACTATTATATATTTGTAATACATGTTTTTGTATATAGCTTTGTCTAAATATATAGGTAAGTAGATATGTACATATGCCGTATTAATATATATAATTTCTGATATGTGCTGAACTTTAATATTATTGTTTTGACTTTAACTTCATAGTTATTATATATAGATGCATATATATTATATTGTATTATATGGTCTATATATATATATATATATATATATGGTTCATACAGACGATATACCCGATGAGCTGGCAAATCTGTGGGCGTGTCTTTATCCAGATGACACACAATTACTCAGTAGTAACAGTACTTGTAACTGTTCTTCACTCTTGGAGGAATACTATTCATACTTTTACAGTATGTCTCAAACAGTTTCATATGCACACCTACTACAATCTATATAAAGTGTATACGTACGTACTTAATACTAAATAAAGTGTATATATATATATATGAATTATGCCTATATACTAATAATACTAAATGTGCTAATATCAAGTGTATATATTATACTATACATATTACGTACTAATATATATATATAAGGTGCATATACATATAAAGCATATGTATATTATTATTATGTTACTGTATACATGCCCATTTGTACAAATTACTTTCCACTTTGATCCTATACACATGACCATCTCACCATTAATATTGTATTGACATGTTTTTTCATACCTCATGTGGGTGAATGCATGTTGTAATGTAATCTTTACTTGTGACATTTATATATCTCTACAGATTTCACAACAGAGGAATGTACACCAGGTATGAATAGACTTCCTGTATGATATCTGTGGGATGTATGTAGGATGGCCTATATATATGAATTACCTCCTTATATACACTGTAACACGAGCCTACTTGCAAAAATAGTTCAGGATTTACAAGATCACAACCTTCTCCCTGATATACCTCTTTGAATATAGTGTTATACATTTAAAGATTATTTGGTACCTAGAAAACTAATTTGGTGCCTAACGAACTGTATAACTACAAATGATTAACCTTTTTAGTATAATTCTGGATAGTTCAAGCAATTATTATTCGTTTTTGTGTATTTGTATGTGTACCAATAACCCGTATATACACATTATCTGAAGCTTTAATAGATAGCATCTTTTAAAGATTGTCTTCTTTGAATATTATATAACAAAGTATATAAGAATTCTTGCAACTGTGTTGAACTTATATTTTGGACTTTACATCTTTCTATTCTTTGATCATCTAAAAAATGAAGTTTGAATTTTATCAAACACTTCGATGTCATGCAAGGGTCTTCATCTGCAACAGCAATATACAACATACACTCTATATATACATGCCTATATTCACATGCATATTGTAATAATTGTTTTTATAGAAGTTACCGATTGCTTCTGCTTGAACGATGGGGTATACAATGAGGACACAAGCTCATGTAGTTGTCAGCCTGGATACACAGGAGATTTCTGTGAAACTGAGGTAGATCTGCCAACTTCAGGTTTGTGATGCTGAACATATGTCACACTTACATATAATACTGCACGAAGTGATATATTCTACATATATGTAGTATATTTCACTTCAACTGATGAATCTGAGACATCCTTTATCGATGCCACTTCCACCGTGGAGCCTCAATCTACATCTATATATTTCACTTCAACTGATGAACCTAGGACATCCTTTATCGATGCCACTTCAACCAGATCATCAATATGTAAGAAATATTAAATGAATTCAGAAGCATATGAATTATGTACATATTGTCTAATCTTAAATATTGTCATGTCTATGTTGACACTATGAAAGCTTTAGAAGGATAAATCTGTTTATTTTCTAAAGACCTCTTTTATTTACATATTCTATGTGTATATATATATGATCTGTAGATGGAACATTTTCACCAACTCCAACTCCAACTGACACACGTAAGTTATCAAAGTATTACCTGTGTATAAATTCTACATGCCCTGTGTTATCAGTTTATATTTGATCTCAATCTCTGTAACTTCTGCATCATTTAACAAGCTATCCAATGATTTCGCAATCTCTGAATGTTGTTTGTTCCTGTTTGATGGCATATCATGTAGCTTGCAATTGCTTAAATGGTGGCACATTTATTGAGGACTCTTACTACTGTGCTTGTCCTGATGGCTATACTGGAGCATATTGTGAATCCTATACTGTCGATGGTGAGTAAATACTATATATTATACGTAGGTAAATGATATATTAAAGTACATATACGTATACGTACATATATAGATAAAGAGATACAGATCTGTACATATAAATTAAAATTAAGTGTATATTCCTCATTTTCATGAAGATGAAGAATGTGACTATCCATCATGGTCAGAAATAATGGAGTGTTATGACTGTAAGTGGAATGATCTAATCATTTCAGGCAATACAAATGTAGTCATGCAGAACCATATATTACATAAATTGAAAGTCATACTTACGTAGTATATACGTATGTATACTTTAATTGTGTACATTGAGCTATATAACATAAGATGAATTCTTTTCCACCTCTTCCCACCTACATCACCCTTACCATTACAATCACCATCACCACATCACCATTACATCACCCTCACCATTACTACACCTACTCTATCACATACGTATAGTGGTACCTTGTGGTAGTTATTACTGCTTCAACAATGGCACTTGCAATGAAACTACTCAGACGTGTGAGTGTGAATTGCCTTATAGTGGTGAACACTGTCAAAATGGACCCAGTTGTACGTTAATCTGACTTGTGTATACATATAATAGAGTGTGCAATCATGGTTAATACCTAACTCAATTGCAGCATGTGATTTCTGCCTGAATGGAGGAACATGCGGACCAGAGACTGACTACACCTGTGTTTGTTCAGATAACTTCACTGGCATATTTTGTGAGACAGAAATATGTGATCCAGAATGTAAAGATAATACTTACTGCTCCAACGGTACTTGTAAGTGCTATCCTGGATTTACTGGAGAAAACTGTAATGAATGTAAGCAATTATAGAAATGTATATAATTACTTCTACCATACAGTTTTGAATAAATATATACGTATCTGGAAGCAATTTATATGAATCTTTATATGTACTTACTACGTATGTATACAGCTCTAAATAAATATCTGGAAGTTGCATGCTTCGTGCAGTGAAACTTGTAAATGAACAGTCACCTCTCTAAGAATTGTTACTAACTTATGAATACCTTAATTATGCATCAATTAAGTCCTAAAATATATATCATGCAGCCTTTTTGTACCTTTAAATGCAGCCATTTATCCCATGCTAGCTGTACAACTAGAGTATCCTAAGTGACAGCTATATGTACATAATTAATCTCCTTTCACGGTACCCATGTGCCCATGTGCACATCACATGCAACTGTGCATATCACAACTGAACATGTACACCCAGTCAATCTATTCTGATTTCAACAATGAATTTTAGTTCAATTTCACTTATATACTGTATGTGTATTGTGACTTAGTTGATGGTCCAAGTGAGTGGGAAGAGCTTTGGAACTGTCTATACTCCAATGATACTGCTTCTAATAACCAAAGTTGCAACTGTTCATCTCTGTTGGAAAGTTATTACTCTTACTATGCCAGTAAGTTGTCAGTGTATATATAGTTAATATAATATGTGACTCTCTTAGGATCCAAGCATACGTATAATATTTATTTATTTATTTATTTATTTATTTATTTATGAGTAATAATGCACCTATTTATGCACCTTATATGCATGTGCATAACGATTGATGAAGTTGCATATGGCATTTAATTTCTACAGCTATATGTATTAGAATTTTCTTCTCTCTTACAGACTTATCAATTGGCCAGGATTGTATCCCACAAAATGGTTTGTTTAACTCTTACATGTACTGTACATGTGTGTGTATATACTGTATATACGTGTACGTATCTATATGAACAATCAGGTTAAAATATTTTCCTGCATATAAAATTATAAAGAAACCAACTTGAAGTTAATATATTATCATACACACATATACGTACGTACATATATATATATATAAATAAACATAACTTATGAGTTAAGTGATAAGGGGAAATCTATATTGATAGGGGGTAAGCCTACCCAATATGTGTAGAACTTTATATAATACTACATCTCACGTATATATATATGTACTTTCTTACTTTCTCCTCTGATGATCAGGGTGCAAACTAATTCTCTTACTTCATCTAATATACTGTACGTATATGTAGTTTAACAGGTTCAAATGCATGTGCAATTATTAGATTAATCATGTGTATCTATGCGTTTGAATGTCCATCTATATATCATATTTAATATATACGTATGTAGAAAGTGATTGTTTCTGTTTAAATGGCGGCTACTTCAATGGCAAGGAATGTGTGTGCAATTTCCCTTATACAGGCTATTATTGTGAAATTAGAGGTATGTTACACGTGTCATTGAGATATAGATATGCAATTGACGAATCTTAGGCATCCTTCATATATATGTATGTATTGATATGCAGTATATCACTTCCACCACAGAGCCTCAGTCTACGTCTGTATATTTCACTTCAACTGATGAACCTAGGACATCCTTTATCGATGCCACTTCAACCACAGAGCCTCAGTCTACATCTGTATATTTCACTTCAACTGATGAACCTAGGACATCCTTTATCGATGCCACTTCCACCACAGAGTCTCAGTCTACGTCTGTATATTTCACTTCAACTGATGAACCTGAGACATCCTTTATCGATGCCACTTCCACCACAGAGCCTCAGTCTACGTCTGTATATTTCACTTCAACTGATGAACCTAGGACATCCTTTATCGATGCCACTTCCACCACAGAGCCTCAGTCTACCTCTGTATATTTCACTTCAACTGATGAATCGGAGACATCCTTTATAGATGCCACTTCCACCACAGAGCCTCAGTCTACCTCTGTATATGCCACTTCAACTGATGAACCTAGGACATCCTTTATCGATGCCACTTCAACCAGATCATCAATATGTAAGAAATATTAAATGAATTCAGAAGCATATGAATTATGTACATATTATCTATTGTCATGTCTATGTTGATACTATGAAAGCATTAGAAGGATAAATCTATTCATTCTCTTATTTTTAAATTGTTATTACTTTTTGTTGTTTGTTGTTTATTTATAAAGACCTCTTTTAATTATGTGTGTATATACGTATATATGATCTGTAGATGGAACAATTTCACCAACTCCAACTCCAACTGACACACGTAAGTTATCAAAGTATTACCTGTGTATAAATTCTACTGTACATGCCCTGTGTTATCAGTTTATATTTGATCTCAATCTCTGTAACTTGTAACGTCTGTACCACTGGACTATCTGTGGTCATTTAATTGTGCAAGATATCATTCTAGTATATACTGTACATATGTATACATACGTATCAATGACATGCAGTTATTTGATCATTTAATATACATATACGTATACATATGTATATTGGTATCTGCATATACAACAATGATTGTGTAATCTCTGAATGTTGCTTGTTCGCCTGTAGCTTGCAATTGCTTAAATGGTGGCACATTCTTTGAGGATTCTTACTACTGTGCTTGTCCTGATGGCTATACTGGTGCATATTGTGAATCCTATACTTTCGATGGTGAGTATGTAAATACTATAGAAATAGGTTAATTTATTGAAAGGTATATACAGATATATTTTGTATATAGATATACATAGATGTACGTACATATATATATGTAATGTATATATTTGTGTAGATTAATTATTAAACAGACATACGTATAAGTGTTATGTATATATGTGTATTTAATGTACATACGTATATATATAATTGTGTATTTCTCATTTTCATGAAGATGAAGAATGTGACTATCCATCATGGTCAGAAATAATGGAGTGTTATGACTGTAAGTGGAATGATCTAATCATTTCAGGCAATACAAATTTGTTATATTATATTAGTCATGCAATATCATTAAAGAGTTAAGAGCTTTGCATCATATCTATTACAATACTTAAGTATATACATACACCAAACTGAGCTGTATACAATGAAGTTTCCCTGATTCAGACTTTATCCACTTTTTTCCTACCTATGCCTATCACCCTCACCCTCACCATCAGGACCACTTTCATCATCACCCTCACATCATCATCACCATATCACCATTACATCACCCTCACCATTACTACACCTACTCTGTCACATATGTATAGTGGTACCTTGTGGTAGTTATTACTGCTTCAACAATGGCACTTGCAATGAAACTACTCAGACGTGTGAGTGTGAATTGCCTTATAGTGGTGAACACTGTCAAAATGGACCCAGTTGTACGTTAATCTGACTTGTGTATACATATAATAGAGTGTGCAATCATGGTTAATACCTAACTCAATTGCAGCATGTGATTTCTGCCTGAATGGAGGAACATGTGGATCAGAGACTGACTACACCTGTGTTTGTTCAGATGGCTTTACTGGCACACATTGCGAGGCAGAAATATGTGATCCAGAATGCAAAGATAATACTTACTGCTCCAACGGTACTTGTAAGTGCTATCCTGGATTTACTGGAGAAAACTGTAATGAATGTAAGCAATTATAGAAATGTATATAATTACTTCTACCATATTATTATTATATACAGCCTTGAATAAATATCTGGAAGTTGGCATCGTCATGCTTCGTGCAGTGAACTTGTAAATGAACAGTCACCTCTCTAAGATTGTTATTAACTTATGTGTATCTTAATTATGCCTCAATTGAGTCCTAAAATATATATCATGCAACCTTTTTGTACCCTTAAACCCAGCCATATCCAATGCAGCCATTTATCCTATGCAAGCTGTATAACTAGGGTAGAAGTACCAGAAAGTTATACATAATTAATAACCTTTTCGCAATATACCCACAATCATCACATCTGAACATATATACCCAGTGATTTCAACAATGAATTTCATTTCATTAATATATACGTACATATGTGTGTATTGTAACTTACATAGTTGATGGTCCAAGTGATTTGATGGAGTTATGGGACTGTCTATACGCCAATGATACTGCTACTAATCAAAGTTGTAACTGTTCATCCCTGTTGGAAAATTACTACAACACTGCAAGTAAGTGTTCAGTGTATTATTAATGTCATATATACATAGCAGGCTTTAGATGCAACACATATGCAATAAATATATGAGTATATGGATCAGTATACAAATCCAATGATGTCATATAATGGATCACGCTAGATGATATTTAACTCGTGAATTGTTTGATTTTCTTCTCTTTCTTACAGACTTATCAATTGGCCAGGATTGTAGCCCACAAAATGGTTTGTAACAGCAATACTTATGTATTACATGTGATGTGTTCATGAGTAATTCTCTCAACTCATCTCAATGCTTAGTTTAACAATTAATTTTAACTGAGGCAGAGCTTGGACATCCATGTATAGTATTTAATGTTTAATGTATATGTAGGAAGTGATTGTTTCTGTTTAAATGGTGGTTACTTCAATGGCAAGGAATGTGTGTGCAATTCAGCTTATACAGGCCATTATTGTGAAATTAGAGGTAAGTTACGCAATGCATGTCATTGAGATATATATACACCATTAGTACCCTTTATATAATAGAATAAGGATTCCTTATAACTGCGTCGAACTTATCTTTGGGATGGTACATCCTTCGACTTTTGAGCGTTTAAAAACGCTCAAAAGTCGAAGGATGTACCATCCCAAAGATACCCTTTATTTAGATGCCATTTTAATGGCAGAACCATGATTAATCAACAATACCTCTGTTTTATACTTAGAAAGAAACTTATGTAATATGTGCATTTCTCTTATTCTCATGACTACATGTGATAATTAACCTAAATATTTGATATAGTTTTAGTTGATTAGTTCATTTATAATGTATAAAACCTATATATAATATAATATATACTTAAATTGATGATTGATTCATGCATGATAACAGTATATATTTAAGTTCTATATACTTTTTCTAAAATCAGTAATTTTAGTATGTTTCTTCCTGTAATTTGTAGCTGTCAATGAGTGTGAATTGGATCCATGTGATGAAAATGCAAGTTGTACAGACCTTCCAAATGGATTTACATGTACCTGCAATGATGGCTTCACTGGAAATGGAACATTCTGTCAAGGTCAGTATACTTTGATAGAATTGCTTGTACTGTATATATAACATACGTAAGCCAGATTGTTGGTATAATCCTATACGTACAATGGTTATTATTACACATGCATATTAGAGACTAAGATAGAAATTTGGTTAAAATATATATAGCAAACTGTGCACCAGTTACATTTACAAGTTCTAGTGACTATATATATATTTATACTATGCATGCCTATTAATTGGAGTTTAAAAAACCGTCGCCACACACTTGAATTACTTGGCCACCTTGTTGGATTGATAATCTTAATGATTCTGGATTCTGTACACTTAAATGTCCTCAAAATTAGGAAAGCCTATAGGTTCCTGAACGCCACCACCATTTGCAAATGTATCGTCATCATTGAACTAAATGAATGCAATGAGCTAAAAGGACGAAATTACAGCTGTCTATGGCTCAACCATCTTTTTGAGTGGCTAGGGGGAGACTCTGGTTCCCACCAAGCGAACTTTGGTTCTGCCCATTAGCTCTCCTCAGGAGACATGAGAGTGGGCAGGCAAGGACAATATACAGAGTTCAATGATGATGGTAGACAATATAGTCACTGCCTGTACATCTTAAAATAAACTATGCAATGATTATGTTAATTCTAAATTTAGATATTAATGAATGTGATGATGATACTGATGGTTGTGAACATAATTGTACTACGTAAAAGTTAAACTTGTTTGTTTATGAAACTGTTGATGCTTTAAAACATTCATATATAACTACTTGCACATCATGATAATTCGGTGGGATAAGTAGCTTGCCTAGATTTAAAAGTGTTAATAGAATAAGGATTCCTTCTAACTGCGTCGAACTTATCTTTTGAAAGGATCATCTTTCGACTTTTAGAGCGTCTAAAGATGAAGGTTTGTTGTTTCTTCTTGGCTGTCAGACGTTTTGACCCTGAGAGTCACATTAAAAACATTGTCCACTGTTCATATGTCACTGAAATAATATTGTTATATATATATTATGCTTATTTGTACTAGTTGCCATTGTACGTTGTTTACTATAGGAATAATATGAATTAAGTTTTCTATAATACTGTTTGTGTGTTAATTATTTGTGTATTTGCATGCATATTTATATGTATATAGACATTAATGAATGTGATGGTGATGATCATGGATGTCAACACAGATGTGTAAATAATGATGGAAAATTTGAATGTGAATGCTTCTCTGATGGTTATCTATTGGATGGTGATGGAAAGACGTGCAATGGTAAGCTGACTATAATCTTGATTTCCTGAATGTGGAAATACCTATCTCTTATGATCAATGGTAGTCAATGATCACAGGTGGTTTAAACAGCCACATCCACAAGAAATGGGCGTGGTTACTGATTGTTAATATGTCCGATCTGTAGGAATAACTGCTGATTAGTATGAATTACATACTCACACATGCATACCTATGTTATATACTATATATGAGAAAGTTGGGTGAATTTTATAGCTATACGTAATTGTATTGAATTTATGCACATAATAATCTACTAATGTGCAGTTAAAAGTGTTATGTAATATTAAATACATGCATATGCTTTACAAAATTACTTTTATATAGTCATTTGTTGAATTTTTATATAGATATTAATGAATGTGATGATGAAACTGATGATTGTGAGCAAATCTGCACTAACACTGAAGGATCATTTGATTGTTCCTGTATGAGTGGATTCACACTTGATACTAATGGAAAGAATTGCACTGGTGAGTCGTTTACTAAAGATAGATTTGTCTTAAATACATAACTTTATTTATGAGGGATGCACAAATGATTATTGCTAATTTAAAGTTATATTGATTGCATGTAATCCCATATTAAAAGTAATTGCTGTGCATTTATTTATATGCCTGTTTTCAGATATTAATGAATGTGATGACGATACTGATGATTGTGAGCAAATCTGCACTAACACTGAAGGATCATTTTATTGTTCATGTATGAATGGATTCATACTTGATGTTAATGGAAAGAATTGCACTGGTGAGTGTTTGTGTGTGTTTTTTCAAATTAATATTGATAATCCCCTATTACATATATATAAATGTGGTTATGAATGTTTTAAAGCACAGCTTTAGAGTCTAAGCGCTATGAACCACTATGAGATCTAGAACTGCTACCATCATAGTGATAACCAGGTATAGGCCTACTATATAAGATTTCAATCTTATATTGACTAAATATACAAAAGAACAGTCTTTGGGGTTGGCAACTTTTCTGCATACGTAAAAGTTAAACTTGTTTGTTCAGGAGAGCGTCTAAAGATGAAAGTTTATTGTTTCTTCTTGGCTGTCAGACATTTTGACCCATTGAAAGTATTGTCCACTGTTTAAAAATTAAAAGAAATAAAAACTTTGACTTATATACTTTTATACGTAATAACATGCACTGTGGTTTTATTACAGTACTCCAGAGCTTGGCCTAATGATTTTCTATATAGGCCCATATCACTGAAATAATATTGTTATTATTATGCTGATTTGTACTAGTTGCCATTGTACGTTGTTTACTAGTGGAATAATATGGACTAAGTTTTCTATAATACTACATGTTGGTGTTTTAATTATTTGTGTATTTGCATGTATATATATTTATATGTACTGTATATAGACATTGATCCATGTGAAGGTGATGATCATGGATGTCAACACATATGTGTAAACAATGATGGAGGATTTGAATGTCAATGCTTCTCTGATGGTTATCTATTGGATGGTGATGGAAAGACGTGCAATGGTAAACTGACTATAATCTTGATTTCCTGAATGTAGAAATACGTATCTCTTATGGTCAATGGTAGTCAATGATCACAGGTGGTTTAAACAGCCACACCCACAAGAAATGGGCGTGGTTATTAATTGTTAATGTGTCCTATCTGTAGGAATAACTGCTGATTAGTATGAATGGAAATTATTTACTTACCCACACATGCATACATATATA
Organism: Chondrosia reniformis; assembly: GCA_947172415.1. NCBI lineage: Eukaryota > Metazoa > Porifera > Demospongiae > Chondrillida > Chondrillidae > Chondrosia > Chondrosia reniformis. Next base: position 760,998 of record OX359193.1, read on the forward strand.
TGTTACCATAATATAGTAACATATGTGGTCATTATATGATCATTTGTTGAAACTTTATATAGATATTAATGAATGTGATGATGATACTGATGGTTGTGAACATAATTGTACAAACACTGAAGGATTATTTTATTGTTCGTGTGATGGTGGATTCACACTTGATACTAATGGAAAGAATTGCACTGGTGAGTCGTTTACTAAAGATAGATTTGTCTTAAATACATAACTTTATTTATGAGGGATGCACAAATGATTATTGCTAATTTAAAGTTATATTGATTGCATGTAGTCCCATATTAAAGTAATTGTTATTTGTGTTATTTACGTATATGTCTGTTTTCAGATATTAATGAATGTGATGATGATACTCATGATTGTGAGCAAATCTGCACTAACACTGAAGGATCATTTGATTGTTCCTGTATGAGTGGATTTACACTTGATGATAATGGAAAGAATTGCACTGGTGAGTAATATTCTGAGAGGAATGTTTAATAGATATGTTCTGTATGGTGAGTTCCTAATTGAAATGAAGTCAATTGTGATAAGTTCTTGGAAAGGATTAATTATATAAATTGCAATATCCTATATTTATGGATGAATTGTTGTAGTATATACGTATATACATAAGTATTGCCATCATATAATATAATCATTAATTTATATTGCACTTCAGATATTCATGAATGTGATGCTGGTACCAATGGTTGTGAACATAATTGCACAAATAATGAAGGATCCTTTACTTGTTCCTGTATGAGTGGTTTTACACTTGATGAGAATGGAAAGAATTGCACTGGTGAGTAATTTACTAATAGGAATGTGTAGATAATTTGTTTGATCCTCTTGTAGTTTATAAAGGATGCAGTGTGTATATAAGATGATCAACTCCTATAATTATAACATTCTTCTCTATGGCAGCCACCATTCTAATTAATTAATTACAAGGATCTTAATTTTAATTATGTCATTATTACATTCATTATTACACTAAAACCAGTGTTATAACAGTGCTTTCAGTTATACCCACGAGTAATATACGTATATACCTACACATATTTATTTGATTCATATGTGACTATGAAATTAATTTCTTGATTTTCAGATATTAATGAATGTGATGATAAAACTGACGATTGTGCACAAATCTGCACTAACACTGAAGGATCATTTGATTGTTCATGTATGAGTGGATTTACACTTGATGACAATGGAAGGATTTGCAATGGTCAATATTTTGATAAGTATTGTTTTCACAAATATTTATAATCTCATAACTTTGTGATTGAATTACTGTATGTAAAATTCTCATAAATCTGATTAACATATAAGATATATATATGCACATATATATTACATCTAATAGATATTGATGAATGTAATCAGGACAATGGAGGTTGTTCTCACAAGTGTAATAACACAATGGGTAGTTTTGAGTGTACCTGCAGATCAGGATTTGGAATAGTTAATACAACTGATTGTGAAGGTACGTTGCTGGATAATATTATACAGTAGAAATAATTGTATCCGTGAGTTGTAAAATTAATTTGATTGGATACATGTGGATTTTATATAGATATTAATGAATGTGATGATGAAACTGATGATTGTGAGCAATTCTGCACAAACACTGAAGGATCATTTAATTGTTCATGTATGAATGGATTCACACTTCATGATAATGAAAAGAATTGCACTGGTGAGTTCTTGAATTTGTTATTAAAACTAACAATGATGCTATTAACTTTGTGGATGAATTATATATATATATATATATATATATATATGCAAATGATATTAATATTATTGAAATCAAAACTATTATATATATACTTGATCCATAATTTCAGATATTAATGAATGTGATGATGATACTGATGGTTGTGAGCAAATCTGCACTAACACTGAAGGATCATTTGATTGTTCATGTATGAGTGGATTCACACTTGATGATAACAAAAAGACCTGCACTGGTGAGTAATAGTCTGATTAGAATGTTTAATAGATACTTCTTAGGAATAATTGTTCTTCCTGGTGAGTTCCTAACTGAAATGAAGTCAATATTGTGATATGTTCTTGGAAAGGATTTAGTTATCCTATATTTATGGATGAATTGTTGTAGTATATATGTATATACATGAATATTGCCATCATATAATATAATCATTAATTAATATTGCACTTCAGATATTCATGAATGTGATGATGGTACCGATGGTTGTGAGCAAATCTGCACTAACACTGAAGGATCATTTAATTGTTCCTGTATGAGTGGTTTTACACTTGATGAGAATGGAAAGAATTGCACTGGTGAGGTCTTGAAAAGTACATACGTATATATTTTCAAATTAATCTCCTTTAACTTGGTTGGCTAATTAAATTTATGAATTTATTAGGACTGTAAATGTACGTAGTCAATAATTATTGATCCATACAGCAACAGTAATTCCTTTAGCAATATTGTTGATGAAGGTTGAAGACCAGTTATTAGCATGCAGGGTAAACGGTCAAACAGTCAAAAAGGAATTACTAGTGCTGTAAATCAAATTGATTAGTTATATATTTTCATGGTACCTACTTTTTATCATTTCATATGTATAATACAATACTGATTTCTTGTCAATATTGTTTATTTGAATGCAATATATTTGTTTATGATTTTATTTTACACCTATTTTTAATTATATCTAGACATTAATGAATGTGATGGTGATGATCATGGATGTCAACACAGATGTGTAAACAATGATGGAGGTTTTGAATGTGAATGCTTCTCTGATGGTTATCTATTGGATGATGATGGAAAGACGTGCAATGGTAAGCTGACTATATAATCTTGATTTCCTGAATGTAGAAATACCTATCTCTTATGGTCAATGGTAGTCAATGATCACAGGTGGTTTAAACAGCCACACCCACAAGAAATTGGCAGGGTTACTGATTGTTAGCTTAGTTTCAGATTGAGGCTAAAATTTCTTCATCTCTTTTCAGTATAGATACGTATATATACGTAGGTACATATATCACGCGGACTCGGTCATTTCCTTCTATCACCACTGTATGTATGTATGCATGTATCATAAATTCAATATATTATATGTCACTTTTCTTTCTCTCTATATAAATATACTTCATGGGCGGAAATTTGGTAGAGAATTTATTTTGATGGATTAATTGGTAGTTTACATAAGATATATTTATCTAATATGTAGATATTGACGAATGTAGTCAGGACAATGGAGGTTGTTCTCACGAGTGTGATAACACAATGGGTAGTTTTGAGTGTACCTGCAGATCAGGATTTGCTAAAGTTGGTATAACTGATTGTGAAGGTACGTACGTATATATGTAACTGAGTATAATATATAGTGTATAGTCAATAACTGCATTGTCAATAGAGCACATATAATCAGGAAATTTGATAAAACTATGATTAATTACATGTATTAACTGTCATTCTCCCAATGCAGATATCAATGAATGTGAAGGAGATGATCATGGTTGTGAGCATATCTGCACTAACACTGAAGGATCATTTAACTGTTCATGTATGAGTGGATTCACACTTGACGATAATGGAAAGAATTGCACTGGTGAGTTCTTGAATTTGTTATTAAAACTAACAATGATACTATTAACTTTGTGGATGAATTATAAATACGTATATGCAAATGATATTGAAATCAAAACCGTTATAACATAATTTCAGATATTAATGAATGTGATGATGATACTGATGGTTGTGAGCAAATCTGCACTAACACTGAAGGATCATTTGATTGCTCATGTATGAGTGGATTTACACTTGATGATAACAAAAAGACCTGCACTGGTGAGTAATATTCTGATAAGAATGTTTAATAGATACTGCTAAGGAATAATTGTTCTTCCTGGTGAGTTCCTAATTGAAATGAAGTCAATATTGTGATATGTTCTTGGAAAGGATTTAGTTATATAAATTGCAATATCCTATATTTATGGATGAATTGTTGTAGTATATATGTATATACATGAATATTGCCATCACATAATATAATCATTAATTAATATTGCACTTCAGATATTCATGAATGTGATGATGGTACCGATGGTTGTGAACATGATTGCACAAACACTGAAGGATCATTTAATTGTTCATGTATGAGTGGTTTTACACTTGATGATAATGGAAAGAATTGCACTGGTGAGGTCTTGAAAAGTACATACGTATATATTTTCAAATTAATCTCCTTTAACTTGGTTGACTAATTAAATTTATGAATTTATTAGGACTGTAAATATGTAGTCAATAATTATTGATCTATACAGCAACAGTAATTCCTTTAGCAATATTGTTGATGAAGGTTGAAGACCAGTTATTAGCATGCAGGGTAAATGGTCAAACAGTCAAAAAGGAATTACTAGTGTTGTATATAAATCAAATTGATTAGTTATATACTTATCATTTCATATGTATAATACAATATTGATTTCTTGTCAATATTGTTTTATTTGAATGCAATATATTTGTTTATGATTTTTATTTTACACCTATTTTTAATTATATATATATAGACATTAATGAATGTGAAGGTGATCATGGATGTCAACACAGATGTGTAAACAATGATGGAGGTTTTGAATGTGAATGCTTCTCTGATGGTTATCTATTGGATGGTGATGGAAAGACGTGCAATGGTAAGCTGACTATATAATCTTGATTTCCTGAATGTATCTCTTATGGTCAATGGTAGTCAATGATCACAGGTGGTTTAAACAGCCACACCCACAAGAAATGGGCGGGGTTTCTGATTGTTAGCTTAGTTTCAGATTGAGGCTAAAATTTCTTCATCTCATTTCAGTATATATAGATATATGTACATATGTATATATATATACGTATAGGTACATATATCACATGGACTCGGTCATTTCCTTCTATCACCACTGTATGTATGTATGCATGAAAAATCTAAGATACCATTTCCTACATGCTATGCCTATTCTGTAAAGAGCCTATAGGGGAACTAATGTATCATACGTAAATTCAATATCTTATATGTCACTTTTCTTTCTCTCTATATAAATATACTTTATGGGTGGAAATTTGGTAGAGAATTTATTTTGATGGATTAATGGGCAGTTTACACAAACAATATATTTATCTAATATGTAGATATTGATGAATGTAGTCAGGACAATGGAGGTTGTGCTCAAGAGTGTGATAACACAATGGGTAGTTTTGAGTGTACCTGCAGATCAGGATTTACTAAAGTTGGTTTAACTGATTGTGAAGGTACGTACGTATATATGTCACTGAGTATAATATATAGTGTATAGTCAGTAACTGCATTGTCAATAGAGCACATATAATCAGGAAATTTGATAAAACTATGATTAATTACTTGTATTAACTGTCATTCTCCCAATGCAGATATCAATGAATGTGAAGGAGATGATCATGGTTGTGAGCAGGACTGTGTGAACACTATAGGATCGTTCAATTGTACATGTTATAGCGGATATGAGCTCGCTAATGATGGAAAGAATTGTGATGGTGAGTATATAGAACTGTGGTTTTATATTTGGAAGGGTTAAAACAGTAATTATGTCCGTATATAAAGACTATATACTATAGGGACTGTGCAATAAACTACCTTAAGTACTATATTCATGTACTGTATGCATGCACATGTACGTACAGTATACCTTCTCACTATATAATAGTCTTACTAATGTTACACTTCCTCTTTAAGTATATATTTTGGTTTGAATGCACACATGCATACACACATATATGTACGTATATAAATGATATAGGTTGGTAGGTAGGTAGGTATTGAGGTATATAGGTAGATGTACACATCGATTATTTGTAAATATTTTTTCCGTATGTAGATATTAATGAATGTGATACTGGCGAACAAATGTGTTTTGATAGAAATTTGTGTACCAATACAGAAGGTAACTATAATTGTAGCTGTCCTGATGGATACAATAAAGTGGGAGAACGAGGATGCAGTGGTAGGTTAACCCTTTGTATTACACACATATATAATCAGTAGTGTATAGTGTGTATTTGTTTTGATGTATCGCATAATGATATATTAGATATCAATGAATGCCTTGATGGTAACAATGGAGGGTGCATGCACAACTGCTTCAATGTTGATGGTGGACGTGAGTGTACTTGTAACCCAGGGTTTACACAAATTGGAGTAACTGCTTGCCAAGGTTAGAATGCATGCATGTGTATAGAAGGAGATACACTCATGTATATGCAAAAAAGTTTGATTTTATATTGATTGCCTATACAGTTCTATTTCATATATATTAGCATTACTTTCTATATAGGTACATATATAATATTGTATTGTATTGTATAAAACTTTATATTATAATAGATACTACACATACGTTTGTAACCAATACATATGTACATATATAGAGACATATAAGGAAACGTTTATAGAAATGCATGCATATGTATGTATATATAAAAATGGTCTTGTTTATATGTACTAAATTTAGCATTCATTTTCCAGATATTAATGAGTGTGCTGGGGGTGACCATGGATGTAATCAAGGATGTGACAACACAGAAGGCTCATTTACCTGCACTTGTAATGATGGCTTTGAATTATCTGGAGATGGGAAAACATGCATTGGTAAGCTGAGGAGCCATATATAAATATATAACACACTTAATATGTGTATATTTAGTTGTATTTCATGTGTATATACATGATATGTATGAAATGGACTTAACTGCTTAATATACGTATATATGTACGTACTTGTAAGTTTGGCGATTAGGGGCTGGCGATTAGGGGCTGGCAATTAGGGGCTGGCAATTAGGGGCTGGCGATTAGGGGCTGGCCTGATTAGTGTCAAAATGCTAATGTACTGAGACAGAGTTAGCATTGCATGTACATGTGGGAAACTTGCATCACTTTTCTAATATATTATGACTCTCAATTTGTTTGGTTTTCTGTAGCTAATGGTTGTACAGTAGTGTCTGAACTGTTTACCACTGAGAAATATAATGAGACTGTTCAGTGGCCCCTGACAGTTCTTAACACTCCAGCTGTGATACCATGTCCCTGTCCAATGAACAGCAACACAGGACAAAGAGCAAGAAGACAATGTCTACCAAATGGAGAATGGGGTGAATCTGATTTTGGCAATTGTCTTGGCACAACATTTGTTGGACTCTGCAATGTAAGTATAATACATTCTTGCACATACGTATATTTATACATAAGAATCCTCAGTAAATATGCTAATATATAATACCAGTCCTACATATATAATGCATTAAGTATATATATGTGTGTCTTTGACAGTGTAAAATTGGATTTTCTTAGGTATATATACTGTCCATGTGTATCTCAATAGAGTACTACGTATATACTGATTCTGAATAAACAGATAAAAATGCTTTGTATTTTGCAATATCTTTTCATTATTCATTTATTTTGCCATGCACGTGTAGGGAGAGGATCCCATGGAATTACTGGAAGATCTTGTTAGTGGGAATGGAGTTGGAATAACTGGTGGTGATGTGGCAGCTGTAGTGGAAGGACTAATGAATGAAATGGACTTAGAAAACCTAACTGTAAGTGTATTCACAACTAGTTGCTATGGAAATGGGTTAGTATGCCTGTATATATTTTATGATATACATATAGATATGTGTCTACTCTTGTCATTCTGGTTTGTGTTCTTCAGGACACAGAAAAGATGGACATCATTATGAATACAGATAAGTTGATTGATATGCTTGATGAAGATGTCTTGCAAGATAGCCATCAAGATGTTGACACTGGAGCAATGTGAGTATAGTAGTAAATGTAATCATACTAGAAATATTAAAAATTTTCTACAAAAATAGTGAAGATGTAGGGATGGCATAAAAAGTAGAGAAACAAGAAAGGGATGTTACACAGTGAAGCATTAGCTGTGCATGAATCATACAACACCCTTGCTTGTAGGATTCATGTATAGCTAATGCTTCACTGTGTAACATCCCTTTCTTGTTTCTCTACTTTTTATGCCATCCCTACATCTTCACTATTTTTGTAGAAAATTTTTAATATTTCTAGTTTCTGTACTTTTTATGGAGCATGGGCTAGGAATTAGATTCGTATAATTAAAATCATTTTGGTTTCGCAATCTTCGACTGATTATGACGTCATTAAAATGGCGACTTTATTGAGGCCTTGACTCTAGGGTCATGAAAACCGCCATGCTCAATAATAGCGTTATCGCTCTCGCTTCTACAAAAGAATACAGCTCGGAAAATTTGCAGTAGTTTCGTGTAACAATTAGTCCAAAAGCTTATATAGTTTTTTAGTTATGGCTGACGAAGAATAAGAAGAAGAAGAAGAATATGAAGAAGACGAAAATGGGAATTTTTAAAGTTTATTATTTCGCCAGCGGGACATATTCGCTTGCTTTTAAGGTCTATTTAGAGTATGTATATTGTATATTTAGCTATACATAGCCTTGTTTTGTCGATTTTCGGCCTATTTCGGGATTTCGCTCCTATACCAATGTATGGGGAAAACGAAAAAAACCGTGTCATCCCTACATAGGGAGTACTACCGTACTCCCTGATAACACAATCTGGTATAATCTTAAATAGCAGCTATTCAGAATTTGCAGCTGTTTCTTGTACAAGTGTATACAGTTTTATATTGAAAGGGTACAAATTTGTACACTTGGTACAAGAAACAGCTGAAAATGCCCCAAATTCTGAATAGCTTTTATGTAAGATTTTAAGGGATTATGTTATATACTGTACTGGATAATTACCCATAAAGACATTGATCTTATATTTAATTCATCAAGCTATTATGTACTTTAATAATTATATTTCATATATTAAATGCACTGTATATATGAGAATGGTTTTGTAACTGGTGAAGCATTAAGTTAAATTTAATCTCTTTATTACATCAAGGCTTATTGACTTAATTGAAGAAGTACTTGATGTAATAACTGATGATGCAGTCGTAATAGAAACAGATAATATTGTTGGATCTAAAAATATTGTCAATGAGAATGATATTGACTCAGACACCGGAGAATACAGTCCTCCATTTTCCAATGAAATCAAAAATGAATTTGACATTGGTGTTCCAGCAGAAGCATTTAGGAGGATTAGTGTTCGAGTTACAGTTGTAATTATTCAAGGGAAAGGTACAAGCACATTTGCTGATGAAGTACTTGGTCCAGTCATAGATATTAACTTTGGTATTGGGAGCATTTCAAACCTTCCAAGACCAATCAGAAGTGGACGTAGGGTGAGCTTTTCCCCCACTATATGCATATACCCACTACCCCCACCCCCACTATACGTACTACATTCATTGCTGAAGAAGACCTATTGGTCGAAACATTCAAAGCTCTATTTCTTCAATATAAGTGTTGTTGATGCTCAAATACCTCTTCATTATGAATACAACAAATACCCCCTATATTACATTTGGAATATAGTACTTCAAACTAGCCATGCAATTGTAAGTGACCAAGATCTTATCTTGTATGGTAGGTTTGGGGTAATATCCATGCCTTTGCATAAGCATTGTAGAATTAACTACCATTTCATTATTAATCAGATGGAGACATAAACATATAGTTATTTATTTTACATGCTTTAGTATAGTTCACAGTACATAGATATATGTATACGCATATGCACTTAAAACCTCTATTTGTTCAATTTGTGTAACAATGTAGTCACGTAATCCTGGCAGTGGTAGAAGATCTGAATGTAGAGCCAGAAGGCGGTCAGGAGATGGTTAGTATAATACTTATTATTAAATTACGTACATATATATAAGGTAGAATATATGTACTGTACTGTACATATATGTACACGTGTTATGCATATAATGTACGTATTTGAATCCTAATTTTAATTGCAGTTTTATATTTATTAATTTATATTTTTGTCACCATATTTGCATATACATATAATATAGTAATGCAGTTTAACATAATTTACATATATCTCTGCTATATGATTGTTATATACACAGAATATATATTTATTCCTTCTCACTTAAAACAGCTTACAGTAGCGAGGGATGTGAGACAATAACTCCACGCAGTGGACGAGTTGAATGCAGATGTAACCATGCCACGACATATGCTGTGTTATCAGTGAGTATCATGTACCTGTCCTATAATTATAATAATATATAATGTATTTTTAAGGAGATAAATCAATAGTAAAAGTAGTATATATTATTCATGTAGCAACCTGTAATATGGGATATCAATGGGCCGGCCCACTTGCTCCCATTGCATTTCTGTGATTAGCTAATTACATTACAGCGTAGCCTTTTACGTACATATAACTATAGGATTTGTGCATTTCATTCCTTTAAAGGAGTCAGCTAACTTTTTATATGCTTCAGAGAATCCATGTTTATAGCAGTATGGTCTCTCCTTTCTTCTTTCTTTGTGTACTACGTATATATGAATTTTTAGCAAGTAAAACCTATATATATATATTTTGGAGCCATATGAATATATTGTAACTTGCACTGTATTATAATACCAGTCATATATCACATGCATATTATTTCATAGGTTTATATGATGCATGCATGTTTTGTGACTTACAGGTACCTGATGAAACTGCACAGTCAAGTACCTTTTCTCTTGTGGTCATTGTTGTCCCAGTTGTTGTGGCAGTGGTTATTATTGTTGCTATTATAGCTATTGTTGGAGGAGTGATAATAGCGTATGTCGGCATTTATACACATTCTGTATATAGCACAATTGTATGTGTAATGTTACATATAGAATAAATAATAATTAAACCTTTAAATTATGTGATTTCTAAATGAGCTAATATATACGCATGTTTATAGTAACATAGCACTATAGGTAACATTTGTATTTTACTATATATGCTGTAATTGATCTGAATTGCAATTTAATTTGTAGGTGGAGAAAGAAAAAAACAAATAAATACAACGTCAACCCAGTCTTTGAGACCGAAAGAGGCCAGGAAAATGTCTACTCACTTGCTCCTATGCCGGCCATTGGAGACATTGATGGAGACAATATAGTGGCTACTGGTGGATCAACTGAAAGTCTTAATGAAGGCATGGTCAAACCAGTCAATGGTGATGACGGAATGTTTGTCAATGAATCAGCCTCCACTGAAATGTAAATTCAGCAAGACTCATGATTTTGGACCGGAAACAATACATAATCTATAGGCATTTAGATTTTAGGAACTGTACGTAGTGATATATAGCCATGTAGCTATATATAGCCAGCTAGAACCCGATCAATGACATTGTAATTTCTTTTGGTCATTTGTACATATTATCGATAAGTAAACATAATCCCGCAAGCTGTACGTAGCTATACGTGGTATACATCAATCCCGCAAGCTGTACGCGGTATACAACAATCCCGCAAGTTATACGTAGCTATAGCCCTACATCATATGTGCATGTCGCAAGTGGAGCAAAATGTCGCATCCAAGGGTCTTGAGTTTCTTGCTGCCATTTTGCTTGTCCCTGGTCTCCGTGTTTGCTATATTGCATCCCCAGGATAACCAACAACGACTGGTGAAGGAATTAAATGGTCTTTGGAGCTTTCGGGTAGATTTCTCCCCAGATCGACAGCAGGGTTTCAAAGAGAAATGGTTCGAGAAACCGCTCGACGAGGTTGGGTATTACTTGGTTATTTATTCAAAGGTTGTAATGCAATAGTAGTTAGCTTTGACCAGTAGTTCACTAAGCTGCTAACTACGTCTATGATGACTGACCTTTTACACAAATATAGATAACTCGGAATTCAGAGTCACTTAAACTCACGGTTTAGGAATATAGATACGTTAATTAATTACAGTACTAGTGTCACATGATATGCAAGGGATAAAATGGTTTAATTTAGGTTTATGCATGCAATAATATATGTACTGCTATTTTGATCACGTGATTCTGTATAGGATACAACATATAGTGTGTGTATAAAAGACATTGCCAATTATATTATGCCTGTGTGAGTCCTTGCATAAGACATGGTTCAATTTCCATATAAGGCCAAGAAAATATACTATTTTGTTGCACCTATAACCTGAGAAGTTTGGATGAAGATACAGTTTCAGCCATTTTTTCCACTGGGCTAGACAGCAGTTTCTGGGGATTTCACCCTTTATCAGTGACCCTGGGAATCTTTGTCTTAATTTGTATAATATTTAATTACTTCAAATTAGTCTGGTCCGGTTCTGCTGATGGCTGTCCCATCAAGTTTCAATGACATTACTGAGGACAGGGCAATCAGGGACTACGTAGGGTGGGCTTGGTATGAGAAGTCGGCCATATTGCCACCCTTTCAGGCCACATCCAACAGCACACGCTACGTACTCAGATTTGAAGGAGTCCATTACTACGCTATGGTGGTAGGTAACCATTATATGCTAAAAAAAATTTATGGGTCATTTGTACTTGCCAGTTACTTATCTAGCCTCATTCCCTCCTCCAAACCTCTCCCTGGCTCTTTGGAGGAGGGAAGTATTACTATTAGACTGATAGTGTATGAACTTATTTGTGCTGCAAGTCTTTGTTTATATATATAAAGTCTTACAAAAAAGCTTCCATAATTTAGGAAATTTTTGTAGCTAAAATATTTTCATAGTTGGCTCTCAACCAGGAAAATTTCCCATGTAACTGTTTTTCAATGAGTGCAATTACATTTATCTAATCATTACTACAGTAATTAAGGAGTACATACCTTAATTAGTAATTTGGGAAATTGTAGTGATAAGTTTGTGGTATGTATAAATATATAATTATTGTTCATTTACTAATTTTGTTCTCATCATCCAACGTGTAGTGGGTGAATGGAGTGTACATGGGTTATCACGACGGTGGACGTCTTCCTTTTGAGTTTGAGTTGAAGTCTATATCTTCCACAACGAGGATCACTGTAGCAGTGAACAACACGCTGACTCCCTATACACTGCCATGTGGAAGGATACAGTATTACAACCAGCCTCCGTGAGTCACCACCCATGCATAACAACAGTAATAATTAATAATAATATATCATATTTATTATTATCATTAGGCCCCATAAACTAGTAGTTAGGTTCTCATCCCCGTTTGCATAAACCTTTTCATGGCCACTTTATTGGGGTCACATGGTTGAACTGGGTGACTCTGTTAGCTGTAAATGGTCCTTGTTATAGTGCAGATCCGATTACACGTATGCATGTTAACTATTGTACTAATTTGCTTATTTATAATAACAAATGTGGTGTGAGACCATGAAATCTTACCATTAATTATATTCCTTAGCAATTGTAATAAATAATTTATTCTTAATCTTATGATTGTGTGTGTACATAGAACTATATCATGGATATATTCTTACATATTATAATTAGATATCCTAAAGGTTATTTTGAGCAAGATCTTCAGTTTGACTTCTTCAATTACGCTGGTATCCACCGTACGGTTTCCATTTACACGACCTCTTCAGCGTACATTTATGACATCAACACTACAACAGCACAGGACACTGCTGATCCAAGTACCTGGTATCTTAGATACCAAGTTACCCTGGGGGGTTCCCCTTCCTCTAGTTCAGTGTCAGTGAAGCTCTTTGATAGGTCGGGTCAATCTGTGATAGCGAGTGGGAGTAGCTTAGCTGGGAATTTAAAAGTGAAGGACCCCCAGCTCTGGTGGCCGTGGAGTATGAACCTGACACAAAATTACTCGTACATGTACATCCTTCAGGTAAAGCAAATGTTGGGACAGATAGAGTATTTATATTGTATTACTGTGTGTGCATACATGTGTATAATGTATGCTTATGTATATTTACTGTATACTGTATGTACTGTATATAATGTAAACTGTATCTGTATGTATGTATGTATGTATATAATATATTATGCTTATGTGCCTATACTATATACTGTGTACACTATATCTACATACATATATTACTGTAATTCGATAAATTTTTGTTGTTAAAATATTTTTGTGGTTAGTCCAAACAATGAAAATTTTTCACATGACATTTTCACTCGTTCATTTGTTTGTGCGAATCAAGAAGTGCGGTTGTTTAGACCACGAAAATGTATCACACGAAAAGTTCCCAAATTATGGTATATATGTATACTATTTATTGTACACTACGTTTAGCAATATAGTATATGCTGTATGTACCTACCTATTAGTTTTGCCATAGCATGTCAGTGTATTGCTGTTAACATCTAGTGTTACTTCTTGTAAAGGTTGATGTATCGGGTAAGGATAAGAGTGGAGGTAACTATGACGACCAGTATAGACTGAAAGTCGGCTTCAGGTCTGTTAGAGTTACTAGCACTCAGTTCCTCATTAACGGGAAGCCATTTTATTTTAATGGCGTTGATAAGCATGAGGATGCTGATGTGAGTGATGTCATAACTTTCGGCACATTGTATGCACAGTTCTATTACACTCATATATTACTGTGTTATATAGTTCTACTACACTCATGGTATACTTATATTGCTGTGTAGATTTATATAGTTCTACTATACTCATGGTATACTTATATTACTGTGTAGTTTTATATTAAGTTTATGAGCATAATTGCAGCTACTGGGAAAATCACAGTGAATGCTTTCCAGAACATTTCAACTAACTGATACAATAAATTGACAGTAGAAGGCCTATAGGGAACTAAACTTAGTGAGAGATTTGTATGTTATTCCATATCTTCTCATTCACACCACTTAGATCCGAGGGAAGGGCTTTGACTATCCTCTGTACCTCAAGGATATCTACATGATGAAGTGGCTCGGTGTCAGTGCCATTCGTACCAGTCACTATCCTTACGCAACCGAGTTCCTAGACATGTGTGATGAGGTGGGTATAGCTGTCATCGGAGAGAGCACTGCCGTTGGACTTCAGGAGTAAGTGCAACGTGCTGTGGAATCACAACAATACCATTTACCCAAATCTACTACCACTTTTGTATGTTGTTGTCTGTAGTGCAGACAATTTCAACAATATTACCCTGCAGCATCACTTGGAAGTCATGAAGGAGATGATTGGTAGAGATAAGAACCATCCTGGCATCGTGATGTGGTCACTGGCTAATGAGCCAAATTCTGCTCTGTCAGTTTCTGAACCGTACTTCAAGTATGTTTTCCTCACTATTGACAGCAGTGGCACCAGTAACCATATATGGTGTTCATTATTCGTTCCAGGACTGTGTTTGACTACACGAGACAGCTTGATCCTACACGCCCTGCGACATTCACTTGTAATCATCATTATTATGATGATTTGGTGGTGAGTTGATGCTCCGTATGATGAACAATGTAGCGCTGACATGTGACTGGTGAATATTTGTAAAAGAGATCACAAAATAGATGCGTTA
Organism: Chondrosia reniformis; assembly: GCA_947172415.1. Classification (NCBI taxonomy): domain Eukaryota; kingdom Metazoa; phylum Porifera; class Demospongiae; order Chondrillida; family Chondrillidae; genus Chondrosia; species Chondrosia reniformis. The sequence goes on from OX359193.1 coordinate 776,385, forward strand.
GCTATTTGATAGTTTTCAGTGTCGTCACTGACTACACATGAAAAATCTAAGATACCATTTTCCTACATGCTACATGCCTATTCTGTAAAAGAGCCTATAGGAGAACTAAACCTGAAGAGAGCTTTGGATGAGGATACAGGAGTCTTTTCTTCCTTCTTTTCCCTTCTTTCATCTTCTTCTCCACTGGGTCAGATAGCTGTTTCTGGGAATTCCACCCTTCATCAGTGATCCTGGGAATCTTTGTCTTTTCTTTATCTTGATCTTCTGTGAATCCTTGGCATGTCACTTTGATAGTTTTCAGTGTCGTCACTGACTACACATGTCACTTTTAGTCTGTATCAATGGTTATAGAATTTCTATTAGGGTCATGCAGTGTATCTTCTAATACATTGCGATATGCACATAGATCCTCCAATGTAAGAAGTATTTAAAAACTGTCATTTTCTTGTTAAATGTAAAGACATTGAGGGTTCAGTGTATTTTAATACATAAGGAGCCATTTGATATAGGTTGGTTAGTGTAAAAAAGGAAGAGATGGACCAACCAGTTTTCTCTGATTAACTAAACCTGATTGTCCCTCATAATCATATATAGGCTATGTATATTCATTAACATACTCCAATTGTGTATATCTGGCTATCCAACTAACACACTAATACTGATTGAATACTCAGTGATCCCTGCTCTGTCCTGCTCCTTGTTACAGACCCAGTTTGTTGACGTTGTGTTGATAAATAGATACTACGGTTGGTATGAACACAATGGACACCTTGAGCTGATCCACGACCTGTTGGCCTATGATTTGGAAATGTGGTATGAAAAAAGGAAAAAGCCGATGATGATATCTGAATATGGAGCAGGAACAGTCATTGGATTTCATGTGGTTGGTGTTCTTCTCTAGCATCATTTCCATGACTGTTTGTCTCAAGTAAATTTCTATATCACAGTATCCTTCAATGACATTCACAGAGGATTACCAATTGGCCTTTCACTATGAGCACTTTCAAACATTTAATGAATATCGTGGCAAGTTCTTAGTTGGGGAACTAATATGGAATTTTGCGGACTTTATGACTGCACAATGTAAGTATATATGTCTACATACATAGAATATATATATAAACCATATAGCTAGGCTGAACCCATTTAGTCTGTTACATTATATATGAAACTCATTTCTAATGCTTTATATACTGTATATATACCCTATAAAATCAGTGAAATTCATTTTAGCCCTATACTTTATAAATTAGTTAATTCTGAAACTCTGTGAAATTCATCATGATCCAGTGATACTCTAAATGACTTCATTAGCTAGGTCTGCCTAGTATATATAACCATTACTGTAATCAGTGTTGAACTGTTTGCATTGTTGTAATTATTTTCTATCTATCTAGCCTCAAATAGAGTGTGGGGGAATCGGAAGGGAATTCTGGACAGACAGAGACAACCCAAGCCAGTAGCTTACCTGGTGCAGAGTCACTACTGGAACATCACTCGTGGATCAGTCAGTGGGCGACAACCCCACAAGACTCGCTTTGAAAGTGTGAAGAAATACTAACATTAAAAATAGTTTAATTAACACTGGAGTGTTTGAGCTTAGTGTAATTGTTAAAACATTATGAGCGTGTTCTTCTTAAATCTGTGGATTTAAAGTCTAAAGCAAGAACTTTTAGTTTGGCTGATCTTACAGGTCTGCTCTTTTGTGAAGAACTCGGCTCGAGCTCTTTCTTTATTCTTCTTTTTTTGGAAGGAGGGACAGAGGAGTGTCTTGTATCTTCTGCCACATCTTTTACCTGGCTGATGCTAGAGTTAGAAGCAATGCTTGAGGCCACACTGACATGATTAACTGGTGAATCCTCATTTTCCGATGGAAACAACTCCAAAGTCATAGATCTGGGGTCCAAAGTGTCACCTGTTGTGTCTAATTCTTCCTGGTCGTTGCTGTACTCCTCCTCCTCCTCCTCCAGACCATTTTCACTGGCTGCATCTTCATCATTTATTCTCTCTTCAATTTGCTTTAGAGACGGTACCCAAGGGGTTGCTTTGCTTGGTCTATACCGTAGGAATTAAATATACGTATATTTCTAAGTACATACATACGTAGATACACATGTAAAGGTATAAGTGATAAGGTTTTTTTGTTGCATTCATAATAAGTATCCTAATTTTATATAATGCTGATGAAGACCTCCGGGTTGAAACATTCAATTTGTTTTTAAATACAATTGTTGCTGAGTCTCAATAAAATTAGGATACTTACCATATATACATTTATCTGTCTCAAAAGGATTGTATGTTATGATGAACCGAACCCCCCAGCCTATTGGCCTGATATTGCTATATTGTGTAATGTATACTGTACGTTTGATATACATTGTACTAGCCCCTTACATAATCTGTTTTCTTTCATATACCATGATAATGTACGTCTTTATCACTTTGTACAAGTAGCTCTCTGTCCTATCAGTTAACTGATGATATTTACTGGATAGTTCTGCTGCAGAATACCCTTTGAATAACCTAAATATACATTGTATACAGGAGAGAGTTAGCCAGTGGTCACATGACAGTGATGTCATATTACATCACAGCAGACAAGAAATACATGTACGTATGTATTAGCAAGGTGTACCCTATATGAACACGTTGTACCCTATATGAACACGTTGCACCCTATATGAACACATTGCACCCTATATGAACACGTTGTACCCTATATGAACACATTGCACCCTATATGAACACGTTGTACCCTATATGAACACGTTGTACCCTATATGAACACGTTGCACCCTATATGAACATGTTGCACCCTATATGAACATGTTGCACCCTATATGAACAAGATGCACCCTATATTAGCAAGGTGCATCCTATATGAACACGTTGCACCCTATATGAACACGTTGCACCCTATATGAACAAGATGCACCTTATATTAGCAAGGTGCACCCTATATGAACAAGTGCTATCTACAGACCCTCACCCCTTCTCCCTCCACTCCTCCCATTTGTGGTCTACCATAGATTGGAGGTACTGCATCATTACTGGAGGTAAGTGTGGGTCCTCTTGAGGAGGTAGGTGTGGGTCCTCCTGAGGAGGTAGGTGTGGGTCCTCTTGAGGAGGTAGGTGTACCTGAGGAGGTAGGTGTGGGTCCTCCTGAGGAGGTAGGTGTACCTGAGGAGGTAGGTGTACCTGAGGAGGTAGGTATGGGTCCTCTTGAGGAGGTAGGTGTACCTGCATGAGGAGGAAAACAAGACAGTGCCAAAAGGGTTTGCAAAGTTTATTAAAGTACTTAACTCATCATGTAAAATACATGGGATGGTCTAGTAATGCTCAGTCTGTGGGTTTCCTAACGGATACTACATCATGTACATGTACTGGCAATCCTCCATACATTCTTCTCTAACATAGACATAGTATAATTATTGTGTTCAGTGCGACAATAGTCTCTTATTTAAGTGAACACTGGCCTCCACATAACATCACATTTGCTTTATCATTCAGCACTACTCAAAAATTTATGTTTTTCTATTGCTCTTAATGAATCTAACAAGACCTTTAATTGACTCAATTTCATCAACTTTATTCCATATCCTATTCATTGTATGCTGAAATCCTATGTACTATAAGTTTCATATATACAGTGCAAGTTACAAAATACCATACCAATATAATGTATATATTAATACACTAGTTTGCTTAAAAATGGCTACCCAATTTGCTTGGGCTGTCCAGTGGTCCACATGACTTTAAAAGCCTTAAAAGAAATCAGTTGGGAGATGAATATAGACATCTAATTAATTATCAAAGTCTTAAAATTAATGATCAAATATACTTATAAAACGTTTGGAATGACCTTTAACCAATAATTTGATACACTTAACAAAATTACTACTATCACTCTACCACATGACATCACAAAGACACTAGTAATTTACTGCTAAATAAGTTGACATCTTGTCTGTTCTATATAGTACATTAGTTGCTTAGAAACTAAAAAGAATTCTTACATTTCCTGGATTAGGTCAGAAGCCTAGTTTCAAAAGTAAGAACACATTTAAAAATGAAGTTAAAAGTGTGTAACAGTGAGTATAGCCAGCACATTTGAAAAAGTAACAAAACAAGACAGTGATCATGTGATAAGGTTGACCATACAGAATTCAGTGACACACTCAGCATAAGCATACACTTTACTTCTATGTTTGGGCACATCAGGATAGCTGAAGTACATAGGTTATGAAAACAATGCATATAGGTACATAGACAAAGCCATACACTGCCCCGTCAGAAAGGCAAATTTCACACAAGATAGCTGAGGTATGAATAGACTGATTGATCAAGTGACTTCCTTTAAATATTTCAGGAAGATCTTATTTGATAAAGGTTCCTCACTAGAATGGCTTCAAATTAAGCCTCTCTGGTGGTAAGTCATGAACCCCCAGCCGCCAAGAAGCATGTGAAACCATATAAGGCAGGCTGATAGGTAATGCTACAGGATGATCAACAGCAAGACACTGAGAACTATATACAACATCTAGTAGACATCTAAACCATGATAGTCACAAAGTAAACATTCAATTACCAGGCGAATCTCTTCACACACAATCACAAACCCTATAACAACACAATTGTCAAACTGGTTGCTAAGCATTTCTTAGCTATGATGTAATAGGCTGGTAGCTTAGGAGATGTGTGATCATCAATTTGAAGCCTTGCTCTGCTCAGTTCCTTCTAAGTGATTTGATATCATCAAAGCCCACCATCACCAACTCAACCACAACTCCTACCATCACTCCATAGAGATGGCTGAGGGCAGTCTAATAATCTCTAGGTCACTTGTTGAGGGTCTATACATAGTACGTACATCTACACAATCAGACAGATTCTGCTCACATCACTCACTAAGTCTTTATGTGACAAAAATGTTTACCAGACCAGGGCTGAAATCACCCAACTAATAGACCATGATGAGAAGAGGTAGTGAAAAATATTTCATAAATACCAGTGATGTCACATGCATTTTCTATATAAATATCTACATATATACAGAAGCATTGCAGACAATTATCCTTTGAAGGAAAACAGAATTGAATTTCAGACTTACATACCTTTTGTATGAGACCAAATCTTGTGTCTGCAGGAGGATATCCTGGGTTTGGGACAACCTCTTTGGCATTCCACACTTCCTCTGGCTTGAGGTTTCTTGAACTATAACAAGAAGAAAGCATAATATACTTAATCAAATGTGGCCAAGTGAAACCTAGGACCACTTTGGAGTGTGTAGCTAAGAATTTGGAGGAGAAGACAAAGACTTCACTGTCACTGGTGAAGGATGGAATTCCTAGGAACCGCTATATATCTCACTCATGCAGTGGAAAGGGAGGATAGGTGGAAACTGTATCCTCATTCAAACTCTATAAGTTTCCCGATGTAATAAGAGTATAGGAAAATACAGTCTGTTCAATTTGTATGCTTCTTAAACCACGTCTATAAGAAAATGGTGTCGCAGATCATTTATCATAATGAAAGGAATATATACTTAGTATAAATGGTTGATTGAGCACGGATCAACAGTTTAAACAATTACGCTGTATGGACATTCAATTAATCTTATATACATAAAACAAATTTCCATGGAGTCCTAATAAGGATGAAACAGCTGATAATGGTTTGACCATCCTTCTAAGTGGCTCTCTGGTCCTCGTCAAGTGACCTTGGTTTGCTCTTTGTGCTCCTCAGGAGACATGAGGGAGTGGGTTAAAATCCAGAGTCCAATGATGGCAAAGCTTTATGATCTTCTTCAGATCTTTAAGTCCTTTAATTCTCCATATACACACACCCAATCCAAACCATCTAGTATCATGGCGTCAGAGCAGACAACATAAGGAATTATTGAGATAACAAATTATGGAAAATAAAGTTCATCACAACTCGCATTAGTAAGCACTTACATGTGACCAAAACGGTCTCTTTGATCTCCATATGGCTATATTAAAGGGGGAAGCCCCAGTATAAATGAGATGGGTCCTACAGCCATGATTAAATCTAAAAGAAATTTAAACCCAACTTGAGATGTCTACTTGACCAATGGAGTCCAACGACTAACATAATCAGAAAATTGGTCAAAATGTTTGTAATGAGATATGCAGCTACTTATACATAGTTAACCATATTTCATTAACACAAATGGAAGTAATGGAATATTTAGACATGATACATTAACTGCATCTCAATGCTCATTCTTTAGCTTTCCCTATTCAGTCTGGGAAATGTGCAGTTTTGTCTATTCTCTATTTCCCAGGCCTTATCTGTATAAATCATCTAAAACACCATTTTCCTACAAAGTTATGGTTCACATGAATGTAAACCCAAGGAAAACCATGTCAACAGTATCCACAGGAAAATGCTAATTATATCATACAGCTTCTTTGTGTCAGCCATTTTCCCATTACATAAACCCCAAACAGTGGACAATCATTAGGGAACTTCCCCTCATGTTATGCTGGACAGGTGTTTACACATAGGACTGGTTCATATTCCAGTTTCAATAGCTCACGTTACTGTTACCGCCTCCTACTACTTACGCACATACACACGAGTTACGACTTCAAAGTTTGTGGAATTTAGTAAGCATGAAGAAAATGCAAAAAATCGTGATTATGCAACTTTTCAGCTCATCATCCATAGGTAGTGTCTACGCTAATCAGACAGACCTTGGTAGGCCAATTCCATTGAATAGGAATTGATCACTTGAAGTGAATTGAAATAATTTGATTTCACAATATATTGATGTACGTAGCTAACAATAGAAACATATAATAGATATACATTCTCACATTCTATTTACATTCTATAGAGCTAATTTACATTGGACATAATTATTAAAGAAACAATGCACAGATACGAATGTGTGTATACATACACACATACATCAACATTAGTAGCAATATATATGTAATACAGAACATGACAGTAGCAAGGATGTGTGTATATGTCTATATATATACTTTGATTGAATGAATGAACCGATTGACTTTATAGAGATAAATCAAATGAACTCATACAAGATACCCTATTCAACATCAATATTACCAATACTGTACTGGCATCCTATTTAGATGTAATTGATTCACTCATTAGCATATATTGCTAATTACATTAGCTCTCCTGTACACTCTTGTCATAGTAAGGCCTTATTCAGTCACTATGGCATGTACATGGTAATCCATAGCTTCCTGTACGTGAAATTTTTTAAATTTCAAATCTGCTTTGCATCAAAGCACTTAAAAAGAAGTGAGCAATTGTGGGGAAGACTTCTGAATTAGCATTCTTGTTGAGAGTGGTAGGTAAAGATAGTCGTCCAAACACTACATTGAACCAGTTGTGGTGAACAAGAATTCTCATTAATGTGGCTGAGCAAATATGGAAACCGATTTTGACATAACGAAATAAGTTTGACATGACTGGACCTAATTTGGTGAGGTTGTCACAACTGAACTAATAAATGCGGTGAATGTGACATGATCTGAAATAACGTGTTAGCTTATGCGTATATGGGGGTATGGGGGTATGGGGAGGAGTGTTCTTACGGGACTAGTCCACCTCTTTCGTTCTGTTGGTTTAACGCTCGTAAAAGATGCTCCGCCTCTTGTATCTCTGGGTTTACAGGTACCCAAAAGATCTCATTGCTCTTACGTGATTCTTTTGTAGAACGCTTCTGTTTTGTTGTAGCCGCCATTTTTTTCAATTTAATTGCCCAGAGTTTCTATTCATTCTCTGCCTTTCCATGATTAAAATGAATTTTACCAATTTCCGAATTATGTACATATCAATAACAAAATATTATGTACATACCACAAAGACAAGAAATGAAAAGCACGTAGAAACACGGACAAATGTAGACATAAATTAATAACTTTCTATGATTATAAAAGTGAACATTTGCTGTTTTTCTTTTTCTTCTTTTTCTGTTTCGAGTCAACAAAGGCCTCTGGAAAGACGACTACTTCGACTGCCGTTTGAAACACTTCCTTTAATCCTTTCTGTGTAAGAGAAGAGCACTCGAGATATCGGATAGCTTCGATCTTCTTTGCTAACTCTAGTCCTTTGACCTTTGGAATCGGAGATAAATCTTTTTTAGCCATATTCTCTATCGTCGCTTTATCTTCTCTCAGATCTATTTTGGTAGCGGCTAAAATGATAGGCACAGTAGGGCAGTGATGCTTGATTTCTGGGATCCACTTGCGATCTATATTTTCATAAGTCGCTAAGCTATCGACTGCGAAGCACACGACGAACACATCGGTCTGAGGGTAGGATAGAGGACGCAATCGGTCATAATCTTCTTGTCCAGCCGTGTCCCATAAGTTCAGTTTGACCCTCTTACCTCGGAGGATCATAGTTTCTGCATAATTATCAAACCTATATTGAAAGGAAGGAGAGAAAATATTATCTAGATAGCTACGAACTCGATATACGATCGCGAGTCACTAAATAATGTACCTATACTGTATACTTTTGCTAAGCTCCGATAGGATTATGCCACTTACACTGTTGGTATATATTCACCGGGGAAGCTCTGTTTCGTATAACAAATCATCATTGACGTCTTGCCGACAGCTCCGTCCCCGACTACGACGCATTTAACGTAGTGCATATTCATGATTATGCTGCAGTGTGTTTGTTAATATAGAAGAACGCGCAAACTTTACAGCCACAAATAAATTAGAAGCACCACCTTACTAACTACAGCTCCGGTTACACCTTCGTACCTTAAATTATCACTATTCGTTCCAATTTGAGAGACAGATGTATTTTATAAGGCTGGTCTATATTTAGTAATACGTCATTAGGGAATTCCCTTTTGAAGATCGTTTTTCAATCATCATGAGGATAGTGAACGTGGAGGGATTGGAAGAGTTTCTGTCCGTTTTAGCCAAAGAAGAGGCAGCAGGAGAGAAAATTCATGTGTTCTTCTGTGGTACTCATCTCGAAAGTGGCGAGAGCTGGTGTCCTGATTGCGCAACAGGTCAGACATCTCTATTATATATAGTAGATGACCATTTAGTTGGCTGACATGCACGTGGTTATATACATGCAGCTGTTTTAAATGAATGAAAGTGAAAACTAGCTATTCGGAGTCTAACATGCGAGGCCATTGCTTACCAGATACCTTGGAGGGGTGATACTGTGATACAATGCCAATGGTATTAGGAAGTTGGTGGGATAAGCTTTGTGCTTCATGCTCCATTGGTGGCTCATTTTTGTGGTAGTCTGAGTTGGTATGTAGTATTGTCAGTGCAAAGGTGTACCAAAACACAAAGAATGAAATAGGATTTGGAATATTTGTGTGTTTTTTATGGGAATTATACGTATATACATGTGGTGACTTTTCTAGTATTTATATTTATCACAAATTAATCTATATAAATTTTATTAAACTTCTTAATCAGCCGAGCCATTGATTAGAGGAGTTATTGAGAAGAAGGAGAATGGTGTCTTTATTCACTGTACTGTTGGAAATAGAGAAAGGCAAGTACAAGACATGTGAATTTTGTTAATCTTTTATCACAAGAGTAGAGTACACTGAAACTGTTGGTGAAGTATGAGTGATTGCAATGCCTTAGGTAAAATATGTGTCTTTCCCATTGTGCAAGTACATCCTGTTTGACCTTTGTACCCGTGACCTTGGCTCACGCTGCCACTACCAGATCTCCATTCTTTTTCTGCATGACCCAGCAAATATGGAAGACACTAACAAATTCCATGGATATACAAGTAGTTTACTTCCTTTGGTAGTACTTCCATTAGGTGACAAAACTGTACTCAACATATTGCAAACATGTACAAAATAGAATTGTTCTCTCTCTAGCTCTATTTGTGTGTGTCTGTTGTTATAGTTGGAAGGATGCGTCCAATCCATTTAGAACTCACACAGCCTCAGCCTTGACAGCCGTCCCCACCTTCCTTATTTGGGGAAAGGTAAGGTTACCATGGTTGTATGATTATTATATTTGGATCTCTTAAAAAGAAATTCAGTGAATTCAATGATTTTTGCATGCGAAATACTTGAGATATTCAGACAGTTATATGTATGGTGGAACAGCTCTGATACCTGGTTATGTGTGGTTCCGATCCACCTGTTCATATGTAATAAGGTCCTTTGCCTCTCTTCTTCATATATAGTAAGGTCCTTTGCTTCTCTTCTTCATATATAGCCAAACAGATTAATAGAGGAGGAATGTTTTAAAGTAGAAGATATTGAAAAATTCTTAAATGAAAACTGACTTCATTAGATTTACTCTTCAAGTATTGTGATTGATTTAGAATGGAGTTTTGGGTTAAGATGTTACGCAATAGGGTAAAAAATGGCGGACGCTAGCAGCAGTACTAGTAGTACTAGTAATGAAAGTATTAGTCAAGAAAGCGGCCAAGATTTAGATCCGGATACTGTCCGATGTTTGGACATGTTTACAGCTTATAGAAACTGCATATGTAAGGTAGAATATGTAATATTGTATACTTACATGGAATTATGGTGATCGATGTCTCTGTACATGTACGATCGATCCAGCATCTAGATATCAGTTTCGTCAATACTACATTCATGGAAAGTTTAATGACTGCAAAATGGAACGCGCCATATTAACAAGCTGCTTCAAGTGGAAAGCGAAAAAGTCACAAGAAACAAAGGTAGAAGCGTTTCCATCTCCTAAATTGACCATTTGGTATTACCGTATACCCTTTTTAACCAACTTTTACATTTTATAGGAAATCTTTTTAAATAATTTGGCCAAAAGAGATGAACATAAATCTTATTCCAATCCAGTCTGGAAAGCTAGGACAAGCCCACCCAGGGACTGGTAGTGAAATGACTGCTGGGGGAGGGTCCAGTGTTTCTGTAACTATATATTTATAATTTATTATCAACTTTTATTTAACGAGTTCTATCTCTTGTATATATTATTAGGAATCTGTCATTTCAGAGATGTATATATACACATATATGAGTGTAATCGTTTTCACATAATACCAGTAAAAGTCCGATAGGGAACTAAACCTAGTGAGAGCTTTGGATGAGGATACAGGAGTTTTCTCTTCATTCTTCTGATCCACTGGACCAGACAACTGTTTCCAGGAATACCACCCTTCATCCGTGACCATGGGAGTCCTTGTAGTTCTTAAATCATTGTAAATCAAAGAACATATATACAGTACTTGTACGTACTCAGATGACAACATGTATAATTAATGTTTTGTAGTAATTAGAATTAAAGAAGAGTTCTAGTGTGATATCCTTGATGAACAATCCAATTTTGTGTTGCTTGTCCCGTTGGTTTATTGCAGTAGCTCTGTTACAGCTGGAATGAGAGAATTATCTATAATCCATCATCCCTCTCCACTGCACTAAACACTTGCTCACTTGCAGACACCAATTATTAGCTTCATCATCTCATAGGAAATATTTCATACATGCCTGTGAATTATGCTGAAATCAAGTATTAGCTCCATATCTTGGCATTTGTTAGAGTTATGGCACTAAATGTACACTAAATTCTGAGAGCTAGGGCAAATATGAATGTAAATGAAATTTTCTAAAAGTCTTTGTCAATACATCATTCTCTCTTGAGTTAGGAATTAGACTTAGAGTACAGCCGGTCTAGTTAAAATATCGATCATAAACATTAATATCGTACAGGCGATAAATATCGGACCTCGCACTATCTCTAGTTTTATGTATCATGAAAAGTCGCTCTCCTCCCTCCACCAAGACATATACAGGCTTTTATCCATTTGCCATAGTTTTGAGATGTATTGGAAATACTGCGTATGTGTGTAAAATTGCTTGGAACGATTCACTGGTCTGGAATTAAAGTGGAATAAATTGACGATTTCTCGAAAATAATTGGGAACAAAAAGGTCGCTCTCCTCGGCCCATCAAGACACTTACAGGATTTTTTCCGTTTTCCCCAGTTTTCAGATGATCCACAAATACTGCTTATGTCTTTAAACTTGCATGGAACAATTCATTGATCTAGAAATAACTAGAAATATATTAAAAAAGGTCCCAACCACAACCGTTTTCTTTGGACAAAACTTCATATAAATAGAAGCGAAAAACCTTATATAGTAGGCCTACCTGGACACATCTCTATGGTGGTTGCGGTTCCCATAGAGGTTGGTAGCGCTTAGACTCTGAAGCTGTCTCCTAATCGGTTGGTGCCATAGAGACGTGCTCACCAATAATCCGGATTTCGGGGGGGTTCCACGTAATGTGGGATTGGCATCTGATATCTTAGGATTCATATGAGTCGGCCATATCGAGAAGAACTGGTTCTTCTCACGCAAGTGACACCCAAAGCTCAACTCGGCAGAGCGTTACCACCGATCCCGGCCTATGAGCGTCGTGGATGGTAGCGTTCGGTATGGTCCAGCTTTTTTGCTTTGGAGTTTGGTTGGCTGTCGATTGACGAAATTTCACTTTAACAAGATCCATATCAAAATATATGGATAGATAGTACTTCAATAACAATCAAGTACTACACAGTGCATATCCCTATGTATAAAAAATTGGAAAGTATTCTAGATTTTCAGATATAGTTTGGAATTTTGTCTTTATTATATTATACCTTCTAACGGTCGGCCATATATAGTTATTACGCAATTTTCTCTAACAAAACAGTACATTAACTGTAGTTCTGTAACTCCATCAAATGGAGAGATATGAAGCTAAATCTTATTGTCAGCATTCACAGACATCCTATAGAGCATGTCCAATGGGTTTGTGCAATTTTGATGAAACTTAAAATTTGCCCTATCTCTCACCATACATACATTAATTTTGTATACCAGAAGTTAATGTACATTGAGGGCTGTAACTCTTTCAAATGGAGAGATATGAAGCTAAACCTTTGTGTCAGCATTCACAGACATCTATACAACATGTCCAATGGGTTTTTGAAATTTTGATGAAACTTAAAAGTTGCCTTATCTCTCACCATACATTAACTTGGTATACCAGAAGTTAATGTACATTGAGGGCTGTAACTCTATCAAATGGAGAGATATGAAGCTAAACCTTTGTGTCAGCATTCACAGACATCTATAGAGCATGTCCAATGGGTTTTTGAAATTTTGATGAAACTTAAAATTTGCCCTATCTCTCACCATTCGTACATTAACTTTGTTTACCAGAAGTTAATGTACATTGAGGGCTGTAACTCTATCAAATGGAGAGATATGAAGCTGTGACTTGGTGTCAGCATTCACAGACACCTATAGAATATGTCCAATGAGATTTTGAAATTTTAATGGAACTTAAAATTTGCCCTATATCTCTCACCATACAATAACTTTGTATACCAGATATAAATGTACATTGAGTGTTATAACTCTATCAAACAGAAAGATATGAAGTTTATACTTCGTGTCAGCATTCACAGACACCTATAGAGTATGTCCAATGAGATTTTGAAATTTTGATGGAACTTAAAATTTGCCCTATCTCTCACCATACATTAACTTTGTATACAAGAATTTAATGTACATTGAGTATTATAACTCTATCAAACAGTAAGATATAAAGTTAATACTTTGTGTCAGCATTCACAGTCACCTATAGAGTATGTCCAATGAGTTTTTGAAATTTTGATGGAACTTAAAATTTGCCCTATCTCTCACCATACATTAACTTTGTATACTAGATATAAAGGTACATTGAGTATTATAACTCTATCAAACAGAAAGATATGAAGCTTATACTTCGTGTCAGCATTCACAGACACCTATAGAGTATGTCCAATGAGATTTTGAAATTTTGATGGAACTTAAAATTTGCCCTATATCTCTCACCATACAATAACTTTGTATACCAGATATAAATGTACATTGAGTGTTATAACTCTATCAAACAGAAAGATATGAAGTTTATACTTCGTGTCAGCATTCACAGACACCTATAGAGTATGTCCAATGAGATTTTGAAATTTTGATGGAACTTAAAATTTGCCCTATCTCTCACCATACATTAACTTTGTATACAAGAATTTAATGACTTTTGTACATTGAGTATTATAACTTTATCAAATAGAAAGATATGAAGTCAATACTTTGTGTCAGCATTCACAGACACCTATAGAGTATGTCCAATGAGATTTTGAAATTTTGATGGAACTTAAAATTTGCCCTATCTCTCACCATACATTAACTTTGTATACAAGAATTTAATGACTTTTGTACATTGAGTATTATAACTTTATCAAATAGAAAGATATGAAGTCAATACTTTGTGTCAGCATTCACAGACACCTATAGAGTATGTCCAATGAGTTTTTGAAATTTTGATGGAACTTAAAATTTGCCCTATATCTCTCACCGTACATTAACTTTGTATACCAAAATGTAATGTACATACGTATATACCAAACACAATCATAGCTTACAATAAATCATTTATTTAAATAAAGTGAGTTATGGTACAAAGGCCATTCTTGAAGATAAAATTTAGTGTTCAAAAAAGTGATAAATATAATAAAGTACATTTTGGTTACATCACAGAACAGCACTCTGATTTGACTACTTGCACATTAGACTGTCCAGAAGCAACACTGCATGGCAAGGGGAGGAAGAAGAATACTATTAATATTGAGTTTAATTTTATATCCTAAAATTTATGATAATATGCCCATTCTGTTTCTAGGTCCTTTCTTGGAGCCATATGAATTATTTATATTACTGTGGTATTTTGTAACTTGCACTGTATATATATTGTTAATAATTTATTACAATGACACATGCATGTTGGAAGGACACTAGGCCAAGCTGAGTCACAAAGATACAAATAGTTAAAGTGAACTGTAGTGTTAATACAATACCACATAATTTCTATTTGGATTTGTTGATTTTCAATTTCTCAAACTATTTTGTTTACAATTCTACTTAAATGCATTGTGTTCAAAAAGTTATATAATTATTATTACAAAATATTTTTAAATTTGCATTTTGTACATGTACATATGTACGTATGTACGTATATATAAGTGCGGTGAGTAATAGAACTTCATACGTAACTGACCTACCTCATGGCATCCTGAACTAGTTTTGGGACTAATCCACTACCACTGTCTGGAGGCTTCGTCCTCCTCTTATATTTACTAACCAGTGGAGTATGCTATCACATTCAGAACAAAGGAACAATACTAACATAACACACATATGTATTCTTATATAACACATACGTACATACCGTGATACATACATGAAAGGGTTATGTGTTACGTTTATATGGAAGATATACGTACATTTGAACATCAGCAACATTTCAAAAAACTGAAAAATTGGATGTTTGACCCATAGGTCTTCTTCAGCAATGGAGAACTACAATTTTTGAAATGCTGATGTTCAAATATATTATTACCTCCCAGATTGAATATGCATATACGTATATATATATATATATATATTAACTTGCACTGTATATAACACATACAACAGACAGCACACACGTATATATATGTATGTAGGTTAAACGTAGTGTGAGGAGTATTGTTGTGCATACCTCATGGTTGTCATGGTGATCCTCTCCTCTGTCTCCTCCTCCTCCAGAAGAGCTGTCTGAACTATTTCCCTGATCTACTCTGTCATGCTGTTTGTTACTATGGCAACCATCTTCTTGTGTGGCTTCCTCATTGCTGCCACTCTCCCTGCTGGAGACACTCCCACTTCTGTCAATACCTGTCAGATCCTCTTCAGAGCGTGAGTTTATAATGGTGGATGTAAGGGGGTAGGGGGAGGGCTAAGGGGAGAAAGAAAAACAATGACTAATGATCTCCGTACGTATGTATTAAATAGCAGATTATACGTAGGTCCTGATTTATAAAGAAATCAACTAGTTTAGCTGTCTAGAGTACTTTGATGTCTCTACACTAGTATCATACAGCCTAGTCCTTTGTAGAGTACCAGGTCCTGAGCATAACTCACTAAATGTATGCTGTTTGACTGAAGACTTTCACTGTCTTCTGCCTGTTTCGTAGGAGTGACGTGGATGGTTCGTGGTTTTAGCTTTAGACTGAGTTCTGACGGATCTTGCTTGGAAGTGTTTACAGAACGAGAGGCATTCTGACGACTAATAGACTCCATTAGCTCCCTGAGGTATACACACAAATGTAGACATTACACTACACATAATTCCACTGTAAAATATAATGAGAAAGAAATTAAAACTACAAGGACTACACTAGCCAACTCCCCTACCTCAATTACATGCACATACTTTGAAGTCAAATACAAATTACTGAGAAATGGGTATTCTTTGATTAACATGCAGAGTGAAGACAATCCAGTAAACACTTACACTGTGAAATTTCCCACAGTAAAATACTTGCATACACTAATGAACAGTTTATTGGAATATTATAGCAACACATATTTTGAATACTTTTACTCATCCCAAAATGGTACATATGAGATTCACTGTTAATACATGTACTTGCACGCATGTTCACAATCATAACCTGTGTCACACTATAGAAATACTACTTCTAACACTTTGCTAGAGCACACAATCTCTGGTAGAACAGATGCACAAATTTGAACTGCTCTATTATTACTTACTGAATGACCTTTCGAAGACTCTCAATCCACGAGTACACCTCTTCCTGTTTGGTGGCAAAGAGCAAAAGAGATGTATCTTCGTTGGCTACCTGAAGAATTAGAATAACCACATCATAACACTTGCCTTCACATTACTCTTCTCTCTTAGAGCTCTACCAGTGTCTTATACATACATATGCTCATAATATCTTTGAGAATCACTAACGCTGCTTGGATATAGAAATTGAATCTCTCTTCATTCATTGCTGATGAAGACCTGGGGGTCAACATGTGCAATTCTGTATCCAAGTAGTGTTGCTGATGCTCAAAGATACTAAAATTTGGCAGGCAATATATTTGGTGAAATGCCCAATTTTAGCATTTGGCGAGTTTAATTCTTCGCCAAATTCACGAATGCAGCTATCGATTTCGAAGGTAACGATACATTACAGGGCGAGCTTCTAACTACTCGCCAAATTGCCAAATTTAAGTCCTCGCCAAATTTACCCACTATACGGTAATCAATTTGTATGCATGTATATACGCATGTATGCATGTGTGTATGTACCCTGAATAGTGCTCCAGGTTGTCCCTGACTCTCTCCAAGCACTAGACCAACACTTGAGTTTAGCAGTGGAAGAACATACCTACACTCATAAGTCCTACGTACATAATATATGCAAGATGATAACCAAACCACAACCATTTCATTATGACAAAGGTAACACAGAGAGGCTAAGGTTGGGGAATTGAACACAAATGACAGATCTTACATACAGAAGTTAATAGCTGTTCTATTACTAAGCGTCAATTCCCACAACAATACTTCAATGATTACAGAAACAGTCAACCAGTTTACAAACCATTATTACATGATATGCACACACAGGATCTCTATATAAAATGTCAATTACATATTTGACGGATGGATGGATTTGGTACTGCTGTATTGCATAAGTACATCAAGCATACTTTGAAGATCTGGTGGGTCTTGCATACACTAGCATGTCTGAAAAGAGAAAGAACATTCTCTCTTTTGCTTTCCTGGAACTCCTACACACCTGCACATACGTACGTACACATACAAAACAAAATTGAATCACAAATACATTGAGATTGGTCTCTGAAGTGGAAATGTATTTTGATGACAGACCTTCATGAGTCGTCCTTCTCTAACAAACTTCCTTCCTGGAGAGAGCAGGCCGGGGACGTTGGAACCAGTGAGATTCTTTTGGATTTCAAGGATTTTACGCGAGTTCTCTTGGGCTCGTAGATGCTCATTTATGTAGTCTGTCATATCGTTCATCTTCGAGCACACATCTGTAAACACACATTTGATTGGTTATGTGAAACACATTTCATCTCGCTAAACCCACCAATGTGTATAACAAACTATAATGAGAAGTATGGGAATATAAGAAAGTACATATAAGTACATACATACATAAGCATGCATACTCAAAAGATGCAGAATGTCAAATTAAGGTCTCCACATTTAACGTTATACCTTAAACCACGTACATGTAGCAGTTTACCTGATCCCTTAAATGACTATTTTGCATGAATAATCAACACACCATTTTCCTACATACCATGTCAATTCTACAGTAAACAGCCCATAACTAGCAGAACACTGAAGAGCTACCGTAATTTGGGAAATTTTCATTGTTACAATATTTTTGTGGTTGGCCCAAACCACGAAAATCTATCACACAAAATTTTCTCTCATTCCTTGTTCATGCGAAGTGCAAATCAAAGAAGTGCACGTTTGGCTTAGATCACGAAAATATTTCAACACAAAAATGTTTCCCATGAACATTTCCCGACTTATACTATGCGAACACTTACTTACCTTTTAATCTTGCATAATCAAGATGAGTCTCTTTAGTGTGTTTCAAGAGGTCTTGAAGGAGAAGTCTATACCTAATAAGGAAATTCATTCAGACAGTTAAGGTAGTTACACCCATCCTTGTTGTACAAGCCAGTTAAACCCAAACAAGTAGTTCGAGTTTAAAAACTCGTGGGGCTGCCGCCCCCCAAATTTACTCGAACTACTTGGCCGTATCGTTGGCATTTAATATATATATTCGTAATACTAACGATTGAGGACGCTTAAGTGTCCTGAACATTATAAATAGCGACAGAAAAGCTTCGTTAACTAAAGCTTCCTGAACGCCGCCATTTGCAAAACGATGTATTGATGTATAAATTAAGTATTATAAAGTATTATAATAGTTGCGTATATATGAACCTGTATTAAATATATATCGACGTATAAATAAAGTGTTATAATAGTTGCGTATCAACCCATATTATATATATATCTTTCCGTAACATGAAGCCATACAACGTAATCGGCAAATGAAAACAATATAAGGGGCTGCCATAGGCAGCCCCTAAAAATGATGTGTAGTGGATTAGTCAAATTAAGCACTCAAGGAAGTCATTCTCTCTATATATATACTTATATATGTATACTCAAGGGGTGGTAATACATCTCTATGTCTATAAAGTGCTATACCTGGGTATTCTCTGGATAGGGGTGATAAGAAGTGATTCCAACTTTAAATTTTGACATTCAGGTAAAAATTCTGTTGCAACTTTGAAATTTAAAAAATCCTGACTTCTTTTTTCCCAAATCTGCAAAATTTAATTATTACACATTATCTTATGAGAATAGCAGTAAGTGCAGATATAACATAACATAATCACTTACTGAAATAAAGTCATATATGACACTGCATATATTATTTATTAACACTTAATGTTCTATCACTTAAAGTGTATAACAATTGAACTGAAACACTGGGTGTCATACAATACTTGTGGTTTAGCTGTCATCTGATTTACAGATAAGGTCAAACATAGGGCTCTCACATTTAACATCTCCAGGGCACCATTGTAGTTGTCAGCATAGACGGCATACACCTTGAGGAAGGGACCCATGTTGATAAAGGCGTCCACTGGACCCTTTTGCCTGATACAAGTGTAAAGCTCCTTGTTCAAAGAGAGAATATGTTCAATGTTTCCAAAGATGGCTTGATTCACTTCAGCCGGGAGAAGAGATCGTGCTTCAATTGGCTTCAAGAACATCTATATACATACGTACATATGAACTCACACAAGTAGAATGAAACAATTCTGCATACACTATAATAGCGTACATGCGTAGGACTAAAAAAAAAGAAACAGATAATGACTCCCAGGGTCACCAACGATAAGGGGAATTCCCAGAAATAACTGTCGGGCCCAGTTGAGAAAGGAAGGAAGAAAAGAAGCCTAACTTATGATAACCATATTTTATGGAATATGGGGTCTAGATAATTCATATGTATGTACGTACGTAGATAGTAAATACATTACACAATATTTAACCATTACTGTTAATATATTAGTATGTATGTACATATATACGTATATCATGTACGTATATTGCTCTAGTATCTACATAAAATGTATTATATACGTACGTATGTACAAAGTTATAGCATTGAATATCAAAAGTTAGTTTCATAATGATTCACAATAGGACAGCACTACCACACTCACATCGACTATAATCTGCAGCTGAGAGATATAGGACTGCTCAGTGTAATAGATCTCATTGACAACCTTCTGCCTTCTTGTCAAGTTTGGGCTACCTATAGCATCAGAAACACTTATCAGTCTCATTGTGTGACTAATCAAACCACAACCGTTTAATCAAACCACAACCGTTTAATCAAACCACAACCGTTTAATCAAACCACAACCGTTTAATCACTACTCATAAAGTGGGAAAACAAGAGTGAAATACTGGGAATTGAAACCGGATGACAACCATTGCTCTGCTCTTGAGCTATTCATGCGTGACTCCATCTTTCTCCCTCTGACACAAAACTATTCATCTAACATCATTACAATATTGGGTGATTTGAAATAAATGGTACTCCTTGGTGGCCATTTTAAAACTGACATAATCAGAGTGGTTGGTGGGTAGCTATCACAATTATTAGAGAAGACCAAACTGCAAGTTTCCACCAAATATGGAATGAGTTTTAAGTGAGACTGTACATAGGAGGTGAGTGCTGAGGGTAATATCAAGAATTTCAGGAATGGGTCATGGAAATCCTTCTCAACAGATTATCAGTAGAGGTGGTGAATACTAGCACAGGAAGGAAAGACATTATTGGAGGTGATGGAATTTCCTCTCATTCCATTACCATCACCATTATTCAGCAGGGCAGGTTAAACAGTGAAATAACTGATTATAAACAGATATGTAGGTATGTGGTACTCAGATAATTCTTATTTCCCATAGTTATGTAATCATTGTACTATATATACGTACATATAATAGTGGTACTATTAAAAATCCCTACATGACTACTAAACAGCTCTAAACTGTAATGAGATCATAACGAGTATCCATCTATAGGTGTTGCTATGGATAACAGTAATTTCCCGGAAAAGTAGAAAACCTTTCTCTAGCTATTAAACAACTAATGTACTTCGTCCTCATTTAATGCAGAATAATAATTATCGTCTCTCAATAGCAGTATGAACTGGTATTATGAATGATTATGTAGGAAATCCATTTATAAACATAAATGCATGTACAATCGTTGATCATGCAATTGTGAGGTGCAATATACTTATTATGTGTATATACAAACCTAGCTCCTCTTATACCCATCAACAACACAATGCTACTACACATTTGAGCTACTACACAACAGGGGATATATATATATACGTGTGTATACAGGTGACCAATGGGACTTGCAACCTTTACAACTGACATCTAACAAGGTATCTACAAGAGACATTTTGATAAGAGATAATTAGTTGTTGCTATGGATACCAGTTTTAACAGTTAAATTTTGATGAGATGTTCTAGTTAATCTTATTTCATTACTTCTCTACACAATACCTGACAACTTTAATTAAATTACTGACCTATGCAATATAATACGTACCTATAATATTGTCCTAAAGATCAATCATAGCAAAGAGACTTGAAAGACATTTTAATTGTGTTTATTACAATTAGATCATCTTGCTGTCCCCTCTAAAAATAAATTACATTACGTGTATTAACAGATAAGTTATACAGTGCGCACTTCACAACAGAGAATGGAATAGCCTTGCATTTCCATGGCAACTGACAAGCAATTACAAGGTAACACTCGACACTAATTTATGAAAGAGTTAATAATTACATTAACACTGTAATGTGTTACTTATGCGTCAAGTAGTAATTCTTAAGAAACATCGTCCTGTACTTAACATGTACACAATTAGCTACCAATACAGTCAATGGTAATACAGATGTACGTATGAACATCATCGCTGAAGTGTAGAATTAACAAAGTCATTTATGCCTTTAGTGACAATCAATTAAATGGTAGAGCTGAGCTAATTACAAATTTTGGAATTTTTAAGCGTTAATAATTAATGTGATTATAGATGGTAATTTCTGTAAGAGAAAAGAAATTGAAATTATCACCTCATCTGTATGGTGAATACAAGCACGCTCACTCCATATATAGCAAGTACACATATCACATACATGAGCCAAGAAAATCATTAAAAGATCAAGAAGAAGACAAAGACTTCCAGGTCACTGATGAAGGGTGGGATTTCCAGAAACACCTGTCTGGCCCAGTGGATCAGAAGAATGAAGAGAAGACTCTTGTATCCTCATCCAAAGCTCTCACTAGGTTTAGTTCCCTATAGGCCTTTTACTCTATAGAGCATGTTGAAAGTGTTAGGAATACATTGTCATTGTCAATGAGGTCTAGAACCTGTACTCATTTGAACAGGCAAGGAGAGTTCATATCTACCACAAGACTGACATGCCATAAAGTTCCCCTACAGAATTAGTTCCCGGAGGACTAAAATGACACTGCTGTGCTTACCAAATTGGTTGCACTTTGCTGAACTAGTCACTCCATTCCTGCCATTAAAGACATTTGACCAGTAAAGAAGGAATTGTTAAGAGTGCCTACCTACGTATAATTAAAAACGTTCTTCACTCTCACAGACATCTCAGTGGGTCTTATCCAATGGACATTAAATTACAAGTCTACAGTGAAGTGTCACTCCTACTTACCTACTGAAACTAGAGTGCAAGGGTGTGAGGTGGTAGCATGGGAAAGTCAATACCAAGGCTTAAACTGTTAAAACTGCACAAAGTGAGATACGTAAGTAAAGAGTAATAGAAGAACATACCAAAAATGATAGACATTGGATTACTTGATATTTGAAATTCAAAGGAGACATTCAATCAATCTAGCTACCTATATGTAGTAGAATCTATCAATCCACACACCATATACGCATACATATATTGACATCATGGAGGAGGAGGAGAGAGGATAACATCATAAAGTAAAAAGCATCTTTGATCTTTTCTGGACAACCTATGGAAGCCATTTAACACATTATGGTATATTAGAGAGACATTAAACAAATACAGTATTCCAAAAACAACATCAAATAGTCTGTCACAGGTCTCCTTGAGATTTGATTTGTTAATGACTGCAGGCGTGACATTCTAGGGAACAGTAGTCCAACAATGTGGAAAGGAATTCTTAAGGAATCACTATTAAGAGGAAATGGACTGCCAGCTTTGGAGGGAAGGAGTCTGGTGGCCGTAACCTGGGAAACCATGGCAGTTCATCACAAGGAACTGGCATGATGTCAGACATTTAGGTGCAGACTTATCTGTGGGGAACAGAAAATTTCCACTTGATTAACTAATGCACATTCCAAACAATGATTAAAGGGTAGATACACAGACTTAATTGTACTGGACACATGTACAAGAAGGAGATATCACAAATGAACACAACATCTTTGAAACACTCACAAATAGACTGTATGGCATGTCAGTCAGTTCATAGGAAAGGAGTGTAGGGAACACAGAAGAATTGGACAGGTTTGTAACTTGAGACTTATGCAACTTGAACGAATGGATATTGTTATGGGAGTACATTGTTATGGGAGTACATTGTTATGGAGTATATTGAAGTTTGGAAAGGTATTGTTAGAAGTTTGTGGCCATGTTGTCGTGTAGGTACTCTTCTGGGAGGGGTAACCCAAGCATGTATTGTGGTGTAATAAGACAATTGTACCAATTAGACAGAAGAGAGACAGGAATTAAATATGTATTTTTCTATTTGAAATAAATCAAATGATACTGATTGGCAGTTGAACAAGACAACACCATATGTTTTGCTGTAAGTGCAATGATGTAATGATTCTTACAATGTTACATAAAAAACTTGAATAACACAGGTGTAACTCAAATACTTCCTTTTAAAGTAACATATTTATCTCATATACGTGCATAGGGGAATTTGCTTATTAGAGAAATGTACCCATAGAATAATTCACATTATTTGAATCAGGTTCACGTGAATACAGCTTCAGTTATACTGTATTGAGAACTGACTTTCTATTTCACTACAGTAAATGTGAACTAGTCCATACAGACATTTGTACTTAGTACAGGACATGTACTGTGCCAAGAATTGAAGTATATATTTGTGATCTTTGGAGATATGTACGTATAGGAAGTGTACAGTATAGTGTACACTGTACAAGATTAAACACCTTTCACTGCAAGTCTTCATATAGCAGAGACTTTGAAACACTCCCACTTTCTCCCTTTCCACTCCCCTCCCCCCTCTTGCTTTCTCTCTCCCTCCCCCCTCTTGCTTTCTCTCTCCCTCCCCCAATCTCTGTCTGTGGCATTACAATTCACAGATTACATAAATTCTCACACAGACAGCCATTAAAGCAGCCATTGCTACGAATTTCCCAGACAAACAAATGAAAATACATTATCTGCACTTTCAAGAAAACAACAGATCCACTTTCCATTTATACACAAAGGTCATATTTATGTGAATGTTTACATAAGAAGCAATTATTATCATTAGCAATAATAGATCAAAATAACTACTTTAGAGAAAATATACACAAGGACACACTCTATATTCTTAAGTGACATTCTCTTAAACGTAAGCGATGTGGTTCCAAGTATAACGACTCTCTCCCTTTCAGAAACACATGCATATAGTCAAATAGTACTCTAGTAATACGATCAGAAGCGACCAGTAGTGCATTGCGATATTACTGCAAGACTCAACCACGCAAGAAGCACTAACTAAATGGTCACCAGAAAGAGAGAGAAGGAAGGTTTTGTAGTCAAGGAACGATGGGTCCAATCGCTATACTTCTTCTAACAGCCTAGTACCCTCAGTACAAGGCTCCCGCACGAATGAACGAAGCTTGTTAGAGATCATACAATGACGCGACTGGTATAAAGGGTCTGCTTCACGTCTATAGAAATTGCTCACTGGTCAGTAGTATTACAGCCATACAACATCCATCGGCCCGTGGTGTCTTCATTGCAGCAGCAGGTCTAGACTACTGGAGACTTTAGGGCACACAAAACTCACTTTGCAAAATCAAATTCTCTTCGAGTCCATTGCTGTGAAAACGATATTCAATCACTCGATTGCCTAGTTTCCTTTGTTCAGTAATCACGCTTCTGCTTGCTTGGACCACCTCCATTGTACGCCTTCAATCACTGTTTTGCGTTGCGATTTGTGGGTTGACTTGGTTTTAATACACTTCCTTAGATTTACGGGATAACCAACCTCGGATACCAGTTTCGGATATTAAAAATAGCAATTTCTCGGATGTCCGTCAGCAAATTAATTTAAAGATTATAATACAGAACTATACAGGTATGCAGCATTAGTTCAAACGCTATCCAATTAAAAAAACTTAAAGTTTTGTGGCGTGTATCATTGTGTGAAATCTGTGATACTGCTCTCTCCAGCTGTCAACTGTCTCAGAACCAGTTTCTTGTATATGCCATCTCTTGCTATCAGTTCATCATGAGTGCCCATCTCCTCAGCGCGACCCTTGTTAATGACTATCACCTAAGTCAGTGAGACAGCAATCACACAGCACTGTTACAACATGTTTACCAAATCAGTAACCACTAAATAATCAAGTATTGCATAATATATCATAATATATGTATTTTGTACTACTGAAGAATTTATTCTTAGAGAAGAACTGATAAAGGGCAGATCTAGGGGAATGTTTCAAGCTTTCTTGGGAGCAACTAAAAGGGAATTTAAAAGGGAATTTAAAAGGGAATTTTAGAGATTTCCTTTTCCTACTTTTAATTTTCAAAATGATTTACTAATTTTAAGTGTATAACAATGATCCATTATCCCCAGTTAACAGAATTTAACTAGAGAAAGTCTTCCAATGAACAACCCCTCAACATTGCCCCTAGATCTTCATATTTCAGAGCAATTATCACACATATCAGAAATCATTGTTAAATGTAGACTATTTGTGTCTTGTATCATTAAATTCATCTTTACACAAATTATACCACTTAGACAATTTAGTATACCCTTTACAAGTGACCAACCTACCACTGCTATGGCTTAATAAGGCTTTACATAGTCAATGTCACTGGACTGTGACTAATGTTCAGTTACATGCTTAATACAGCTATCAACTAGCCAACCAACCAGCCAGCCAGCCAGCTAGCTAGCCAACCAGCCAACCAGTAACCAACCAGCCAACCAGTAACCAACACTTACTTTATCAGCATTGCGTACAGTTGACAGGCGATGGGCAATTACCAGCACCGTTCTGCCCTTCATGGCTCTATCAATGGCTTCTTGAACCAAGTGTTCACTCTCAGCGTCCAGGGCACTTGTAGCCTAATGGAGCAAAGATTTCATCATATAGCATTTCAACTTTGAGCAGAAGTTGTGAACTAATAATACCACTAGAGCACTAGCTATTAGCCAAGCAGTACAGATACACATAATATCTTTGGGAAGTGCATATTGAACACTAATTAGGTTTAGACACGTCAGCTTCCCAACAGAGATGTTGGAACAGTCAACTAGGCTGCTTCTGTGGCTAATTGAGTGAATTATCTCTAGTCCATTTGCTGACGACTACACTCATTAAAAGTGATAATCTGATTGGTTGTCCGTGTCCCTACTTCATCCAATAGGAGAATGGCAGGATCCACTAGCAGTGCCCTTGCTATTGCTATCCTCTGCTTCTGACCTCCAGACAGCCTCACTCCCCTCTCCCCTACCATGGTGTCATACCCCTCCTATAGGGGGTGAGGAAAGAATGGCACTAAAACAGACAAGACACTTGTATGATTTCTTTTAGGAGGGGCAGACATTTGCCCCTCCCCCTTAAAGAAAATCAAATTGCAGTTTTTACTAGCAAACAAAGATATGGAATTAAGTAGGCTGTCCCTCAATATTTCTCTATATTGTATTCCCCCTCTTGTAATATTTTCTCTAAAACAAATCCTGATTTGGATTGATGCTAAACACATACGACTATAATATTACGACAAATAAGCCGGAACTGGCTAGTCAATCTCTTTCTTTTAGATTGTCACTTTAATAATCAATGTTATTATTATTATTACAATAATTGAGAGTTCTGAGTTCAGAGAGTTCACTAACAATAGTAATAACAATGATATGACAACAACAACAACAACAACAACAACAACAACAACAACAACAACAATAATAAGGGTAACTGGCACTGTTGCTGACAATCAATAGGTGAGCACATCAAGAGCAGATACATTGATAGGACTGGGAATTGATCCAATCACGGATGCAGCATTCCCAGCCCAAATGGCAACTGAGAGCTGTTGCAATAGATAGGCATAGGACTTGGGCTCTCCATTTACCATTATTATTATTATTATTATTATTATTATACTAACATCAGAAATCAAAATACAACCTTAACATAAAATTTAAATTTACAATGGATAAATAATAATAATAGTAATATTGTTGTTATTATTATTATTATTATTATTATTATTATTATTATTATTATTATTATTATTATTATTATTATTATTATTATTATTATTATAGGAATAATAACAAACACATAGATGGAATAATATATATGCAGTGTGCACTCATACCTCAAATGTAACGATGAAATCATGTGCATTAGCCTGAATAGCTGCCTCTTTCATCTACGTATATAACCAAGAGAAGAATGCAACAAGGCTGGAACACAATTCCTGCTTAAGATGTAATGGTAAGTTGATAAGAGTGTAGTTCATAAGTCACAAATGTGTCAGTCTACAGTGACTTCTGTAACCAAGCAACCACATATCCTACAGTTCTAGCCATGTGAGCGAGGGAGATTTAAAACACAATGTTTAGAATGTTTCTATATATATCTCCTATATTTAAAATTAGTAACATAGTGATTGTATTACAAGAAAGCATTCAAAACAGTGCAAACAGTTATATGATCAGGAAACAGGCCATTTGATGACATTCTTAGCATAAACAAGTGATTATATAGCCTCCACTCACCTCACAGTCACTAGTGTCACTCACCTCACAGTCACTAGTGTCACTCACCTCACAGTCACTAGTGTCACTCACCTCACAGTCACTAGTGTCACTCACCTCACAGTCACTAGTGTCACTCGCCTCACAGTCACTAGTGTCACTCGCCTCACAGTCACTAGTGTCACTCGCCTCACAGTCACTAGTGTCACTCACCTCACAGTCACTAGTGTCACTCACCTCACAGTCAATAGTGTCACTCACCTCACAGTCACTAGTGTCACTCGCCTCACAGTCACTAGTGTCACTCACCTACCACTCACTAGTGTCACTCACCTCACAGTCACTAGTGTCACTCACCTCACAGTCACAAGCGTCACTCACCTCACAGTCACTAGTGTCACTCACCTCACAGTCACTAGTGTCACTCACCTCACAGTCACAAGCGTCACTCACCTCACAGTCACTAGCGTCACTCACCTCACAGTCACTAGTGTCACTCATCTCACAGTCACAAGCGTCACTCACCTCACAGTCACAAGCGTCACTCACCTCACAGTCACTAGTGTCACTCGCCTCACAGTCACTAGTGTCACTCACCTCACAGTCACTAGTGTCACTCACCTCACAGTCACAAGCGTCACTCACCTCCTGATCAGTAGCATCACTCCTGCCAAATTTAATGTTGTCTGCAATTGAGCAGGCAAACAGCACCGGCTCTTGACTAACAACACTGATGTGACGTCTAAACCAGACTGGATCCAAGTCTCTCAGGTTATGATCACCTAATGTAGACATGCAGATCAGCTATGTATGTGACATGCTGTACAGATCACCATTAGAGGCAAAACAGCATTAACAGAGACTGCCAACTGCACGTGGTCATTTAGGTAAATGCAGTTGTGAATACATGAAGTACATGAGAAGGCAATCTGAAGTGACAGCAGTCCACTTACTGAGAAGAATGCGACCACTTTCCAGATCATAAAACCTCTCCAGCAGATTGACAATGGTTGACTTCCCTCCTCCCGAGGGTCCGACTAGAGCCACCACTTGTCCCGGCTCCACCTCAAAGGATAGACCCTACAATTCAAGTGATAACCAAACCACAACTGTTTATATTTGAGGAAATACAAAAATGTAATTTTGTGAATAGTACGTAACTAGGGCAGCTGGTCTAAATCAACGGTACTCTAACATTGAGCTACAATTATCACAGTTATGCAATTAAATGTGTCAGCCAGAACAAAATGGCTGACTGTATACGTTAGCCAGAACAAAATGGCTGACTGTACATAACATCTGGTCAGCTGACATGCTATTCCATAACACTTACGTACCTGTAGAACTTCATTTTCAGGTCGTGATGGATACTTAAAAGTGACCTTTTCAAAGGCAAACCTTCCTTTGAGGTAATCCAACTTCTGACTGCCGTCTCTGATTTGAGGGATCCGGTCCATCAGATCAAATATCCTCACAGAAGCACCGACAGCCTGTGACAAGATGGCATTTAGAACAATAATCATGTACACCTTCACTTCTGTGGCCTTTGATCTGTATAGTCAATTTGATTGGTACAATTTGATACTGTACAAGTTATTATACATAAATGCAACTACGTAAATGGATATTATCAAGTACACCTCATTCCTACAGACGTGGTTGACACCAATTATTAGGATAAGATTTAATACTTAAATAGATTGCTTTCCTGAACCTATTACTTGGGGAAAACTATAGAGCTTTGGATGAGGATACAGTCTCATACCAACTTTTCTTCTTTTCTTCCAACTGACCATGCTTGATTGTATTATTACTACTTGGCCAGGTCAACCCATAGAAAAGATTATTGGGCAATAGTTCAGAGCTATTGCACAACAAATTGACTTACTTGCATAAAGTCACCATAGAGACTGGAGAGGAATGCAAAGGCCATTGCCAGATTGAGTGTGTACAACATGAGAGCAGTCAGGGTCCCCGATGTAATATCATGCGTGTACACCAAGTAACCTCCATACCAGAGCACTAGGACAGCCGCACCCTGCAAGATGGAGGTTCAACAAAGTAACATGGCCGACAGCACAAGTAACTATAGTCTGGCAAGCCAGACCTTACATCCATGATACGTTGAAAGTAGTTTCTCTCGGAAATATGGTCTGGCCCCCTGACTATTATGTACACATCATTATTCATGTAATGACAAAACATGGCTGACAACACAGGTAACTATTATACATGTAATGACGAAACATGCAATCCTAATGGAATTGGTACTCCTACTGTAGCTCAATAATTATCAACCAATAACATCTAAAGTCCTTGTTTCTACTGCCTAAAATGGTGCGTGGGCGTGTGTCTATGTACCTTAAATCAATGTACAGTTTGAAAAGGTCAATTATTCTAAATAAAGGCACAACCATCCTTACAACACAATCTGTATCACAGTGAAGTCTATATTCTCTTATTCAGGATATGTATGTATGTACATCTTAGCAACTAGTGGTCTAGACAGTCTATCTACAAGTTACCTACCTGTACCACAAACCCGACTGTACCAGTAAATATTCCTACAGAAAGATGTGGAGGAATGAGATGGTACTTGCAATGGTTCTCCCTAAACAGTGTTAACACTGCACGTTACCTGTCAACGCAGCCAGTCTCTTTCCCATGTCGTAGCTGATATTGATATCCTTGTCGTACAACTTCATCATTTTAGGATCGTTTGAGAAGGACCGCACTGTTCTAATGTTGGATATGGACTCCTCAGCAGTGCTGGAAGCTTGAGCCAGAGCGTCCTGAAAGCGCTTCCTATAGTTCTTCACATATTTGCCTAAACAATAGAGCACTTGTAGTATAATACACCCTCTATGACCACACCCACTTTTATTGGCCACACCCACTTTACCAGTCACACCAATTTCACCCATTACCTGTATCTTTCAAGTTAACAAATACGATCAGTGGGGTACTTATCACCATGACAACTAACATAATGATAGGGTCTTACCATATTGGACTGCTCCTATGGCTATGATGGGTACAACTGACAGGAGGACGGCAGTCAATTTGGGACTCTGCCAGAACATCAAGCCCAAAGCCATCAACATTTGAAGAATATAGCGGACAAGCATGGAAATGTTGACGGTGACTGCATTCTGCACTGCCTGAGTGTCAGAGGTCAGTCGACTGATCAGCTCGCCAGTTCTAAAAGAAGACACAAGTAGTGATGAAATGAGGCAGTTCTAAATAAAGACACAAGTAGTGATGAAATGAGGTAGTTCTAAAAGAAGACACAAGTAGTGATGAAATGAGGCAGTTCTAAATAAAGACACAAGTAGTGATGAAATGAGGCAGTTCTAAATAAAGACACAAGTAGTGATGAAATGAGGTAGTTCTACACTTGACCCTTTGAAGGCTTGCTGCAGCACATGGTGTCTGTAGTGGCAGAGCTGAACTTACCTGCTTACATCAAAGAACCCGACCTCCTGATGCATAACTGAAGCAAACAGCTACAGAAAGAGGCAAAATAACAGAGAATGCCTAAAGAACAAATCACAGATAATCTAAAACATCATTTTCCTAAATGTGGTTGAGGAGACTAAATCACAGAGCTTTGTATGTGTGTGTTCAATTGAAAAGCGTTCCTATTTTATGTACATACATCACACTGCTCACAATATAGTAGCCATCCATACATGTAACAGTCAACCAATCACAACTGAAATCAACACAGAAACTAATACACTAGTCATACGCCTCTCAGAGGTAGCCATTTTGAAATGCTCAAATGTGTACAAACCTTCCTTCTTAGCCGTGCTACAAATCGTTCTCCTGCAAGTGTGAAGAGCCAGGACCTCAAGAGGGTGGCCACAGACCCCACGGTGAAGATGCCAAGCAGAATGAGAGTCTCCTCGGAGAAGGGCCAGATGTCAAAGGGACACTCCGTTGTGCCATTAATAGTGTGGTTACTACATGAACCAACAGAAGATACACATACTGTACAGTGCACTTAGAGGATTACTTTAAGAAGAAATCACAAGGGGGGACTATAGGAAATTTTGAGGGCAATAATAAAGTTAAATATATTCATTAGCCAAATATTTTTAAGAGGGGTAAGCACACTTCTTCCTCGCCCCCCAAGGGACACCATGGATTACTATACAAACATGTATGTATGTATGTAGACAGGTACTGTACATGGTTACGTCAGCAAGAACTGCCCCTCCCTCCCCACAGTCAGGTCCACTCTCTCCACTCCCCACAGTCAGGTCCACTCTCTCTACTCCCCACAGTCAGGTCCACTCTCTCCACTCCCCACAGTCAGGTCCACTCTCTCCACTCCCCACAGTCAGGTCCACTCTCTCCACTCCCCACAGTCAGGTCCACTCTCTCCACTCCCCACAGTCAGGTCCACTCTCTCCACTCCCCACAGTCGGGTCCACTCTCTCCCCTCCCCACAATTACCAAGTGAGGTCCCTGGGTTGAGCTTGGTCAATGACCTTGCCAAAGTACAGAGGAGCCAGCGACCAGGAGACTGATCCAACTATTAGAAAGGCTATACCAAATGCCATGATACAATACTCCTACGAAATAAAACGGAGACCACATTTTACATTTTGCACATATAACCATTCAAGAATGATAACAACAGTCTAACACATAGGAACGTTGCCAATAGCAACAGTCTAACACATAGGAACGTTGCCAATAGCAACACAGTCTAACACATAGGAACGTTGCCAATAGCAACACAGTCTAACACATAGGAACGTTGCCAATAGCAACACAGTCTAACACATAGGAACGTTGCCAATAGCAACACAGTCTAACACACATGCACCAGGAGGTTCCTAACTCACTGGTTGGGCCAACGCAATGAGTCTCTTTATGTCTGCTCTACCAAACCTCCTTTTTGAATTTTTTGCTGCCTCTACTTCAGTCCCCTCTCCGTTGATGACGGCAAAGATGTGCAATGCTCTTTCGACCCTGCTCAGCAGCAGCCAGGCAGCCACTGACAGTATAACCTCTACTAAAGGCAGTACTATAGCAACCACGCCAAGTACCTTATAAGCCACATGCATCCTCACAGACGCCTCGGGCCAGTATTTCACAACAAAACCCAGTTTGACAAAACCGTACACACAGCAAACCAAAGACACCAGAACGACCACTCCCAACTGTAACGTCACGACAAATGGCCTTTCTCCCGTATGACTGCCACTGAGTCTCTTTGTCAACTTTCTGAGGATCCATTGCTCCAAGAATATCAAGGACGCCGCCAGTATTAACCCTCTGACCACAGCAATGCACGCGAGGTCAAACGTGGAATCAATAAACTCGAAATGGGTAACGTTGTCCTCCAAATACTGTATACTCCCTGCTGCCAGCCATAGCACTATGCAGGCGATCGCATCGATAGACACCACGAAAAGGAGGAGAAAGATTACAATGGGAAGAGCGAAGAGTCGCCTCCTAATGGACTTGGGTGCAAGTGCTCCGTGTACTTGGACTTGATTCTCCATCTCAGATCTTACGACAAAGTACTGGCGAGGGCAACTATACGTTGTGCCAGTTTATTCGACAGTACACACACAGCTGTAATTACGCAATACTTAGTCACGTTCCAGAACATGCGTCCAGAAACCCCGTCCTTTTCTAGCAATGCCTCAGAAACATTGAATCAGTTTTCTTACTAATCAATTATCAAATTGCATCTGCACTACGGTAGATTTATAAGGCAATTGCTAGCTAACGTGGAATTAAAAGCAAATATTTGGCTAATAAATTAATTGAGATCCAATGTTATTTTAAATTCATGATTAATTGAATCTACTGTAACTGTGATTTTACTTTTACAAATGTGTAATTAATCTCCTGGACAGTCTCCCAATCTCACAACACATTCAGTATAATTATAATTACATGTTTTGTGGGTAGAATAGATTCTTTACAGTAGCTAGTTAACTCCTGAAAACTAGAAAGATATTCCTAATTGAGCCAACAACAAGGTATCACACACTAATATACTGTTAACACTTTAATTTGGCACCAAATGAACACCAAGTGTAGACACACACAAGTATAGGAGTGATGAATGTGGGTATTAAAAAAGCAAAAATAAAAATATATAATTTTGGAAAATTGCAATAAAACAGTCATACTAGTATGACTTTTAATACATACTAAAAGTCTCTCACTGTTGACAAAATTAATTGAACAACCTTATGCTAATGCTGTTCATGTTAACTCATGGCACCTTATTGAACAATCACAGTAACTGCAGTTCACTATCCCATCATCATCATTCTCAAATGCAAAACACTCACAACAGTTACGACAAACACCTAATTGCACATGCCTACCGCGAGCATGGCCACAATAATCACACCAGATATCCTTTTCATGAGATTGAAATACTGCACAATCACAATTGGACGCAGTACACCTGCCTCTGTAGGTACATTTAGAAGTACCTTCTTCCTCAAACCTTTGACCAAGTACTTCAGATTCCATCAACTGCACTTTTGTCACAAATTCTTCAAGCTGCTCTGTCACAAGAGAGAGATGTTCATGGACTTCATCCTTCAAGTGCTGTGGCAGTTTGCTTCTGACAAATCTCTCCTGGCATCCATGTTTCCTGTAGGTGCATGAGATAACTTGCAGTGGACACTCATTCAAATGTTTCTCTACCTCTCCGCGAGGCATGCACTGATCATTGCATCTATTAGGACAAATTACAGGATATTTTAGGCACACACTGTCGTAATGTCTCCCAATCACTTCTTGGTAGGTTGCGCTGTAAAAGCAATACTTGCAAGAGTATGGCCTTAGAACACAATTTTCCTCAATATGCTTCTTGATTTCAGATCGCCTTGCCTTCGCCCCACAATTGTGTGGACAAGATAAAGAGACGTAAATACACTCGCCTTCCATTTTACCTCGACTAAGATGTTCATTAATTTCCTGAACTGTACCCTCCCAAGAACATCCGTCTTCACGATAAATGCAGTAAATTTTCAAACTAAGGACCTTTCTCTTTTCCTTCAAGTCGCGCATAAATTGAAAGCTTTTACTATTACATATTGGACATCTAAATGTTTGCTTTTTCGCCGCCTTAAGGCAACTCTCACAAATGTGATGGCCGCAACATCCCGTGAGCTGGGGATCCTTAAAAACAAGCAGGCAAATAGGACACTTCAAGTCTTCATCTGGCTTCTCAATGAAAGTGTAAGCATAGATACTCTATACTCCGTAACCGGGATTGGAAACTCGAGTAATGTATAGTTTTTGTATTATAACAATGCACGCGTTTAGTATAAATACAATTGTTACGTCACTTCCGACGTGACCACCTATGTTAATAAACTTACACAACGGTGAAAGGTGACCTGCCGTTTCACACTCACAGTGAAACAACAGAGCATCTTTTTTCCACATGACTCTTCTAGCGCAACACTAAATAGACTAATGCGTGTAACAAAAGCAAATTTTAGGTTAAAAACAGAACGTTTAAATGACTTTTACAAACTTAATCTCACAGCAAAACACCCAAGCCGCTACTCTATGGCAGAGACAGCAACGAAGTTACATGCTGTATCACAACAAACCTTCTATCAACGTAATCGTCCTAGTTGTCTACGTGTACTCGACAGTGTTACCTGCCAGTCTCTCCCAAAATCGCTTGATTTCTCCAAAAAAATCACTTAAACTGCAGTCCATCCACTCTGCGCGATCTATCTCGGTCATGCTACAGTCAAAAATCGTCCGGTTTGCACTATTCCCCAGCGCGAAGAAGGCTCTATGTTATAGGCAGCCATTTGGAACTAGTATAATGTCGCTTTCGGTGATATACGAGCTTCAATCTGCCCCCGAGTTGGTGTTAATTGAGGCAGGAATGCAATTTGCGTGGGCGTTCTCAGACCACAACGAGTGCCTTTATTTTAAAACAATGAGCTTACACAGCATATGAAAATTATATTATATACATTAATTTACTGTTGTCTGTTGCCTTGCAGGAATAACTGCTTTCGCAGAGGAGCTTTTCCTTTAGTGGCTCCCCTAGTTGCTTCTTTGTATTCTTCAAGAAGTCTTGAAGCTATTGAATAGCCTCTCAATGTTACCCATAGTTCAATCAAATCTCTCAACACGACATTGCCTTCTTCTTCATTGAGGTCAACACTTAGCATTGACCAAAGGAAGAGGACATCTTCATCATGCAACACAATAAACATGACTTCTTTCTTTGAAAGGGCAACACCACCTGGTGAGAGGCTCTTCTTCAACATTGGATATATGCTAACTTCTAATTCCAAGAAAAAGTCATACACCTCCTGTGACACTTCAAAGAGTCCACCACGATCAACAACTCTCAGCCATGTAGTGGTGTACTCTAGAAAGTCTTCCTCTTGGTGTGCATCCTGATCAACATCTGTATTTGCTGCCATGGTGTCTAAAGTCTGGCAGATACTTACAGAATTTTTCTTATTATATTTCTTCTGCAGCCTCTTGATAACATAGCCAGCTATATATCGGATGGCATTCTCTTCAATTGTGTCGATATTTCCCTTCCTTTCCATCTTCTCCTGATACCTGCTGGTGGTAATGTCATTGTCCTTTCTGTACATCTCCTTTAATAGTGACACAGTGTAATCCAATGTAGCCTTTTGAACCAGGATAGCGTCAATATCCCCACAATGGGTCTTCCAAATAAGTGGCAGCTGTTGCAGTCTAAACTGATGATATTGTGGCCAAAGGGAGATCTGAAATGGACTATAGCTAGATTTAGTAGGTAGAGCCATAAGTAAAGCTGAGAGTTCCTTATGGAGGCTTGCATGTAGCAATTGCAGCACATTGGGTGACTGTAGCAGCTTCTCTGCCTGTCTTCTAATGCTGCAGTGACGAGGGAGCTTTTCGCTTGAAAAATCGTCGGTACACAACTTACGGAGTACAGTCACAAATGATTCAAACTGAAAACAAGCCATTTCGATAGCCGAAAACGACTGGCAACACCTCGAATCGCTACGCAACGATACCGGAAATAACGGCCATTTTAATCGGAACGGCGGACATTTTAAAACCGGAATATTAACAAACGTGGTCACGCGTTATCGTTCCGAGTTTCCAATCCCGGTTACGGAGTATAGAGTATCTATGGTGTAAGAATATCCGCCCATATTGTTGGCCATTTTTGTCAATTAGTCTCGCAGATTCCAGACCGATATTAATTCCGTTCCTATCGCGATATCGCTCCATGCACGAAATACCACAAAAATGGAGACAAAGACCAGTATTGTCCAAGAAGGTTTTAATGTTGCCAATAACGATCCAAACGATTACCGGGTGTTTAAGGATAAGGTGGAGGGTGTGTTGACCACACTGCTGCACTCTGCAGATCGCTTTCAGCCAATCACCAAACGGGAAGACAAGAGCGTGCTACCTTTGGAGGTCGTAAAGGGGGAGACACAGGGCAAGCTTTTAACAACCCACAAAGGAGTATTTCTTATGAAGGGACCGCATGATATAGCACTTTATCATCAGTTTCTGTGGCACGTCAAGCCTGCCACCATTATCGAGCTGGGTGTTTTCCACGGGGGATCCGCTATTTGGTTTGGCGACACTGCGAAACAATTGGGGATAGAATGTAGAGTGTTTGCTATCGACATCGACCTTTCTCTAGTCTCCGAGAAGGTGCATCTTGTCAAGCCAGATAATGTTACCTTTTTGGAAGGGGACTGTTTCAAGATTGAGCAAGTACTTACTCGCGAAATGGTTTCAAAGTTTGCCCATCCGATTGTGCTGATCGATGACGCTCATGCTAATTCTCCCGGTGTTATGCAGTATTTTCACAGTTTTTCCAAGCCAGGAGATTACATTATCATTGAAGACACATCTTTCCTCAATCCCACAACTAATGGGATGGGTCTAGATCTATTTCCTGAGCTAGGGTGCCAACACCCACAGAATCCAGCAGCAAAGATGAACGAGCTAAGAAAGTTTATGGAGCAAAATGAAGGGAAATATTTGGTGGATACATTCTTTACAGATTTCTATGGGTACAATGCGACTTACAATTGGAATGGCTTCATTAAGAGAGTAGCTTAACATACCAATGGTAATAAATTAAAAATTCTGAAAGATTATATTTTGATAAGTTTAAATACTTCATTTTGCAACTTATTTAATTGCCACCGGATGCACCATCCATTCCTACTAGTACTGCAGCTTTATAATGCTTCCAAATAAAGAGGTACATTGCTACGTACATTACTTATTCAGTATGCTATACTTGAACCACTTAAAATTTGACAGTTCAAATGTTTCATGCCATATGACATCACATAGCTTCATTTATATTAAAACCACAATTGCAAGATCCATGCGCTGATCATTACACCTGGGAAGTATATATGGTTGAATGATATTATCCACTTGCTATGGGCTACTCTGATCGATCATACAATACAATTTTAAAGAAAAGTAAACTTTAATTATAATTCCCTTTGTTGTTGTATTATCTGAAATGTATTACACAAATGCATATAATTCTCATTAATGTCGTACATTTAACCAATATATTAATGGCATAGAAATAGTAAGACATACATTCCAGCTAATAAATGTCCACACTGTAGAAACAGTTAGTTGTAGAGAAATCAGTTCACATACAACTTCCTTCAGGAATGACCAGAGTGGCTGTTCCAGTGCTACCAACCACGCATTTGTAGTACTTCACATCCGCAATACTGTCTCCTCCAACGGCTGCAGCTATGTAGACAGTTTCAGATTGAGCTCCTGTGATGATGACTGTAATCTTGTCATTATTATCACTATACGCAATGCTGCTGAATCTAGTTGTTGAAAGTGACACGACCTTCCCCACCTCACCTAGGAGGGTCAGATTGGTGTTAACAACAGGTGCAAGTGACCAATACTGGTAATCCGCTTCACCGCAGGAAGAGATATGAAAAGATGACGAGATATTCTGAGTAGCAGCAACACTTTCACCAAAAGTAGGTGTAAATGCCATGTACTTCGAGGGTGGCTTAACATCACTGGGAGTGGGCAGATCTGACAGTTTAAGAGTAAACAAATCCTCTATGTTGACTCCCAATACAAAGTAATACAAGTGACCACTCACCTAAAATGGACACAATAAAAGCAAAGACTAATTAACAATTGGTATAACATAGTACTCAATGATGAAACAACATCGGAAAATTGAGCAACATAAATGCTAACAAATTATAACCATAGCTGTGTAAATCAGTTTTGTAAATCATGAGTGAGAAAGAAACATAGATCACTGTTGCTGGGCAACTGGCTTGCAGTAGTTCTACAAAATAGCCCATATGGACCTCCTACCATATATGGAAAGTGATAACCATAAATTAACTTACAAATGCTCAAGCATGTGAAATGTGTCAGCCATTTTCTACAAGCTGTGATTGCGCAATGAATCATATCAGACTAGTACAACAGGTCACACTCACTATGGAATAGGATACCCAGAACTGGCCCTTGATGTCTCCTGAGCTGAGGGCTCTCTGAATGATTGTGAAATCATGACTCATAGCTGGACGAGTAGCCTTCAAAAGTCGGCCATCTTG
The DNA here is from genome assembly GCA_947172415.1 of Chondrosia reniformis. Taxonomy (NCBI): domain Eukaryota; kingdom Metazoa; phylum Porifera; class Demospongiae; order Chondrillida; family Chondrillidae; genus Chondrosia; species Chondrosia reniformis. The sequence continues at coordinate 815,968 of OX359193.1, forward strand.
CATGCTATATTTAAAGCAATATCTATGTATAATCACTACACAACACTAATCTACGATAACATAACAGTTAAAAATTTTAATCATTATGCTGTCTGGTATATACGTATGTGTAGAGAGCTAAAGGTACGTCTATGGGGAAGTAAGCTATACAATAGTACAGGACAAGCTGAACACTGCAAGCCACATGCTCTGACCATGTAGACATGATGAGAGTCTTGTTCATGTCTGGAATACTATCTCCAGGGCCAATGGGGCCTCCGGCCAAGCAAGCTGACACTGTCTCTAGTTCTGGGTAGGGCTCCGGCTTTGTGAACTTACATTTGGTCTGAGATGTCTCCGTGTGGAAGGTCTACAGAGCAACAAATACAAAACTCATGTCAACTTACAAGTAGTACACAAATAACAAGCAATGACAAAAATAATTCAATCAGTGAATAACTGTGCTGAAACTTGGAATACAACTACCACAAGCAGGTAGGTAAGTATAAGATGAAAATCATTAAAAATTCATCAAAAATGGGACAAACCCCCCTTAAACTGTTTTGTATCATGCACAGTAAAGCCAGTGTAGTGGTTGCCTAAATTGTTGATCATCTCCAAATTAAGTTGGCTAAATTGTGTAAATGGATCGTAGGTTTCGCTGCAGTATATACAAAGTTTTAGAATCTGTCATATATGTATTTCTTCAATTAAAACCAATCTTGTACTGTCAACAGGTATAGTACAATATAAGTATCTCTCTAAGGTACATTCTGAGAATGTAAAAGTCTTACATCTTTGAAGGCTGACAGTCCCAAAGCTTCTGCCAGTATAACTGTATCACCTATATTCCACTGTGTGTTTCCGGGCTGGTAGTCATCGCTCACCCGAATCTGTGTCACCACATCGATTAGGAGGCTCTGAAGATAGTGTTTGGGCCAAGCCATGCAGTATTGTATGGTGAGGCCATTGTCATAAGCCCCTTTACCCATTTCCTCCAACCAATCTTTTGCCAAATCAAATAGTTTCTATTGAGACACATGTGACATACACTTTAACTCATGTATACAAGTTAGGATAATAACTAAAGATTCATAACTATCCATTCAGTAGAGCTCACATGTAGGTACGTACGTAGCTGGTAACTCATACATACTAATACTTTATAGTGCTCACATAGGCAGCTAGTGCTCACATAGGCAGCTAGTGCTCACATAGGTAGCTAGTGCTCACATAGGTAGCTAGTGCTCACATAGGTAGCTGGTAAGTAGCTCCCAACGTAGTCCAGCCAGTCCTGTTCGTAGACCATCAGACCCCACTGAGATTTGGCTTGAGATAAGAGAAAATCCCAAAAACCATTTCCAGGGACTGGTAGACCAAGGGTCCCCTCTATGACAAAGTCAAACTTGCCTCCATTCTGTGACAAAGTCATGGAAAGAACTAACATCACAGGATGTATAAATTATTCCAAACATTGAAGTTTGGAGTGTGAGCATACATATGTTATTACTGCACATTAGGCTTTGCTGCACCATAACAAATTGTACTTTAATGACAATAATTAAGAGATGTCTCCTTACTCTGAAAATGCTGCACATTTTTATCTGATGTAATTATAATGTGTGAGGTTTCTATTACTCTTATCTGATTGCTCTAGTACAGTCCATATTTGGAGGTACGTACACAGAAAGACAAACCTGAGTAGCATAATCAGTGTTGTTGGCCCAGTATCGATTGTGTGCTACTATAGGCCAGCCAGTCTGCTTCACTACTGCTTCAATTCCATTTGGAAAGATGGATGGCATTGCTGTCCAGTTCTTCACTCCATTACTGGTCCCTTTAAAGTACCACCACGAGTCAATCTTAGCACAAGAGAACAGCAAGTCGGTTAGGAAAGCTATTATTACTGAATGTATATACACACTTATGATTCAGAAAGGGTGCTTAATTGGGCAAACTATGTATAACCATACATACGTACCTATCCATGGGCATCATCAGAACATTATAAGGAAGTGCATGGTTAAAGTGGAGTTCCTACAGCTATGCATTGTACTATCTTGCGCCTATCACATGAACAAATGCACCTCACTATACCATACGTAGGTTAGTGTCACTGATCCATTTAAACATATTCACACAATCTTGTCAAAACTAACTTGTAAATATTTAAAAGGAATACCCTCCTTGTCAGCATATTCCTTCACAGCAACCATTGCATCTTCGTAATTGGCATAATCGCCAGTGTAGTAGTAGTAGCACGCTCCATTGTCCGTCCAGTATCTAATAAGCCAACCACATATACATATACAGAGACCACTTCACTAGTGTACTGACCCAAGGTTGTTAATGGCAACAGAGTCTAGTGTACTTACCCAAGGTTGTTAATGGAATAGTCCTTTGTTCTGTATGTCTGGTCCTTTTTGGTATAAGCCCTCATTAATCCTCCCCACTCCAGCACAGTGTCCACAATGCCACTACCAGCATACAACATGACCTCAAACATTGTACCAGATGGAACCTGGAGCCAAAATGAAAATCTAACATGAAGCAGTCTCCACCTTACAGACCTTAAAAATGGAGGCTCTCTCAATCCACTAGGGACTAGTATACATATATATTTCAAGCAACAGCAAGAGGTCATATCTTGGCCAATCCACTAGCTCTCCATGTCTATGCATATGGGTGAATGAAGGTGGCATGTAATTTGATTACTGAGTTAAAAGCTCCTCACACCTTTTCCCAACAAATTTCCCATTTTTAACTACATACAAGACCAACCTTGTTAGCAAATGACCACACCCACATCTGGGGCTATTAAAAAGACATGTTGGCAAGCCACACCCACTTCATAGCTTACTACAACCTTGCCTTAGTAAGATATCAGTCTCAGCAATCGGAGAAGTGAGACATTACTTACTTTATTAAGAGCTGCTATCGGACCAAATCCTATCACATTTTGGTTCTTGTTTGACTTCCAGGTATCCTGATTAAAATTCATAAAGTTGTTGCTCGGGGAAACCACCAGAGTGTTCAGCTGCTGTTTGTCAAAGAAGATTACTGGAAATCCTCCATCGATTGAGCCGTACACCTCATCAACCGAGTTGAGAGGACCAAACTTGGTCTTAGCTCCCACTACACGAGCAGATTAGCTATAACCACCAGTAGAGATTATCAAAACCACAACCGTTTCTAAGCACAATAATTAGATATAAAACTAGTTATGGTCACACATACTAAGACCCTTTCGATAATTATCCCTCAAATATATTACTTGTCAATGCTTTCATCTTTGGCCTGTTTCTTGTACAACTATCATCTCGTAACGTATTTAGATTCAATTACTAGTTTTGTCACCACTCTGTATGCCTCTCGAGAGCACTATTATTGGATTGCCTCTTCTCCAACCCTGTCCATGTCAATATGGACAAAATTAAATTCGATTCACACAAACAGAAGTACCACTGGAATCACCAATAGGTCACCATCATGTTAAACCATGCCTCATGCTGCCATTATTGGGTATAATGGACTAATTGGCCATTTGAGCAGTTCAATTACATACTTGTATACAAACTGCAATTGACAATTCATTTAAAGGCTCTTACTTCATTTACAAACATTGCGCCATAAACTGCAATTGGAACTGTGTACATATAGCAGTGTCTACAAATACAGCTCTTAAAAACTTGCATGTCCCACTTAGGGCCACCCCCACCTAACATTGTCTTGCAAAGCCAGACCAGCTGGTGATTAATGATAAAATGGCGAAGCTTACTATTTCCCGAATACGTCATCCATCCTCTGTCTCCAGAATAAGCAGACGAGTCAAGAGGAATCAGTGAGGGAAAACTACAACTGATGCCAGTTGGCTGTCCCGCGGTATTAATCCAATCCTTTCCAGCGTACGATCTGAAAAGAACTATCGGATTTTCACCGTAAAACTTCATTACCTCCGTGTGCAGGAGAATACTGTTCTGCTTGTTCACCCAGGTGTACTCCCACGCAGTGTATTGCCCAAATGGATCAAGATTTGAGTTGTACTCTTGGAAAGTCTTTAGAAGAAGCGATCCATCTTCAGTGGAGTATCGCTCGTCTCCATCTGTCACGAATATCGGTCCGGACCTAAACCAGAAACCCGGAGTTATCCAGTTGATTCGAAAGCCTATTTCAAACGTTCCATTTGGGTAAATTTCTAGGAGAAAGTTTTGCCTTGGTGGTGCTGCTGTAGTTATTGAACTAACTACAACAACAGCTAGCAGTACTTTGATAGTAATACCCATTTTTATATGGGCGTGGTTTATAAGGCCGACCCAGGAGCTCGTTTCTATAGCAACCAACTAGAAATGGCTACCGCAACAGTTGGTCCGGTGCCTACACTTAAAGTTTCTACGTTTCGCCAGAGCTCGAGGGGGAGGGGTAATTTGCACGACGAATCAGTTACATCAACGTCAACAACTTTGAGTACTGTTCAAGATGATTTGACAAGAATATTAGAACCTTCTATGAAGAAATTGACAACGGTAGAATCTCAACGTATCCTTTCTGTATTGGATGAGTGCATCAAGAAAATGCATATTCTCTCGGCGCTCCCGGTAATTCTTCGAGATCTACACGTAAGATTTGCGGTTTCCTTCGGTTCTGAGGTGGTGCAAGTTTTGGAAGAACACGATCGACTGCAGCGAGAGTACTTTGAGGCTTTGAGGGAGAAGGGAGAGACCTTGGGAAGCATTGAGGCACTGACACCCGCAACCAGCCAAATTAGCATTCCAGAGTCTCCAGGTTCAGCCAGCAACTTGAGTATTCACAAACCTCGAAAGCTTGAGCCACTTTTGAGCAAACCTGTTCTCATTAGAACGGAGGAGGAGCTGCAAGTCTTATTGAAGCACTCCACACGTAATGTCCTCAGAGTAATTACCCGTGATCCAGCAGCCATGGGGGTTACCATGGCAATCCAACCAGAACCAGCATCCCATCATTCAGCCTTGTTTACAGAGCTGCAGAGTTTAAAATTCGTTCTGTTGGAGCGACTACTCACAACACATCAGGAGAAGGAAAATCAGAAGCAAAGGATAGATGAACTATCTCAAAAGTTGCAAGACACGACTGCTACTGTCAACCAATTGGAGTTAGAACTCTCGGAAGCCGAGAGACTGCGAAAAGAAGAGAAAGACAAGCATGATGCTCAGATTAGCAAGTTGAGAATGAATATACACAAAGTGGAGAAGTTAGCTGAAGACCTTGACCAGAAGGTTAAAGTGGATTCTGTGAAGCAACTGGAAGGAAATAAGAAGGTTCACGAGACAAAATTAAACAAACTTTCATCTGAATTTGCAACAGAGAAGAAACAGTATGATTCTAATGTGCTAACCGACAGAGAAGAAGAGCTAAAGTTGAGAAAGGTAACAGTGAATGGTCTTTTCCCAAATTAACTACATTTAAACACTTACATAAAACTAGATGATAGGGATTCTTCTAACTGGACCAAACCTACCTTGAGATGTGTAGTCTTTTGAGTGTATGTTTCTTGAGAATTGATGTTTCTACCCTGGGGGTCTTATTCAGTGACTGATGGTGACTGCAGGACTTATACAAATGTATGCAAATGTACTTCTTTGTATGTGTGTACTTGTAGAAAGTCTTCAAACGTGAGACTGAGGTAGATAATTGGATTACCAAGTACGACTCTGAGATGGGCGAAAAACAGGTGTGTCTTGCTAATTGCTACAATATGTTAATAAAGTTTATAACATGAGCAATCCAAAACACCATTTTCCTATCTAAGTACATCATTTGTACATTTGTAAATGAATGTCTGCCTTCATTCCACGAGTTCTGTTTTCATTGTTTGCCATTTCCATTCAGAATGAACTGGAGGAAGTGGAGTCACAGTTTCTTACAGAAAAGGACCAACTCAAGGAACTCACTGAGAAGTTTGCAGTCCTAGAAATAGAGTACAACCATGTTCAAGAGGAGAAGAGGATTGCCCGAGAAAAGGCTGAAGAAGCAGAAAAGAAAATGAGTCAAATGATGCGAGCAGCCACTATTATTCAGTCATGTTGGCGAGCTTATAAGTGCAGAAAATCACTTAAAGGGGACAGTCGCAAATCAGGGAAGAAAAAAGGAAAAGGAAAGGGAAAGGGTAAAAAGAAGAAATAAACATTGTTGTCCTGTTGTACATGTATATATGCTACTGTAATATGCGGATTCATTTATACTCGTATACGTACGTACGTATACATACACTGTATAAGAAACTGAGATTTTTACTCAAACTCATTTGAACAATTGGAAATCGAAATTGAAAATTATTTAGACGAAGAGGATGAAGATTAACGAGAAGACCGTAGCCAGTTTCGCTGTTTGTTCCTCGCCTGTTGACATGGAGGGATATCTTTTCAAGCGCGGAGAGCTAAACAAAGGTTTTCAAAGAAGATGGTTTGTTCTGAAAGGTAATTTACTATTTTATTTTGAGAAGAAACAAGACAAAGAGCCGGTAGGCCTAATTGTGCTAGAAAACTGCAGCGTTCAGGCGTCGGAAGTGGATAAATACGCATTTGAGTTGCTATTCGAAGGCACCAACACTCGTACATATGTACTTCAAGCAGATACTGAAGAAGAACTGGACTTGTGGATGAAGTCGGTTGCGCATGCCTCCTACGAGTATCTCAAAGCGATAGTGCAAGAGTTACAGGGTCAGCTGGACACAATCATGTCAGATAGAATGCTGTATAAGGAGAGGGAGGCCAATGGCGGGAACAAAGGGAAGGTGAATGGCAGGGCTACTGTCAAAGAGATCTCTTCTCGCTCGGAAGAGGTTGATGAGATTCCACCAGAAATCCCTAAAAAGATCAGGAGTTCCTCTGTAGCCGTATGTGTACCTTCACTACCTACTCATTCCTCAGACTATACCCTTCTGGAAAAAACGAAGAAGAGTCACTCGGTGGATGGTCCACCCTTTTCAGACGAAGATAACATAGACGAGGAGATTCCCCCATTTCCCATTCCCGAGGAAGACGATATTCTTCAATCTCCCCCGTTCACTACTCCCCTCTCCCCTTCACCCGAGGTTGATCCTACGCCAATCATGGAACCCATAGAACCACATGGGGAGAACCCTATCGTTAAGTTACAATCAGTAACCAATGGAGAGACTAAGAAGATTGAGGACAACTCTGATAATTATTTTGAATCCTCACCCCGTCGAGTGCGGTCAAAGGTCTTGGTCAATTCGGAGTCTCCGTTGATGAAGCGAAACCAGCGTTCTTTGTACACAATCCACCACGAGCTTGGTGATGCCCTCAAGGTTCTGAACCCTGAGATAGCCGATCAGTTTCCACCATTGCCAACACACCACACCAATCATTAAACTATGTATAGTTGCACTGTAATAAATTATATGTCACTATATGTGTTTGTCTGTACAAACTGGAAAATAATAAATCTACTTATCTATTTCTATAATATGGTAGACTATATTTTTATTGCTATATATAATTTATCTGTACAATTAATGGATAATTTGTATCAAGAGCCATTGTAAAATAATACCACTGATGTGATTGCTATGAATGATCATGACTTGATGTATATACGTGTATTCATGGTCTGATCACTAATCTATGAATAAACTACACCATTTTTCCCATGCCTATAATTAATGTGCATATAAGGCTAATGACTAGAATAGACTAAAGTATAACTTTCTAAGGTTTGTTATTCATTGTAAATTAAGGTCAGGTATGTACATTTCCACAAATTTTCATTGCATTTACAATAGTGGTATTCAAATCTATTTGTTTCACTAAATATAAGTTATTTTGTTTTGAGTAAGAAACAGAAATTTACAGATATTTATGGTTTAGAATGACAAATAAAAAGAGTTCAGTCTGAATAAATAATTCAAGGGATAAAATTATGTTCTTTGTCTTTTTCCCTCCTTTATGGGAATCACAAACCTCTGGGGGACGTACAGAGGAGGGGAATACCCTTCTGGGTATGAGGTGTCCTCAAATAAAACGGCATAATCATGATCTACCTATAAATTAAAAAGTTTACAACAATATTTGAACGCATGCAAATACATACAACTACAGCTAGTAATATACAACTGTTCACAGATAAGAAAAGACATATGAGTGCTCTCCAGAGAGGTACAGTGTTAAATTAGAGATAGAGAACTAGTTTTATATAGTTGTAGTCACATGTTTCTCATATACTTACATCTGTAGGTTGTTCATGAATAATAGCTTTATAAAAACATGTCGTTTGAGGATAAAGAGCCAACACAGTCTGTAGGAAAGGTAGCATGAAACAGCTTGTTTTACAAGTAGCATGAACCATTGAAAAGGATCATCATTTAGGAAGTAGGTAATATCACATATATACAAGTTCTACAGTGGTAACTACTATTGGTAAAGTACAATTCTTCTTTTGGACAATCCACGCACACCACAATCAGAAATGAAATATTTAATTGCAACGTTTCACCCACAAGCCTAAAGAAGCCCATGTGGGTGAAACATTGCAATTAAAATTTCATCTGTGATTGTGGTGTGCGTGAATCGTCCAAAAGAAGAATTGTACTTAATCAACAAAACCTGCACAATAATTTTTATGAAACTACTGTTGGTACTTACATACGTAGGCTCAAGATAATTATTCTGCATACTTACCTGGCCTTTCTTAAATAATGCTTCTATGTGCTTTTGTGGATCTGCCTTGTACTGTGGCAGGGGAATTACCCTTCTTCTGTTAACTTGATAGTGGCTAGCAGAAGAGAGATATCTGACAAAAATGATGAATTAGAGGATGACTTACTAAACCTCATAAATGGAAATACAAATATTGGTGGAAATGCATTCTTGTGGTTTGGCAGCTTTGAGCTACTAATTTATGGGCAATCAAATCATTTAAGGGTTACGGAATTTCATTATTACTATAAAATGAAAAGCATAAAAAAACAAATACAAGGATTTGCCAAACATAATTCCTGTGTGCCTATATTGTATTTTCAATTCCTCACACACAGTTTCAAAACTGTTTTCACATTCAAATGATTGGTCAAGCCTAAAGCAGTATTCATAATACCCATACAGGGTCAAGCTCTCAATTTTGTATTTTATTTATGGCTCGCTTGGTGCAGAATACACATACCCGGACTCTTTACCATCTTCATCAAAATCATCCACTGTATACTTGTGATGATGCGAATCATACTTGACCACTACAGCCATTATCCACTGTTCCTCGCCATCATCCATCTTCACCCTAGCTGCAACCTGCATACGTATACGTACAAATATAGATGAATAGCTTTTACTTGTAACATACATATAAGGATTGAGCCAAGAATTTAGAAAAGATCAAGAAAAGATTCCCAGGGTCACTGATGAAGGGTGAAATTCCCAGAAACAGCTGTCTGGCCCAGTGGAGCAGGAGAAGAAAGAAAAGAAAAGTCTCCAGGACCTGTATCTTTATCCAAAGCTCTCTCCAGATTTAGTTCCCTATAGGCTTTTTAAAGTGTAGGCATAGCATGTAGGAAAGTGGTGTATTATATTATTCATATGACTATATAGCATGTACTACATTACTACACTTGAGACCTACATGGTCGTGAGGCTTGGCTTTGTATTTCTCATCCACAGTCTTACATCCACAGAGTGGAGGAGGGCTACAGGCCACAAGAGAGACCATTCACGTACATACTTACATACATTTAATGGGATTACATGGTACATACACATACCATGTAGTTTATCCTACGTATACACATTTGGCTGTCTATGTATACACACATTGGGGTGGGATGACATTCCATTGGCAAAGTAAAAATATTAGTATCTACGGATGAACATTTGTGACTATAAAGTATTAAACACATAGAATAGAGATTCATTGCTACGTTGTAACTACGATAGAGGAATTAGTGAGCAGGGTGAAACAATCAAGATTATTTCAGAACATTTCGGTTTGCAGACCTTCTTCAGCTGATAAAACACTGATTGGTTACATGCACACCAAACATAAAGAAACTATATATTAACACATATTATACGCTTGAATAATAATGCAGATGATAGATAGACTCCATTTTAGCAATCTGTAAGCATTTTGTATGAGCACCTTTCTCCACTACCTCCATGCCAGACTGATATACGGGCTGTCTGTTGGAGGATATTCATTAGGACTCCCTTTCTGATTGCTCCTCCCTTCTGTTTAAGCTGAGACTGCTCTTGACCTAAGAGAGAAGAAGAAGGTGAAATGTGGCAATTAGAGTAAGTGTAAGCAATTAAGAGAGAACCAACCTCTAAGAGAACCATTGTCATGTCAGCTAGCGTTCATGAGTAAATCGAATTCAGAATTAAAATAGAACTGAGTTATTACTATGTGATTCATATGTATACAGTAAAACCTCTGAAGAAAGGACACATTAAGGAGTAAGAATTAGTCCTTCTTAGAGAGGTTGGCCCTTCTTAGAGGTTATGCCTATATTCTTTGTCCTACATATTTTAAAATCAACCGGGGCAAGTAGTTTGTCCACTGTAGAGAGGTTGGCTGTTGTTTGGAGGGGGGCATGACAGTTGGGGTGGGCGTGATAGTTGGGGTGGGCGTGATAGTTGGGGTGGGCATGACAGTTGGGGTGGGCGTGATAGTTGGGGTGGGCGTGATAGTTGGGGTGGGCGAGATAGTTGGGGTGGACGTGATAGTTGGGGTGGGCGTGATAGTTGGGGTGGGCGTGATAGTTGGGGTGGGCGTGATAGTTGGGGTGGGCGTAGGAGTGGGTGTGACTCTTGTACTCAACCTCCTATGACTATGAACTCACTCTTTTTGGCAGCAACTTCATCTTTTATAGCTTTCACCTTGACCAGAGTTTGTGAAATGAGACTAGAAAATTTCAGAGATAAATTCCAATGTATTTACATACATGCTACATAGATTAAGGAAGATCCAAACACTTGTGTGTGCAAGACCATCTCAACTATAACTTTGGAACAGTTAGGAGAAATCCTGCAAATACAAATTAACTTAAATTGTTCTTGAGAAACTAAAAGTATTTGTACAGAAACAGTTTCATAAATACTCTTATTAATTAAACTAGTTTAATCAATTTAAATGATTAGCACAAACATGCCTATTGACATATAAAGTGACTCACGCATTTTCAGATTTTGCATTGTGCAAAGCATCTGTATACAGCTTGTGGAGCTTGTTTGTGTGACTTTGGTTCACTATATTGAGCAATAACTGATTAATATCCATATCAATGCGTCAGTAACACAGACGTGCTCTGTAATTTGTGTGTGTACAATATCATTAAAAGCACTCTGGCCATTTGGCCAGTTTCATGTATATTTAAAAAGATCATCCATGTATATGTACATATTAATTATTACACTAGTTTCCTACATACATTAAGTGTACGTCATTAATTAATTATTAAAACTCACATTTCCTTTCTGATCGGACTTTGTCATGCACCTTATTGATCGACACGTAGCTCTCTGCGCTTGTAGTTCTGGCTTGCTGCAAAGGAAGAACATAAAAACACGCTTAACAACTCTATACTCAAATTATTCTAATCTGTTTATAAAAACTACGAACACTCACATCAACTTGTTTCATGAGATCCATCAATTCACTTAGCATATCGTTTACATGTGGCAAGCTAGTCTCCGATTCAGTCTTCCCTGAAACGTTACTGTTTCCTTTAGGAATTACTGGAGGCATTTTCGTTGGAGCGATCTTACTGGCTACTGGAGGCCTAACTCCCGAGGCCATGCGTTTTCCCCTACTACGCATACTCCTGTAGTCAGCCATTTTGATACGCTAGGGGGAGAAACCCTAAATTATACAAAAAGGCGTAACTCAAGAAATTGAATTGATGCCATGTTCTTGCCTGGTCAACCCAACCCTATTCCATCAGCTTCTGCTCACTCTGACGTAAAGATATACAACGAGGTGAACGTGAAGAGCAATCATGATGTGGTGGACTACTGTCGCACCTCTCTCTCTATTATCGCTGGGTGCACAGCCGGTATTTTGGGATTAACTGGTTTGAGCGGGTTTGGCTTTTACATCGTGGCGTCGTTGTTAATGACCATTGCATTGGTTTTCAAGGCGGGGAAAAACTGGGAAAAATACTTTACGTCGCGGACCAGTCTATGGTGGGACGGAGTCTTGGGAGGAATATTCAGCTACATTTTGTTTTGGACTTTTCTTTATGGTGTTGTACATGTCTTTTGAATAATTTATAATATAAAGCAAAACAGGTTACAGTTAATGCCGTATTTCGACCTTTTCTGCTAAATTTTGAACTCAGCAGATAAAAACATAATCCCAACTTCAACAGTTAAATGCCAAAGTAGCATATATACCATGGCCAGTACTGTATGATTACCTTTATCACATGAGCACTATCTTGTGTTCAATTTTCCAGATGTGCTAAGTCGCACTGTTGCAAGCACTGCCACCCCTAATTCTAACTTGATCATTTATTATATTGGGGGGCATAAACAGATACAATACACAGAGTAGTCCATAGAGTAAATTGTCAAAGAAAGGTCATTGCAAAAAAGTTTCATGACAGCATGCTAGCCCATAAATGTGCTTATGGAACTTTGTGTCTGCACTGGCATATATCCACAAAGTATTATATTGTACCTACGTATGTTAGTCCCGCGTAGTCCAGACCAGCTATTTCGCCGACCGTGTGACGTCATCAAGAAAATATGGAGGCGAAATAGCGGTCTGGGCCATGCGAGACTAGATATAATATATGTAATGTGTCAGTGTCTGTGTAGTATATTCTTGCCTCCAATTCACGTCTCAAGTACAAAGGTAGAACATGGATAAAAATAACTACACAACAGATACAGTATGTAAAGACATGGAAGGGTAACAAAAATAACTGCACACCGTCTTTTAATGTACTGATAAATATTGTAGAATGGGCATTAATTGAAATAAATGCTGTATATATATATTCATATATATATATATTATATATACTTCAAAAACAGATGATCTAACAAAAGGCAACTATTTCTGTTTAAAACGCGAAGATTCATCATTTGATTCATTTTTCTCAGATTTATATTGGATATTAGTTAATTGTAGAGTTGATTCCGAGTTGTCACTGTTGTTTTCGTTAACAGAGGACATTAGTGATATGGCTATAGCATCTGGTGAAAAGGTTTCGTGGTCAAATGCGTCAGAAGAAGCAGGAAGGTTGTAATTTGAAGGGTCAAAGTTCATTTCAGGTAACAAGTTATCTAGAACACTGCCATCAGGAAGTTGCTCATTCATTTCTGGTTCCTGTTCTTGCTTGAGAGATGTTTTGAAATTAGTTAAAATGCTTCCTGCTTCACTTGTGTCTTCTTGTTCATTCTCTTCCGGACTACTTTCATCATTGAAAACAGGTGGAGCCACTTCTTCTCCAAGTTTACCTAAGTGTTTCTCTCTGTCAGACTCAGTGTGGTTAACGGGTAAGCTAGTGTCCATTTCTTCCACTCCATTGCAGTTTGAATCCGACTTGATATCATTTTCTTCCTTCCCTTCTGAAATACCTGAACTGCTGCAGCCATCAACAGGTTTATCAGCACTGTTGTCAAGAGGCAAGGTCCCGGTGCTACTAGTGCTGGTTGATCTAGTAGCACCAGGAGTGGTTAATACTGGCTTGGTAATCTCAGCACTATCTTTGGCAGGTTTTGGTGGCGTTATGTTGGGGCTGGTGGCAGCCGAGTCTCCCTGATGTCTGGGCATAGTAGTTAAACTTGGCATTGTGGGTTTGGTTGCTGAGTTTGGGGAGAGAACAGGAGGAGACAAGATTGGTTTCTGGGGAGCTTGTTGCTGCGACTGCTGATGAGAGTTGGGCATCATGTGTGATGGAAATGGACCATGAAAGGTGGGCACCATTGGGAATGGTGGGGTAGCATAACCCTGTGGAGAGGGATACACCAGTTTCCCTGAAGAAGAGTATATGACTCCAGGACCAGGAAATACGGGGAATCCCCAAGGAGGGGGCTGGTGTGGTACCCACTGTTGCGAACTACTCGATGTGGACCCAGGATAGGAAGACTGAGATAAAAAAAATCCATATTGGATGGAATGGTGTCCATCAGGTGATGTAAAGCCGCTACCTGGAACAGCAGGCTTTCCTTGTGGAGGTTTTCCACCTTCCATCAGCATAGGTGGTGATTTCTGGGCAGACAGACCTGTTGGTGTAGTTGGCACATTCTTTGTTACTTCTGCTTCGCTGCTTCCCTTCAGGTGAGGTGCAGCGGCAGCCACATTGACCAGGGTCTCAAAGTCCGCACCTGGGGTGGAGGACGTAGCAGGGCTACTACTACTGTTGACCTTCAACCCAGCTGTTCCAAGAGTGGGTGATATTGCCGGCTTGGGTTTCAGAGGGCTAGTTAGGTACTTTGCAGGAGGTGTTCTCACATAGGTAATGGGGGAAGCTGCTTTGGTGGTGCTAGCACTTCTACTCCTAGCTCTGGGTCCGGTCTTCTGGTCAGTTAAAGGCACCTGGAGGCTGGGGCCGGCTGGGGAGAGGAAGCTAGGCTGGAGACGTTGAGATGTACTATTACTTCTTTTTGAACTGTTGGGTGGACGACCTCTGGGGGCTTTCACAGGAGACAAAAGAGGCGAGACACGGTTAGAAGAGGAGTGGCTAGGCATTGTTGGAGAGACAACGGCAGCCGCAGCCGCTATTAGGGAAAGCCCTGAAGCGGCAGTGACATCTACATTGTGAAATAACATGTCTTGTGTCAAGCAGTATGTGTGATCATGTAAGGCAACTTCAGATGGCACTGTGGCACCTTCAACAATCTCTGCAGCAGTGAAGAGAACATCAAGAGAATCTTCAGATAATCGATGTGACTTTGAAATTGATCGCTGTATCTGATGAAACTTTCTTCGTTGAACAACCTTACCAACTTGTACAGAAGGCTCCTCATCGGTCTCGTCAGAGCTGACAGCTGTTTTGGTGCTGGAGGTGTCTGTTTCTGTTGCTGAGTCTGATTGGGATGCTTCCTCTCCTTCAGTATCCACGGAGATGGTCTGCTTCAAGCGGGAGGAGGATCGAGACCTCAGGACATTGGAGACTAATTCAACTGATTTAGATTCACTCTTTCGCTGAATCCTTGCTGGACTCTATAAAGAAAATACAGAAAAGGATAACACGTATGTACTGTACGTATGTACTACCTACAGTACAATTTAAATAGCCCATTAGTACTTTAATTCTCGTATTTCATTAATGAACAAGATTGTAATCTGATTTTAAAGCAATGGCATGCAGCAACATGTAATGGTGGTTAACTATCTCTGTGTGTACCTTATTCTTCAAGTGCTCCTCCAAGGTTGAACCAAGTTTCAATCTACTGTCCGTTTGGTACTCCTGGAAAAATGTCTTACACTGCGCTGGAGTTTTACCAGATACCTGTCGACTGACTTTTGTCCAGAGTCTTCCATGTAGGGCTATACCCTCTCTTAGACCGGAAATGTCATTCTCAGACCAGTCTCCATAAGGTGACATTCCTGGCCAAAAACAAGGGATTGAAATGATTTCAGATGTACACACGTACGAGTAATCTAAAACACTAGTTTCCTACATACTACATCCATTCTGTAGTAAAAGGTCTATGGGAAATAAACTTGGCAAGAGTTTTGGTTGAGGATATACAAGAGTTTTCTCCTTCTTCTGCTGTTTATGAATGTGTATGAATTGCATGGACACCCCAGTTGGTATCAATTTTGCACCCTAGCAATGGTACCTTCTGAATGGTCCCTTCTGAATGGTGTTTGGTGTAGAGACACTCACTTTTTCCTTTAGGTTTCAGTAATGTTGGTCTTCTCGTGAGCAGAGGAACAGTCTGCTGATCAGAACTGTGTACATGCAATGGTACAAACAATTACATACGTACGTACATACATATAAATAGGTTGTAATGTATTTGTGGTACAAGCCATCAAGTAATGTACACGCATATATACGTACGTATGTGTACTCATAGATGCACAGATACTAATGATGTACGTAGATGTTAATTGGCAATGCTTACCTCAAGTTATCATTATCAGGTGTTAAAGATGGCTGTCCTGACGTTGGTGACTCATGGGCCACTTTGATCAGTCCCCTGTGCTTCTTTTCTTCTTTAACAGCATTCACAAAGTCTTTATATTTCATCTTCTTCTTGGTCAAGTAGTAGTAGTGGATGCACTGCTGAATGGTCTTGTGCGGAAGGAAACAGGCAATCCTTTCAAAGTTCTTTGGATAGAGAGCATAACTGGGAGAGAGAGGAGAGGGAGGGATGGAGAGAGAGGGAGGTATGGAGTGAGAGAGAGAGGGAGGGAGGGTTAGAGAGAGAGAGGAGAGGGAGGGTTAGAGAGAGAGAGAGAGGAGAGAGAGGGAGGGAGGGTTAGAGAGAGAGAGGAGAGGGAGGGAGAGAAGTGATCAATTAAGTTAAAGTTAAATAAACCTCTAAAATGTGGTTAAACTTACATATTCTTAAAAGTGACTTTCTCATTCTCTGTCCATGAATTGATGCCTTCAGAGATGGACTGTTTATGAGTGTCAAGTGGATTCACCAAGAGACCATTTCTATTCCTAAAGCTTACACACTGATGGTCAGTTACCATGGATGGTACGGCCGCATGGCACTTTCTATGACGGTCTTTAATCTGTGCAAGGGAGGAGAGAAGTGAATAAAAAATTTGAAAACAGTCACATATAAATGTTATCCAATAACATTACAGTAGTATGCAAGAGTCTTAGTATGTATGTACTGTATATAGTATATTTAAATAAGTTGAAGATGGAAAATAAGCAGTGAGCTATGTATGTATGTCTACTAAGCACAAAGGCATAGTAAAATATATATGTATTTTTCAATGCCATGGATAAGTGAATAAAATGGAAGATAATATATACGAATGTATAGAAATGCTTTCACTGTTGTTTAGCTTTATCTAGTGTCCCTCTAATCTTAAACTTAAGCTCTGCGGGCAGGAAGCGTACACCACAAGACACTAACAATACGTACATACCTCTTCTTGGGCATTCAGTGCATCCATCAACTCATTAAATTCTGCATCACTCCGTACAATATTGATACCTCTGGAGTCTATTCTGTTTAGCTTTTCAGATGGTTCTTTAATCCTTTTGATTTCTGGGAAAAACTTTTCAAACAACTCTTTAGTTTTTTGATCTTTAGCTCTCTTCCTAGGATTCTGCTCATGCTGCTCCAAGTGCCTCTCCCACTGATCAAAGAGATTGTCATACTCCTCACAGAGCTTCACATCCTACGTACGTATGTCCAGCATACAGCACAACAGTAAACAAACAAACAAACATGTACGTACGTAGATTGCTAATTACAGTTCAATAAAGTAAACAGTAAATATTAAATTGCTCGACTATATGCTGCACCCCATTTAGTAGCAGCCCTCGAATAATAATCACATCTTTCCAGACCTGAAATAATAAAATAATAGTAGCCACGGTATCTATTCGAGCAAATATGGTATGCACTCTAGAGTCAAGTACTGATATACTAACACTACTGCTTATACAGATAAGACAAATTCTTGTAAAATTCTAGTTACTTGTGAGGTCACATGACATCATATGCTGAGGTCACATGACATCATACACACCTTCTTATGCTGTTCCTTTCGCTTTTGTGTGATGTACTGAACAAGTCTGGGATAAAGGGTCCTATGCATCTCATCTTGGATCAAAAACCCGGGAACTTCACAAGGCTGATGATACAAAGGCTATTGGAAAGACATTTGATGTTTATAGATGTTTACTTTGATTTCAGTGTATTAAACTGGGCCCCATGAAAAGTAGCCTTTGGCTAATGGGTCACCCAGTATAAATAAGATAAGTGATAAGTGATAAGTGATGAAGACAATTTACATAAGGGACAGTCTTTACAAGATCCCCAATGTACGTACGTATGAGAAACAAGTCTTCAAGTGGATAAAACTGAATATTTGAACTTTTGCATTGCCCACTTCAAATCATTAGGCTAGACCAAACAAGTATCTAATATTTCATAGGTATCTTAGCAACATAAGCTTCATAAATTAGCTGTATGTCATATTCATCATAAGTACGTACGTACATACATACATATTCATAAACTACAGATTGAGTGACCACAAGGAAGCAGACACCACTGCACGGATTGAACAGGACAAGACAGAGAATATAGAACACAACTACAATGAACATGGGAGTTAATTGCACTTGGCCTGTACAAAGGCTAAGATGATAAGCAAATAATCACTGGAAATGTATCAGTGGTTGCCAACCTAATAGGACTTTGGTCCCCCAGCCAAAACTAGACTGCGGTCACCTGGCTGGTTTGGTGTAATACATTTCCGGTGATTGTTTACTTATCATAAATGTTTGTTGCTGTAAGAGTCGTATACACAGTTATTGTTAAACTGTACAAAAAGTGAAAATGCAGCAGTATATAATCTTAATTACCCATGAATTCATCTTGGAACTAAATACGACCGCACATGTATGTACATACATACGACACTTACCTTGGTATCACCTCCCTGTTGCACTGCCGACCTCTTGTCCTATATGGTAAGTTGTCATTAGTTAGTTCAGATACATATGTACGTAGACAAAAATAACATCTACAATGTTGTAGTGTGTAATCTAAGCAGACCTCATAGAAAGCTATTAAGATAGAATTACATAAATCCATGATTATAATACAGATCATAGCATAGTCTCATACATACAGTACATCCTCCTTCCTTAATATCTTATAAAGATGTACATATACGTACGTACACATGTCATTGTGGTAATTACGTAGTAACTTAATACAGTGCATGGGAAACCATCTTAATTAAATCTCTCAATTAATTAAAAGAAGACAAAGGTAGTCACTGGGAACGAAATTCAGAATACTACTTTTAGTAACAAACTACAATGACTAGCATGTACATTACATACATACATATGTGTCAGCCAATCCCCAGTCTATAACTACAGCTCAGAACTACGTATTTACACTACGATGTGCGTACATCCCTTAGAGGTCGAGGGGGATACGTAGGCAGGTTTTCAACATCAGATTTTTTGTAGGAAACCTCACAAGTGCTACTTGAACTAAGGTATAGGCACCCACTGGAACCATTTGCAATTGCAATTACATTTTCACAAGCACTATAGCCAAGACGGTAGAGACACTTTACTTGTTATACCAGTACATTTTCACAAGGCAAAACAGCCTCAGGTGCTTCCTGAAGAAACAGACCTGTCACATGATCTCTAAGACAACTGCCTCACTGCACACTTAGTATTCTTATCACATACATATCTAGACATAATACAATTACTTGTGATATTGTCAAACCACAACTATTTCATTTAAATATTAAAAACTGATTGCCATTATTGTATATGTATGTATTACCAGTAAACTAAAATGGTCAATGCAATGCTAACTCCAACTGTGGCTATATGAGCCAAAAGGGTAGAAGTGCTCACTCAACGCCTAATATGTACATTCATATGGAACACTAACAGAAAGTGAAAAGTACAAATACTACTGTTACCATGGTAACAAGCTCAACTTCAATATTAAACTTCAGGACTTCAGAACACTACTGCTATTCATTGGTATCACATGTAAGACTGTACAGGTACTAAGCTTTTGAAGGAGAAACTAAAAAGTGTGAAAAATTTCTTTACACAACTCACAGTTTAGCCAGACTTGAGGTTCACCACAAATTGGCTCAATTACTCACACTCACATGATAATATGTAGCAGCCTACCTGAGAGCATAAGGTCACACTGTACACCTACATGCGTAGGTTACCAAACTACTATGTGAGTGTACTACACACCATCAGTACCAGAGATATGTTACCAAACTATGCAAGTGTACTACACACCATCAGTACCAGAGATACGTTACCAAACTATGTGAGTGTACTACACACCATCAGTACCAGAGATATGTTACCAAACTATGTGAGTGTACTACACACCATCAGTACTAGAGATATGTTACCAAACTATGCAAGTGTACTACACACCATCAGTACCAGAGATATGTTACCAAACTATGTGAGTGTACTACACACCATCAGTACCAGAGATACGTTACCAAACTATGCAAGTGTACTACACACCATCAGTACCAGAGATATGTTACCAAACTATGCAAGTGTACTACACACCATCAGTACCAGAGATATGTTACCAAACTATGCGAGTGTACTACACACCATCAGTACCAGAGATATGTTATCAAACTATGTGAGTGTACTACACACCATCAGTACCAGAGATACGTTACCAAACTATGCAAGTGTACTACACACCATCAGTACCAGAGGTACGTTACCAAACTATGTGAGTGTACTACACACCATCAGTACCAGAGATACGTTACCAAACTATGCAAGTGTACTACACACCATCAGTACCAGAGGTACGTTACCAAACTATGCAAGTGTACTACACACCATCAGTACCAGAGATACGTTACCAAACTATGTGAGTGTACTACACACCTTCAGTACCAGAGGTACGTTAATACCAGAGAGGATTGCGACATCACTACCAGCACATGAAGCATAATGTACATACTAAACTAAGAGCACTACACTACTCAGTACCAGAGAGGATTGCGACATCACTACTGGCACATGAAACTGACCTTGTTACTCATATAAATCTTCACATGAAGAGGAATATCCGTGGGTGGCCCATCAACTTCATGACGCTCAACCTCCTCGCTGATAAACATCTTGCAGGATGGGACATGGTAGGTTACATCTGTTTCCGATACCACTGCCTACAACAACATTAATTCAGTGATTAAGGTAAGCCAGCCAAACAATTACTTAAAGGCATTTCAAGGGATATTTTGGATATAATTTAATACTGGCTTATAGTTAAATGGATGGAGAAAGGAAACAATCCTTACTTTACATACATGTTCTGATGCCACAGAAAATACATACCATTTTGGCTTCCAATATCTTCTTCTCTTCTTCTGCTTTGGTGATGCAACTTTCCAAGTCTTCCATGACCTGAAACACTTCTTCCTTAGTAAGCGAGCACAGCCCATCTCCATCCAATTTGGTCAAACACTTTGATTCTTCCAAAGGAGATTCCTGATGATCCTTCTCCTCCGAAGAGTGAGAGGAACCAGGCATTGAATCCATAGCTTCTTCATCACTATCAATATCCTCTAAAAATGGTTGCAGGCTCTTCATAGGACTGTGCACGGGGTCCTTAGCAACGCTATCCCTTTGATTGTTGCACGGTTTGGGCTCCCTCGAGGAGGAGTGGTTACTAGTAATGCGCTGCTCATTGTAGTGCTGTCTTCTTCCGCCGGACCCGTGGCTACCCGAGGAAGAGAAAGGTTTCGACCTCTTTGGGGATGGAGACCCTCTATTGTCGCTCTTCTCGGAACATCCCGAGTGTCTGGACTGGTACGCCTTTTGGCTGTGTTTTAACGAGCTTCCCTGGCCCCTGTAGGCGTCTCTCCCGCCTTCGCTCTTACCCGCGTGCTTCCTAGGCTGATGGTTACTGTAATTCTTACCATAGTTCGACCAGCGGTCCGACGCTATCGACGGGCTACAATAACAGACAAAATGGCCGTTCTTACAAAATGTAGGAGGTGCCACTAAATAAAGGATCCTTTGTTCCTTTTTGATACTTTAAAAGTGACTAAAACAGTTAGATATATTTACCTTAAGGCGTCTCTATCTCTCTGACTGACGTGTCTATGCCTGGGAGGACTCGTACTGCCGTGCTTTCTGGACTTGTAAGAAGGGGAGTACGGGCTTCTGGGGGTGAGATAAGAGACGAGATTGGAGATAACATAAACTTTAAATTTAATCAATTATCCGTTTCTATGACTAACTGCAATTCTTTTATACTGGTCAGTACTATATGCCACCCTTAACGAGCCTATAAAGGCTTCATTAGAGGGAGGAGAACGAAAACACGTTAAACACCTTATATTCTTTAAAACAGACTCTAAATACACACTTTCACGTAAATACAGTAACTATATCAAAAAGGCGCTTACATATTTCTCGATAATGCTCGTTACTTACCTGTTTCTGTGATCTCGCTTCGAAGACTCCAAATCGCCTTTTCTTGTAGATATCATCTTGAACTTTGCACAGAAACACAAATTAGTTCAGAATGCTAGTCATTCTGATTATAAAAAGCTGAAAACGCTTGAAACAACTTCTTTAATAGTCAAAAACTTCACTAGCCCCAAGATGCCAAATTCAAAGAACAAAATGGCTACCTTCGATTAATAGCAAACGCGTTGCAAACGTCACTTCCGTATAATAATTTTACGCATCTTGCTAAAGGTCATGGACTTTCCACTCTGAACTTTATCTCGGCTGAGCAGTGCGTGTGTCAGTAACGTCTGAGAAGAGTGCTCTTATAATGGTAAGAATATTACGAACGGATTTGTGTTAAAGGACAGCGTTTATTTTCGTTGCCTATCCAACCAAGTAGTAGTACAAGAAGATAATTGTTTAAGTAAAATTAAAGCGGTTACCAGGTGTTCAAAATAATTTTATTTTTTATAGTAATTTATAACTCTGAATATCTTTTTCTTTTTATAGACTAATTATGAGAAAGGCGAAAAGGTAGGCGTAAACACAGACTACTAGGTAACGGTAATGCTACCCATCCCCTGTCACACCTCCAATGCACTTTGTACTGCAGTATCACGTTTACTGATTGCACTTTGACCTTTTATAGCCCCAAGGGAAAGGTCGATTTATAGCTTTTGACCACGTTGCATTTTGGGTTGGTAACGCAAAACAGGCTGCAAGCTTCTACTGTTCCAAATTCGGATTCGAGCCTTTAGCGTACCAAGGGCTGGAAACTGGCGAGAGAAATGTAGTTTCACACGCTGTTATCCAGGATAAGGTATTTTATGTGACATGAGCTATGTATTATGATTCATCTCCTCCCTTACCTATCTACATTAATTTAGATAATCTTTGTTTTCAAGTCAGCTCTAACTCCGGATAATAAAGGTAATCAATCAGTAAATGTTTGTGATTCTGTAGATTATTAGTATAATATGTTATAGTAACTCGTGTGTACCCATAATGGTATTGCAGTATTTATCTACGTACGTATGTGTACATTTCATGTTTATCAGTATGTCGGTGAAAACTAAGTAGTATGTATTATAATAGCAATAATACATTCATTACTTACGTACATACATTCAAATCCTTGTCACATGTACGTAAATGCACATTTCTGTTATTAGAAGCATGGGAACACTTAATATTTCCTGTCTTGTTGGCACATGTGTTAGTACACTGAACATTAATGGGTCACGCTACATTTAAACTGACCAATATTGATACGTATGTACGTACATACGTACATTCATGGCCATAACCTACGTGTGTCTTGCTAGAAATGGGAGAGCATTTAGTGAAGCATGGAGATGGAGTGAAAGATGTAGCTTTCTCTGTGGAGAACTGTACAGAACTATATAAGGTTCACTAATGCTTTTAATTCTGCTGAAATATCTTGCTATACGTATATTAAAACGATTGTTAATTGCTGTTACTTGTTTATAGAAAGCTATAGAAAGAGGAGCTGTTTCAGTGAGAGAACCATGGGAGGAGAGTGATGATAGCGGAACTGCAATAATGGCATCAGTTAGAACTGTAAGATTACGAAATATCAGTTAGAACTGTAAGATTATGAAGTATCAGTTAGAACTGTAAGATGTACGTAATATCAGTAAAGCAGTGCTCATTGACCAAATATGCTAAACCTTTGTATCATTCTCTAACATCATTTTACCACTAAATTTTAATAGTATGGTGACACTACACATACCTTTGTGGAGAGAGTGACATATAATGGCATCTTCCTTCCTGGCTACGGCAAGCCACGTTTTATTGATCCACTTTTGAAATCACTGTAAGATTTAAACATTGCTGCATTACTTTAGCATCACCCCCTACCTATATAGCATCACCCCCTACCTATATAGCATCATCCCCTACCTATATTGCATCATCACCTACCTATATTGTATCACCCCCTACCTATATTGCATCACTCCCTACCTGCATTGTATAACCCCTTACCTATATAGCATCACTCCCTACCTATATTGCATCACCCCTTACCTATATAGCATCATCCCCTACCTGCATTGCATCATCCCCTACCTATATTGCATCACCCCTTACCTATATAGCATCATCCCCTACCTGCATTGCATCATCGCCTACCTGCATTGCATCATCTCCTACCTACCTATATTGCATCTTCCTCTTGAATTGCATAATCGCCCAATTGTATTTCACCACTTAATTCTCGTACCATATTATTTTCTCTACTGCAGCCCACCGGGAAAGTTGAACTTTATTGATCACTGCGTTGGCAACCAACCTGATGATGAAATGGTTTCCATTGCTAAATGGTTAGTTAACTAAGTGTGTATATATGTAGCATGTGAAACATACTATGTGATATACGTAGTGAGCAAGTGATATTTATATACCAGTATTATGGGGTAGAACTTTTTGAACAATTTGATAATGTAATAAAAATAAGGATAAATATAAGGAATAAAATATGGACAGAAAAGTCACTTTGAGACCAATATGTAGCTCATTGATATATCTTCAGTTAAATCTTATGTTGAACATAAGTATATAGTATATACGTACATATACATACGTATATTTATATGTACTTGTATATTTATAATACTTGTAGGTATGAGAGGAATCTGCAATTTCATCGATTTTGGTCCATTGATGATAAACAGGTACGTATGTATATAAGATGTCCCTATTTGGTACTTTTTGCATAATGGAGGCGTGTTACAGCCCTTCCTTGAGTGTGTGGAGGCGTGTTACAGCCCTTCCTTGAGTGTGTGGAGGCGTGTTACAGCCCTTCCTTGAGTGTGTGGAGGCGTGTTACAGCCCTTCCTTGAGTGTGTGGATGCGTGTCTGTAGCTTCGCACTGAGTACAGTGCTCTTCGTTCTATTGTTGTCACCAATTGGGAGGAGACTATTAAGATGCCGATCAACGAACCAGCCCCAGGCAAGAGAAAGAGTCAGATACAGGTATATACGTACATAGCTGCAGCCATCTTTATAGAGCGTGCACTTCACTCACCCCACCCTATATACCTAGCTGTCTAGCTGTCAATACCAGAAGAGCAATGAACTTCCAAGTACTATTTATACATGAGCTTCTTTTGTAATGTGACTTATAACCCTAAAACTGGTTGGGCCATCCTTACTAATCTTACTTTATGTATGGCATGTCATAATATTGTTATTTTAGCAGTACTCTTGATTGTTCTTCAGTTCTGTTGATCTTGTCTTCCTTCATTTCTGTTCACCAAACATGCAACAGGAATGTAATCAGTACTTATGTACGTATGTATAGACCTGACTATATACAGTGTGACCATTTGTGTTATAGGAGTACGTTGAATACTATGGAGGAGCTGGAGTACAGCATATTGCTTTGAATACATCAGACATTATAGCTGCAGTAAGTTGCATGTACGTACATAACTGGTAGCATTGCGTGATTTCTCTCTACTGCAAACTGACTTTCAAAGGTAACAAACCTAAAAGCTAGAGGATTAGACTTCCTAGAAATTCCCAACACCTATTACGACCAACTTAGGGAGAAGCTGAAATCGGCAAAGATTACAGTGACAGAGTCACTAGATGAGGTATGAGTAATCAAAACACCACTTTCCTACATACCACATCTACATATATGGAAATTAACCTAGTGAGGGATTTGGATGAAGATACAAGAGTCTTCTCATTCTTCTTCAGCTCCACTGAGCCATATACATATTATGTATCAACGTTCCTTGTAGCTGACGAAGACCTGTAGGTCTAAACATTCTAATATTAGCCTATTTAACAAGTGTAGCTGATGCTTGCGGAATAATCATATGTCTAAACATTCTAATATTAACAGGTGTAACTGATGCTTGCGGAATCATCATATTTAGTGCATATGTACGTACGTATGTCTGTAGTGCTTATACTACTGAACTTAATTGTTAGCAGATTATATTGACCTACAACCAAAGAGTGCATTTGTCTGCATGTACATACATAAATTATTGAATTGATCCTTCATTAATAGCACTGTTTACTAATTACAGTTGGTTATTTTGATTTGATGTGTTCCATAGCTGCAAAAATTGAAAATCTTGATCGATTATGATGATAATGGGTACTTGTTACAAATCTTTACCAAACCGGTCCAAGATAGACCAACCTTGTTCCTGGAAGTGATCCAAAGGCACAATCATCAGGTACGTATGACAGATATTACTTCCTGTATACAACATACCCTTTAATTTCATCATAATTTTTTTCTTTTTTCACCTTCACTTTATAATAGCTAGCATATACCCATACGTCATATATAAACATAGCACATTCGTACGTGTACATACGAAGGAAGCCAGAGTTCGATTTTTTATAACTGATGCACTGCTAATACTGGAGTTGTGGTGTGATTATCAGTAAACATACGTATCTTTATATGTAGGGGTTTGGAGCTGGTAATTTCCAAGCTCTCTTTCAAGCCATAGAGGCAGACCAGGCAGCTAGAGGCAATCTTATTTGATGTTCACCCTTCACCAGAAATGTGAAGAATTATGTTAGATAAATGAAACAGTTATATACGTAACTTGCTTGAATTTGTTGTCATTAATGAAAATCTCTTTCAAATTGCATTGTACATAAAGTGAATGGTTCGTTTGAGGTTTAGCCACATTTGCCAATTTCTATGATCCAACACATATATAACTTGTTTAAATTTATATAATATAAAAATTGCTGATGATGTTTGCTAAATCAGTGAGTTACATATATTTCAGGAATCCTCTTTCAACCACGACAGGACTCCATCTGCAACATCCTTGTTTTCAAATTCAGCTAGGCTATGTAATTCTTCATTAGTAATTGCCAATATAGCATTTTTACTGTTTCGGACTCTTTTCACGGATGGCAATCTCAGCTTGGTCACTGGATAGCTACATCACATGTACAGATGCACACATTCAAATTGAAATATCTAAATCTATATCTATCTAATATATATACGGCAATTTCTGTTTTACTTGTAAGCCATTGCTGCTGCTCCCGTTTTAAGTTTCAGCCACTCTTCTGTCACTTTTTTACTCTTTTGAATTTCCTTTTTTTTAACGACTTCCTCCGCATGCCTTCTCAAATGCCCTTCAAGAACTTGTATTCTATCACTAGCTTTTTCCAGCTGATGCCTTAACTTCTCTTCTCTTTTCTTTTGTTCCTGGACAGTGAACTTTAAATTAACCATATCTTTTTCCATTAACTTTGCTTCATTCTCAGTAGATGACAGATCTTTATTTCGTTTAATAACAACTCTGCCTGCCTCATTCATCTAACATCAATAATTATAATAATAAACTTGAAAAATATATTTTGAATCAGTAAACTATAAAGGACATATTATACAGTTACTGTGTTGGACCTTGTGTTTTTCAACTTTAAGTGCTATATGAGCCTTCAATGAGTGTCTTTCTGCAACATGAAGCCTTGATTCTAGATCATGAGTGACTTTTCTAAAATTTTGACTCATGACCTCATTTCTATGGAGTGCTTGTGTCAAAGCTTCTCGTGTAGAATACAATTCTAAACAAAAGAAATATGTCTGCATATGACTGTTAATAACTTTTGTCTACATATATAACAACTCACCAGACTTTGAACATCTCAGGGCATCCTTTAGGGACTTCCTTTCCTGCTCACTTCTTAGGAGTAGCTTTTCCATTTTCTCCTGTTCATGCTGCATTTTAAGCAAAGATACATGCTCAGCTCTTCCAGGAACATTGCTGGCTATCAACTTGGAAACTTTTACAATTTTCATTGGACCACATGAAACTCCTTTTATCCTCTGATACATGTCCTTACCCTTTCTACTCTGTACAGGGAATATCAAACCATAATTGAATAGATAGCTGATATATCTTTACTCCATAATATTCATATACATATTGAGTATCAAATTTAGGCTGAGAAATTACATTTGTCAAAGAAAACTACCTTTCAGGGAGACTATAGTGTGATTTACACCTATTATTTATCTCCTCACATTAGCTACCTGTATATGTAGAACAAAAAACCTTTTCTTCCTCCTTAAATCTCTTTCTTGTGAACTCAATAGCATTTTGAAGTTCCTTTTGCTCTTTAATGAGTTGTGATTGATGATATGTCAGATTATGTTTCGTCTCTCGAATCAGTTTAACCTCCTCTTGTAGAAGACGAAACTGATCAATAAAAGAACCAATGATTAATTGGACAGACTGCAGAATGACTTTAGCTAATTCTGAAACGGCAGACTTTCGAAGGAGACCTCTTCCATGCAACATGCTCTCGATCAGTTGCTTCATTTCGATCATATTTGAGTGCAAAATTTCTTCGAGAGAAACTAGAGGAACTGCTTCCATATTACATTTAGTGATACATTCTTTAGCTTCCTTTATTGTGCTTAAGATAGCATGGACATCCTTGACCATTTGAATTAGTGCTAGCTCTGGTAAAACGGTCGACTTAGACTGCATGGGAGGGGCCCTTTTGTCTCCACGCCTACTTTCTGAGTCTTCGTTTGTATACATTTTTTTCGTAGAGGAGCTAGAATCTAGATAACTCCTCAGTGATACATTTGGATCATCAAGATCAGAAAAGAATTGGACTAAGCCACTATCCTCTTTTCCCTCGTCTTCTTCTGGCAGCGGATAAACTGAGAGATCAATGTCGTCCATTTTGTTCTTTCGCAAGGTACTACCCACTACAATACGTTGGCTACCTGTCTGTGGATGGCACCAAGCTTTATATTTGTTATGTAATTAAGCATGTAAATAATAAATTATATTATGAAAGACGTACAGGGATGTGTACTAGCAGAACAGCATCCTGTTTGCCGACCTGTTATCTCATACGGCTCACACCAGGTAAGATTTCGTTACAGTATAGTAGCATTTATAAAATGATAAGGTTTAACCAATGTAACAACTGATGGTCACCATGCAGTCAATTATGCATTATGGAATGAAGATTATTGCAGACGACGATAATGTGAAGGGATTTTCCCTTTAGCTTGCATGATTTCCTCCATTCTATTTTTATAATTGTGATCAGCTAGTCTAACATTCAATTATATAATTTATAATTTGAAAATCATGATCATACTTTTTATTATATATGTACAAACATTAAAATATAAGTTATGGTAAAATGTACAAGTTCTAATAACCAAGAGTTTACGAGTCCAGTATTAACAGCAACGTGTTCTTTGAATTTTCACTCGTAAAACTTTCCTTTACTTCTTTTAGCATGAATCTGAAACTCTAGCTCAGTTTTCACAGAGATGAATGAAAGATTTCCAATAAGTTTTGCAAATTTTGAAATCAACTCAAATTTGCCCTATCTCTCACCAGACATTATGTTGTAAAGCAGTAATTGAAAGTACATTTATGGCTCTAACTCTGCCAAATGAAGAGATATGGATCTGAAACTCTATATCAGTATTCACAGACATGTATGAAACATTTCCAAACAGTTCTAGAAATTTTGATTTCTACATAAATTTGCTCTATCTCTCCTCATACATTAACTTAACAAATGTACACTTAGTGCCGTAACTCTGTCAAATCGGTAAATATGAAGCGTAAACTTGGTATCTACATTCACAGACATGTATGAAACATTTCCAAACAGTTTTAGAAATTTTGATTTCTACATAAATTTGCCCCATCTCACCATACATTAACTAACCCTAATTTCGTAATATTATAAATGGCCGACCTTGAGTAGGTGTAAGAGTGAAAATGCGGTACTGTATGCATTTCTTAAAAAATAGAACTCTTTGAAAGATTTCTTATACACATGGATATGCACTGTGTAGTACTTGATTGTTGTTGAAGCAGTATCTATCCACATATATTATATGGATGTCGTTAAAGTGAAATTTTTCCGATCGACGGCCAACGAAACTCCAAAGAAAAAATGTTGGACCATACCGAACGCTACCATCCACGACGCTCAGAGGCCGGGATCGGTGGTAACGCTCTGCCGAGTTGAGCTTTGGGTGTCACTTGCGTGAGAAGAACCAGTTCTTCTCAATATGGCCGACTCATATGAATCCTTAAAGATATCAGATGCCAATCCCACATTACGTGGAACCCCCCCGAAATCCGGATTATTGGTGAGCACGTCTCTATGGCACCAACCGATTAGGAGACAGCTTCAGAGTCTAAGCGCTACCAACCCCTATGGGAACCGCTACCACCATAGAGATGTGTCCAGGTAGGCCTACTTTATAAAGTTTTGCGCTTCTATTTAAACAACAAAATTTCAAAAGGAAACGATTGTGGTTGGCGCAATTCCATACTTAAGAATAGGGTATTTGCGAGAAAAATGTAGTCAAATTATATCAAGTTAATTCGGGATGAGTGCATCGTTCCAAGCCATTTTAAAGGTATATCCAGTATTTGTGGTTCATCTAGAAACTGGGAAAAATGGATAGAATCCTGTAAGTGTCTTGATTGGCGGAGGAGACCAACTTTTGTGGTCCCACGTAGAAACGATTTTAGCGAGAGGTGTTCCGATATGAACGTAAACTAGTGTAACCAGCCACACTCAATCTCAATTGCTGTAATAGTATAATGGCTACCTGCGTCTATATAAAGACCTTCTGATAGCTGCGTTCTGGACTGTCCCTTCGTGTTTCTAGTTGCCCCATTCGTGTCAAATCATTTAAACTTGGTATGCCAATAATTTCCATAATAGTATCGCACGATATAAATGCTACACCATTAAAGGTCGTATAATAGAAATTTAATGCACATTATAGTGCTGTAACTCTTCCAAATGAAGAGATATATATGAATCTGAAACTCTATCTCAGTATTCACAGAGATGTAGGAAAGGTTTTCATTGAGTTTTGGAAATTTTAATATCTACTCAAATTTGCCCTATCTCTCACCATACATTAACTTCGTGTAGCAGTAATAAAAAGTACATCAAGTGCTGTAACTCTTCCAAATGAAGAGATAAGAATCTGAAACTCTATCTCAGTATTTACAGAGATGTATGAAAGGTTTTCATTGAGTTTTGCAAATTTTGATATCTACTCAAATTTGCCCTATCTCTCACCATACATTAACTTGGTATACCAGAAGTTAATGTACTTTGAGGGCTGTAACTCTATCAAATGGAGAGATATGAAGCTAACCATTTGTGTCAGCATTCACAGACATCTATACAACATGTCCAATAGGTTTTTGAAATTTTGATGAAACTTAAAATTTGCCCTATCTCTCACCATACATTAACTTTCTATACCTTAATTTAATGTACATTGAGGGCTGTAACTCTATCAAATGGAGAGATATGAAGCTAAACCTTTGTGTCAGCATTCACAGACATCTATACAACATGTCCAATGGGTTTTTGAAATTTTGATGAAACTTGCCCTATCTCTCACCATACGTACATAAACTTTCTATACCAGAAGTTAATGTACATTGAGGGCTGGAACTCTATCAAATAGAGAGATATGAAGCTAAACATTTGTGTCAGCATTCACAGACATCTATACAACATGTCCAATGGGTTTTTGAAATTTTGATGAAACTTAAAATTTGCCCTATCTCTCACCATACATTAACTTGGTATACCAGAAGTTAATGTACTTTGAGGGCTGTAACTCTATCAAATGGAGAGATATGAAGCTAAACCTTTGTGTCAGCATTCACAGACATCTAAAGAGCATGTCCAATGGGTTTGTGAACTTTTGATGAAACTTAAAATTTGCCCTATCTCTCACCATACATTAACTTTCTATATCTTAATTTAATGTACATTGAGGGCTGTAACTCTATCAAATGGAGAGATATGAAGCTAAACCTTTGTGTCAGCATTCACAGATCTCTATAGAGCATGTCCAATGGGTTTGTGAAATTTTGATGAAACTTAAAATTTGCCCTATCTCTCACCATACATTAACTTTCTATATCTTAATTTAATATACATTGAGGGCTGTAACTCTATCAAATGGAGAGATATGAAGCTAAACCTTTGTGTCAGCATTCACAGACATCTATACAACATGTCCAATGGGTTTTTGAAATTTTGATGAAACTTGCCCTATCTCTCACCATACGTACATTAACTTTCTATACCAGAAGTTAATGTACATTGAGGGCTGTAACTCTATCAAATGGAGAGATATGAAGCTAAACCTTTATGTCAGCATTCACAGACATCTATAGAGCATGTCCAATGGGTTTGTGAAATTTTGATGAAACTTAAAATTTGCCCTATCTCTCACCATTCGTACATTAACTTTGTATACCAGAATTTAATGTACTTTGAGGGCTGTAACTCTTTCAAATGGAGAGATATGAAGCTAAATCTTTGTGTCAGCATTCACAGACATCTATAGAGCATGTCCAATGGGTTTTTGAAATTTTGATGAAACTTAAAATTTGCCCTATCTCTCACCATACATTAACTTTGTATCCCAGAAGTTAATGTACATTGAGGGCTGTAACTCTATAAAATGGAGAGATATGAAGCTAAACCTTTGTGTCAGCATTCACAGATCTCTATAGAGCATGTCCAATGGGTTTTTGAAATTTTGATGAAACTTAAAATTTGCCCTATCTCTCACTATACATTAACTTTGTATCCCGGAAGTTAATGTACATTGAGGGCTGTAACTCTATCAAATGGAGAGATATGAAGCTAAACCTTTGTGTCAGCATTCACAGACATCTATAGAGCATGTACAATGGGTTTTTGAAATTTTGATGAAACTTAATATTTGCCCTATCTCTCACCATACATTAACTTTGTATCCCAGAAGTTAATGTACATTGAGGGCTGTCACTAAATCAAATGGAGAGATATGAAGCTAAACCTTTGTGTCCGCATTCACAGACATCTATACAACATGTCCAATGGGTTTTTGAAATTTTGATGAAACTTAAAATTTGCCCTATCTCTCACCATACATTAATTTTGTATCCCAGAAGTTAATGTACATTGAGGGCTGTAACTCTATCAAATGGAGAGATATGAAGCTTAACCTTTGTGTCAGCATTCACAGACATCTATAGAGCATGTCCAATGGGTTTTTGAAATTTTGATGAAACTTAAAATTTGCCCTATCTCTCACCATACATTAATTTTGTATTCCAGAGGTTAATGTACATTGAGGGCTGTAACTCTATCAAATGGAGAGATATGAAGCTTAACCTTTGTGTCAGCATTCACAGACATCTATAGAGCATGTCCAATGGGTTTTTGAAATTTTGATGAAACTTAAAATTTGCCCTATCTCTCACCATACATTAACTTTGTATACCTTAATTTAATGTACATTGAGGGCTGGAACTCTATCAAATGGAGAGATATGAAGCTAAACCTTTGTGTCAGCATTCACAGACATCTATACAACATGTCCAATAGGTTTTTGAAATTTTGATGAAACTTAAAATTTGCCCTATCTCTCACTATATGTACATTAACTTTGTATACCAGAATTTAATGTACTTTGAGGGCTGTCACTCCATCAAATGGAGAGATATGAAGCTACATCTTTGTTTCAGCATTCACAGACATCTAATATAACCGGTGTCACAGGATATTTTATCCCCCGTGTATTTTATCCGCCCGGATAGTATAAACTATCCCGGCGGATAAACGAAACTAGGAAATTTTATCCTACCCTAGGATAATTTATCTAATACTCTACGATTTAAGCGTATCATCACGAAATCCTTTAGATACATAAGAAGGAACCTTGGGCTGAAAAAGGGATACGATTTTAGGATTTTCAGCCAATAGGAAAGTGACAAAATAGAAAAGCGCTGAAAATGTCTAGAAAAACCGTTGCATTTTCATCCGTAACAGTTTAATAATCGATCTACAATGACATCGACGATACTATCAGAGGAGAGATGCCAAGCACTCGTTCACTATATCCACGGAAGCAAGGAAAATCGACCCGAATATCCTGACGGATTCACAGCTAACGATAAGAGAGCGTTGAGACAGCAGGCCGAGAAATTTGATGAACGAAACGTTGTTCTATTTCGAAAAACAGATTATGTATTTTATTAAGTATTTTGTACTTATTTATTAATAATAAACATTCATATATGACAAATGATTAGGATAAACTATCCTAGTATATTTCATCCCCCAGATAAAATATCCTAGGATATAATTTCCTAGGGTAGGATAAATTTTTCTAGGATAAAGTATCCCAGGGGATATTTTATCCTAGGATATTTTATCCGGGGGGATAAAATTTAGGGGGGATAGAATTTACTGTGACACTGGCTTAGTTGAAATATCGATCATAGATATAAATATCGTACAGGCGATAAATATCGGACCTCTCACAATCGCTAGTTTTCTGTATCACGAAAAGTCGCTCTCCTCCCTCCACCAAGACACATACAGGCTTTTATCCATTTGCCACAGTTTTGAGATGTATTGGAAATACTGCGTATGTGTGTAAAATTGCTTGGAACGATTCACTGGTCTGGAATTAAAGTGGAATAAATTGACGATTTCTCGAAAATAATTGGGATCAGAAAAGTCGTTCTCCTCGGCCCATCAAGACACTTACAGGATTTCTTTCGCTTTTCCCAGTTTTCAGGTGAACCACTAATACTGCCTATGTCTTTAAATGTGCTTTAAACAATTCACTGATCTGGAAATAACGAAAAATTTATTACAAAAGGTCCCAACCACAACCGTTTTCTTTGGACAAAACTTCATATAAATAGAAGCGAAAAACCTAATAAAGTAGGCCTACCTGGACACATCTCTATGGTGGTTGCGGTTCCCATAGAGGTTGGTAGCGCTTAGACTCTGAAGCTGTCTCCTAATCGGTTGGTGCCATAGAGACGTGCTCACCAATAATCCGGATTTCGGGGGGGTTCCACGTAATGTGGGATTGGCATCTGATATCTTAGGATTCATATGAGTCGGCCATATCGAGAAGAACTGGTTCTTCTCACGCAAGTGACACCCAAAGCTCAACTCGGCAGAGCGTTACCACCGATCCCGGCCTATGAGCGTCGTGGATGGTAGCGTTCGGTATGGTCCAGCTTTTTTTCTTTGGAGTTTCGTTGGCTGTCGATTGACGAAATTTCACTTTAACAAGATCCATATCAAAATATATGGATAGATAGTACTTCAATAACAATCAAGTACTACACAGTGCATATCCCTATGTATAAAAAATTGGAAAGTATTCTAGATTTTCAGATATAGTTTGGAATTTTGTCTTTATTATATTATACCTTCTAACGGTCGGCCATATATAGTATTACGCAATTTTCTCTAACAAAACAGTACAAATGGAGAGATATGAAGCTAAATCTTTTTGTCAGCATTCACAGACATCCTATAGAGCATGTCCAATGGGTTTGTGAAATTTTGATGAAACTTAAAATTTGCCCTATCTCTCACCATACATTAACTTTCTATACCAGAAATTAATGTACATTGAGGGCTGTCACTCTATCAAATGGAGAGATATGAAGCTAAACCTTTGTGTCAGCATTCACAGACATCTATAGAGCATGTCCAATGGGTTTTTGAAATTTTGATGACACTTAAAATTTGCCCTATCTCTCACCATACATTAACTTCGTATAGCAGTAATAAAAAATAAATTAAGTGCTGTAACTCTTCCAAATGAAGAGATATGTATCTGAAACTCTATCTCAGTATTCACAGAGATGTATGAAAGGTTTTCATTGAGTTTTGCAAATTTTGATATCTACTCAAATTTGCCCTATCTCTCACCATACATTAACTGTGTATATTTAAAGTACATTAAGTGTTGTAACTCTTCCAAATGAAGAGATATGAATCTGAAACTCTATCTAAGTATTCACAGAGATGTATGAAAAGTTTTTATTAAGTTTTGCAAATTTTGGTATCTACTCAAATTTGCCCTATCTCTCACCATACATTAACTTCGTATAGCAGTAATAAAAAATACATCAAGTGCTGTAACTCTTCCAAATGAAGAGATATGAATCTAACACTCTATCTCATTATTCACAGAGATGTATGAAATGTTTTCATTGAGTTTTGCAAATTTTAATACCTACTCAAATTTGCTCTATCTCTCACCATACATTAGCTAACCCTGCGTAATTGTGTAATACTACTTCATATATTTCTGATAATTAGAACTCTTTGAAGGATTTTTATACACATGGATATGCACTGTGTAGTACTTGATTGTTGTTGAAGCAGTATTTATCCACATATATTATATGGATGTCGTTAAAGTGAAATTTCGTCAATCGACAGCCAACGAAACTCCAAAGAAAAAAAGCTGGACCATACCGAACTCTACCATCCACGACGCTCATAGGCCGGGATCGGTGGTAACGCTCTGCCGAGTTGAGCTTTGGGTGTCACTTGCGCGAGAAGAACCAGTTCTTCTCGATATGGCCGACTCATATGAATCCTTAAAGATATCAGATGCCAATCCCACATTACGTGGAACCCCCCCGAAATCCGGATTATTGGTGAGCACGTCTCTATGGCACCAACCGATTAGGAGACAGCTTCAGAGTCTAAGCGCTACCAACCCCTATGGGAACCGCTACCACCATAGAGATGTGTCCAGGTAGGCCTACTTTATAAGGTTTTGCGCTTCTATTTAAACAACAAAATTTCAAAAGGAAACGATTGTGGTTGGCGCTATTCCATACTTAAGAATAGGGTATTTGCGAGAAAAATGTAGTCAAATTATATCAAGTTAATTCGGGATGAGTGCATCGTTCCAAGCCATTTTAAAGGTATATCCAGTATTTGTGGTTCATCTAGAAACTGGGAAAAATGGATAGAATCCTGTAAGTGTCTTGATTGGCGAAGGAGAACTACTTTTCTGGTCCCACGTAGAAACGATTTTAGCGAGAGGTGTTCCGATATGAACGTAAACTAGTATAACCAGCCACACTCAATCTCAATTGCTGTAATAGTAGAATGGCTACCTGCCTCTATATAAAGACCTTCTGACAGCTGCGTTCTGGACTGTCCCTGCGTGTTTCTAGTTGCCCCATTCATGTCAAATCATTTTAACTTGGTATGCCGATAATTTCCATAATAGTATCGCACGATATAAATGCTACACCATTAAAGGTCGTATAGTAGAAATTTAATGTACATCAGAGTGCTGTAGCTCTGTCAAATGGAGAGATATTGTGTAAGTATTCACAGAGATGTATGAAAGACTTCCAATGAATTTTGCAAATTTTAAAATCAACTCATCTCTCATCATACATTAAATTTGTATAGCAGTAATTAAAAGTACATTTATGGCTCTCTGCTCTGCCAAATGAGGTGGTTATTTCCACAAAATGGTGGAAACTAGTTGAAAAGTATTGGCTCTCAAATAAGGTGGAAATTACCATTAAATGTTGAAATTATCTGCCTTTTATAGAAACATGTAATTGTAATAAACACAATGAAAAGTTGTATAAAACATAAGAAAGATATAAAAGTGGAGTTTTTAAAAATTTGTGATCGGGCTGTAATCTTGTTGAGGGTTTGAGCAGTTGCTAAGCAGTGGGGAGCTAATAGTGCGTAAATGACTCTTCAGCTTCCATCCCTGACGCCTTCCATCCAAGCCAAACTTGTACTTGACGTAAGCCCATCTCTTTGAAGAAGGTTTCCAAGAGGGAAGTCCCGCGTGCTGAAGCTCTCTGTTAAACCAGGAACGGATGGAGTCGGCTGGAAACGCGTTCGAGACACTGACTGGTGTAAACTCCTGTGGAAATCTCCTCAGGAGAGCCTGTTCTACCTGATTATAGTGAGGCTTCGCGGGCGGCTGGCGACCGTTGGAAGGATCTGAAGCTCTCGTGACCAAAGACTCTATCGTTTCTATAAAATTAATAGACAATATCAATGACACATCACCATCAGTTAAAAAGATTATCATACGTACCTCCCAATTCGTCAAAAGCATATCGAAGAACAAAGTCGTCAATTTCTTTCTTTTCTATACCCAAATCACTGCCATATTTATGGTACACCTGCAGCTGCGTCCTCAACTGAGTCGCCACTTTAGTCAAAAAGACTTTCTTATGAAGCGCTCTGGATGCTATGGGACTCCTAAAGAAATCCTGCTTCTTTGGACTGTATACCTTGGTGTGAATTTGCTCACTAAAAGTTACCTAAAAATATAGAATAAAAGTACACGGGTAACTGTGAACACCAAGACCAAAAAATATAGTGTACCCATACCTTTTTACTGCTCAGGCTATCCGTAGCGTTTGGAGGAGCAAGAAATTTACAGAGCTCGCCCGATATATAAAACTGTTCCTCTTTAGACAAGCCAGTAACTTCCCAAATGGACGAGTTTTCTTGCGTCGCAATGGTAAGGAGGTGAACGGTGCGACCATCTATTTCAAGAGCTCTGAAAACTCGATGTATATATCTGAAAGATAGGAAGTGCAGTAACGTAAACACTATTAACGATGAAATAGATTGTAAACTTACGGTAAAAGAGTCGGTTGCGTCTGTATCCAGGTATCCAGGTCATCCGCGCTCCAAGTCCGCCAAACGGAATAGGGAACGCTTTCCTGGTCACTTTGACAGGAACTGGTAAAGGAGGATGGAATATTTGAATTTGTCAGCTGGAGAGAGAGAAGCGAATGATGACACAATATACGATAAGAAACCTTATAAGTTTACAGCAACTGGGTAACAACTCACTTCAATGTCAATCGCATCCCGTCTAGCCATGATAATTCACTTTTTCGAGATTTTCACAAGTTATGAATGAATGAATATTAGAGAATAAAAAGGCGTTTATATGCCACTTTAATTCATTAATTTAGGCGGTAATTTCTTAAACTGTTAATGATAAAAATTCATTTTTATCTGAAGAAAACTGCTCAATCAAAGTCAAAGTCCTCTGGATTGCTAAATTCATCGCTATACATAGCCGGGTCGTCGACCTGCAAGAAGTCATACTCTAGAGCTTCTTCATCGCTCTCAAGACCTGGCCAGTCATCATCTATTTCATTTACATGCCTCATGTCAAAGGGCTGATGTAGCTCCTCTTCCCAATTTTCATCTGCAAGGAGATGAAAAATACTTGCAGGAGTGATTTTAAAAACCTAAACACTTAAGTGCAAAGTATACCAAACATCATACTTGCATTAAGTCTTAAAAATACTCCTACTAGTCTAAAAATGGATGCCTACTTCTACTAGTCTAAAAATGGATGCCTACTTCTACTAGTCTAAAATGAATGCCTACTTACCCAACTAATAACTTATAATATATAGCATATGTAATGGCACAGTGTCCAAACTTCTACAGTTCACTGTGTCTGAGCTTATATAGCCAACAAAGTTGGCAGTTCAAAGTGAACCGGCTAATTAACACTTTCTTTATAGTCCTGTCTTCAAAAGGACTTCAAACTAATCACAAATTTACCTGAAATACAATTTTTAAAGGCAATATAATATTTTATTTCACTAATCTTTACTATACTTTTGGTATAAGAATATTATACATAGATGATAGGGATTTCCTCTACCTGTGCCAAACTTATTGAGATAAGACTAAAGATGAGCCATCCCAGAGGTACGTATACGTTTCTTCTCACCGAAATTCATATAAGGGTCACAAGCTTGAGCTAACTTTGCTATTGACAAGTCATACAGGGAGACTGTTACGCCTACATTTCTAGCAAATTCAAGAGCCTCCACTGGATCAACTGATGTACCTATAGAGATTGGCCAATCAGATATAAATGATTTTAGTCTCTTCAATCTTGAAACACTATACCAAGTAAAAAACATCAAATTACTATACAGCACGTTTAACACATTTAGTAGTAGTGGACCACAAGTTTCTGGCCCTACTTCAGTATAACTTATCCGTTTACAGTAACTGTTGTACTGCACTTAACTGATTACATGCAAGAAATGTGTCCTATATTTACCTCCAAATACTATAGTAAAATCGGAGCCTTCCTTTTTGTGTACAAATTGTAGTGTTTCCTGCAGTATGGGTAAAACCCTATTAGTTACAGAGAGGCAGCCAGATATATCAACCTCTTGCAACTCTGGACAGGAAGAACACAACTGTCCAATACCTAAAACAATACAAAAACTAATAGATTAAGGGGAAATACCCTTATTATATGGACACGTAAGATGGTCCAAATGTAGTAATACTGGAAGGGACAGAAGACCCGCTTAATTTGTAATTGTCTGCAGTGCATTACATCTGCTTCAACAACACACTCTCATACGTACCTCATG
Source organism: Chondrosia reniformis (assembly GCA_947172415.1). Lineage (NCBI taxonomy): Eukaryota > Metazoa > Porifera > Demospongiae > Chondrillida > Chondrillidae > Chondrosia > Chondrosia reniformis. The sequence continues at coordinate 856,351 of OX359193.1, forward strand.
TGTAGGATGCAGCATCATTCATTCATTCCAACTTACCTCTGTCGCTGATGTGAAGGCAGGCCCTTAAAGAGACTTTCTGCAACATTTCATGGCCTACACTCAGTGAGACTAAACCATCATCAGTGACCTGTGTAAAGAAGGTCAAAGGTCAACTACAAATGTACCATTGAATAACTACATACAATGTATATAGATACTGGATTTTGATATTATAAGTGTACAATTTGAATCCAGCTATTAACAGGGAATAATAAAAATCAAAGTCTGCTGATATAAAACACAAAATAATTAGATTTTTTTTAGATTTTTAGATATTTATCCAATATTTCTTTATAGTCTACAGTGATGTGACTGACATTGGCACCAATGTAGACCTACAATCGTCATACCTAGTGACAGTAGTTGTACAATCTGATACAAACCCTTAAAATCCTAATTAGCAGCTATTCAGAATTTGCAGCTGTTTCTTGTACAAGTGTATACAGTTTTATATTGAAAGGGTACAAATTTGTACACTTTGTACAAGAAACAGCTGAAAAGGACCTAAAGTAATAGCTTTTATGTAAGATTTTAAGGGTTTATCCCAGATTGTGTTAAATGTAGACCCACAATCACCATACCTTGTGACAGTAGTTGAGTACAATGTGACTGAGACGGGTACACTCTGAGAGATACTGTATGCCAACATCAGTAATCGCCTGACATAGCTCAACTGACAGATACCTATACAGTACAGTATATGCATGTACAGTATGTGTATATATGTACAGTCATAGACCTCATGCCGTAATTAATGTGAAATGGAGAGTACTGAAATGGAGAGCTACTGAAATGGAGAGCTACTAAAATGGAGAGCTACTGAAATGGAGAGCTACTGAAGTTGAGAGCTACTGAAGTGGAGAGCTACTGAAGTGGAGAGCTACTGAAATGGAGAGCTACGTATACCTTAGCTCTTGGCAGTTTGCTCCAAGGACACAAAGCACGTCATCAGTGACTGACATATGCTTGTCCAGGACCAGTTCTTGCTGCAAAGAAAAAGAAATTCAATTTGACACATTTATTCTGAGACACTCCATATTAGGAAGTAACAATTAACAATAACATTGTAATAGAATGGCAGCCATATGCTCAAAGATGTTGGAAGAACTGTAATGATACAGGCATGCTAGGCAGACATTGAACCTCTCTAATGTGGAACTGTACCAAATCATGTAGTTGTCCCAAGGAGAGAAAGTGTTCAGTAGAAACATCTTTGTTTCCATCACTAGCAAAATAGAGGTTCTTTAGGAGTAGGCAGTTCTGCATGAAAGAGAATAACATTCTTACACATAAACATGATACTATACAACTTACACAATTTATATGTTATATATGGGTATGTATGTATGTATGTGTACATTTTAAGGGGATGGTATACAGACCTTCGCTAGAGCTACAATGGCACTTCCTGATAGCTTGGAGCACCTGCTGATGTCCACATGCACTAAATGGGAGCTCCTTTGTGCTAGCATGTCCACACCGGCATCTGTCAGCTACTTCAAATAGCATACAATATATAACTATGGGTACACCAGACGCACAACTACAAGCAATGTACACAGGCGGATACGCAGAGCTGAGTGAGGGAACATCTGTAAACTACAAATAGTGAGATCTTCATGTCTTACATTTGTGCAATCCGCCAACACAATCTCTTTGATGGACATTCCAGCTTGGAAAAAGCACTGCAAGTACATGAGGCACACGTCGGCTCATCACAAACTAGACTCAACTACCCTTAACACTAAATGCACTACAGCAATACACAACATTTTATTAAACACAAATTTACCAACAAGCACATTGATGAGCTCTAAGGAGGTCAAAATAGCAGTCTGTGGTTCTTTGAAGGTAATCACTGGTTGCAACTTTAATAGGACTTTGCATGGTCTCCCAACCAAGATAAGACTTTAGTTCACTGGCTGGTATGGCATAATATATTCCAGTGATTATCCATAGCATAACATAGCCTTTACAGAGGCATTGTACAAGTAACTCATTTTTATTAATCAGGTACACATAACTACAATACAATGGCTACTCTAGAATGTTGTTGGACATTAAGAATACCTGGCCAGTGAGTCTTCTATTATCTGTCAAGTTGAGATACTCCAAAGACTTGAGGCTGTTTAACACCCACCATACCGCCTTCTCCCCAATGTCTTGGCAGTGACACACGTTCAAGTACTACATTCACAGACATCAATAAGCAATCACAAGATAAAGCAACCTGCCACCCCTCTGGCCCCACCCCCAACCACCTCTGGCCCCACCCCCAACCACCTCTGGCCCCACCTCCAGTCAGTTTCTCAAAACTGTAAATGTATACTTTTAAGTGTCTCAATCTGACAGCAAAGTTTAGAATTAAGAAATGAGATTCTCTAAAAAGTACAGTACAATTGATCCATATTTGTATTTCATCCAAAATTTGGCCTTCAGGGATTGAATGGGTAATGAACTGTTACCTTTAAATGGGGGAGGCGCTGGACCATGTTCTTCAGGGAAACTTTAGTGGTTCCCATGTTTGTCAGATTAAGGTTGAGAACGTTAGGACAAAAGGTCCCTATGAGATCCAGGGCAAAGTGAGAGAGGCGATATGGCGAGGAGGAGAGGTCTAGAGATACCAGACTTTTGCCACAGCGTTGCAGCATCATACGCAACTGACCATCAGTGAGACCTAGAGAATAGATAGTTACACAACTCATTAAAAACATTGCCATGAAATGATTACAATTATTTTATGAAATCTCAGAAGGAAAAAAGGATTTTCCAAACATATTTGTTTGTAGTCTACAGCAGAAACAATTATTTACACATCAACTATAATAGTGGCCATGTTTATAATAACCATTACCTCCATTACCGCCTCTGAAGATTGACTTGAAAATATTCTCAAAACTCAACTGTTTTACTGTTAACCAAGAGCGCTGTGCCAATCTATGCCACCTTCTACACACTGAAATTTAGAATTTAAAGCCAGTTAATAATTTGATGTGATATAAATACATTGACAATGTACCTCTTTCAGTAGTAATGCGATCTGTGATATTAAGATAACCAAAGACCGTCAGCCACAGGTCGTCGGTGAGGTCTACTACCTTTGCATGGAATGGCGGAACCCTATTATTAAATGTGGGCGTGGTCTGGGATCCAGAGAGTTTCTGACTATGCAATTGTGTTTCATCTTCACTGCAAGAGGCTCCATCAGATTCGCCACTTTGCACTTTGGAATTCTGCAACTCAACTAACCACAAAGTGGAGGATGTGATAGTGAAAAGTGATAGTGATAGTGATGGTGATAGTGATAGGGAAGGTGATGGTAGCAGTGATGGTGATGGTAGCAGTGAAGGTGATGGTGACAGTGAAGGTGATGGTGACAGTGAAGGTGATGGTGACAGTGAAGGTGATGGTGACAGTGAAGGTGATGGTGACAGTGAAGGTGATGGTGACAGTGAAGGTGATGGCGACAGTGATGGTGATGGTAGCAGTGATGGTGATGGTAGCAGTGAAGGTGATTGTTGAAAGAACATCAGCAGAGGGTTACTGTAATAGTGACCTCTTTTTGGTGTTTTTGGTAGTGCTATTCTCAGTTGCCGTCCGTCCAGCACTAGCTGATCTGAAGGTGGATCAGCTAACAGGAGATCAGCAGTTTTCTTTTCTTTGAAAGTAACAAATCCAATTCTGAAGAAGAAAGCACGATTGCGCACTCAATAAACACTCCAAATGTGCATGGTGATAACACAGTCTACAGTGAGTCAGAATTTGTAACAGACAGCTAATTTTCTGGAATCTAGATGCTGACTTATAAAAATACATTTCCTTACCCTCTTGACCAACCCTTTCTGTGGTCCTTCACGATGCGACATTTTTCGACATCACCAAATTTAAGAAAGAAAGATTTTAGTTCACGTCTCGTAATCTAAAGTAATGAAAAACACAATCTATCCCAGTTTTAATTAATCTTGGGCTTAAAGTGTCCCGGTCCCGTAGCTATGAAGTAATAAACAACAACGCAAAGATTATAATATACAGTCTGGCTCAAGTTTCTTTAGGCGTGCATTGTTCAAAACTTGCTCTATAACTGATATTTCCAACAAAGAGCTTTCGACCCCTACGGGAGTCACTAGGGGTTTCTCCCTTGGCAGCCATTTTAGAAACGTGTTTGCGGATTTGTTAAATGGCTGACAGTCGACAGTGATACAGCAGTTTTTTCGCCTAGCTTGCTCTGGTAGTCTTGCCTACATGGTTATATATGAAATGGATAATGAAGTAAAGTATGGTAAATTTCACAATAAACATGGAGCAAATATAGTTTTTTATGAAGACCAGCGCGTTGCGCATCGGAAAGACAGCTACCACAAAGGAGTGGTGTTTACCGAACAACCACTTGAAATAGGCAGTTTATTTCAATTAAAGATACTCGACAAGGGCGGAGGATGGGCAGGCGCCCTGGTGAGTATACTGTAGTCCTAATGTTATCAGCGCGCTCTGCACGTAATCGCCAAATCCACGCATCTGATTGCTTAAACCTTATCAACGTGTTTTACACGGAAAGAAGCTTTATTATTATTATTATTGTTGTTGTTGAAAAACACACCAGTGAAGGTGCGAAAGAACAAAGACAAATGTAAAATGATTAAAGTGTTAAGGTTACATGGTGGAGGATGAAGATACAATAAAATTAATTATATTTGTGTAATTCTGTTTTGATTGTTGTGTATGATTTAATTGTATTAGAAACATTCTATTCAATATTATTATTTATGCTGGCTGTTGGAGGATCCTTTAGCTATATTTGCATACCTTTGAGATGGTTCTTTAGTCTTTTGAGCGTCTAGAGACGCAGTTTGTTTCATTAGAATAGAACCTTTTGACTCTGATGTCTTCTTCAGCTGCCATATTTGCATAACTCATACAAACAGTCTTGTATCATATCGTTATTTAAGTTAAAATATCTTCTGTTGTAAACTTTTCAAAAACATGCAAATGCATAGAACTACTTGTGTGAACCACCCATCTATCTGTTACTTGTGTGAACCATTCGTCTCTCTGTAGCGAATAGGTTTTACTCAGCATGATCCAGAGACTGGGATACCTTCGGGAGCTCTAGATTGCTACAACAACTCACACTACTGGATCCTCTCTGCGTCTACAGTCCACCACGATGGGAAGGAACACAAAATGGACTTCAGTATAGAGGAGCTAAAGGTGCAGGATTCCATAGGGTGTTGCATAACCAATGAAGGAGAACTGAAATATTTTGTGAATGGGCAGGACAGGGGGGTGGGGTGGAAGAATGTCCCAACAGACAGACCCTTATGGGGCTTTGCAGACTTGTACGGACTTACAAGGAAAGTCAAATCAGAGTTCACATTTGGTGAGCGAGTTGTCTCGCAAATGATGTATTTACAATGTAGTGCAATGATTCACAGTCATTGTCATAAATACAGGTCGATGGAATCGGGCTTTCCTTTAATTAATAGATGTATACTGCCCATGTGTTAATTAATAATAAGAAAATTCATTTGGATCCATTTTATTAATGTAGAATAGAGAAACAATACCGTAATTTGGGAAATTTTCGTTGTTAAAATATTTTCATGGTTGGCCCAAACCATGAAAATTTCTCACCCGAAATATTTTTAACAACAAAATAATAATGCGTACGATCTATGTATATACAACATACGGTCACGCAAACCACTGAAAATGGCTCTACTGCGATACCTGCAACCATGGATCCATGCTGCAACGCAAGGATGATCCCTTTTGTAATCCTCACACGAAAATCTCCCAAATTACGGTATATTACACTCAATGTACATTGAACTGAACCTGTGTGACCTTACTAGTTAAGGGGTAGTTTAGTGTGATCTAAATAACTGTATTAACTCTAATTAATGTACAACATTACACCATATAATGTCTAATTAATGGTGAGGTAATGTTTTGGAATAATGCCTTAGTATGTGAAATCAAGTGAATTGTTTTTTTGTTGTTGTAAAGTATAACAATGCTGTTAGAGAGTATAGTAGTACTCTCTAAGTAGATAGTCATGGCCGCCCTAATCTATATATTTTCAATTAACACCCAATAAATTCTTTAATAGTTTCAACTGAGTGACTACCACTTCTTTAAGCTAGATAATAAGGATTTCTTCTAACTGTTTCAAACTTTTCTTTGAGATGGTTCATCTTTAGTCGTTTGAGTGTCTGAAGATGCAGTTTGCTTCTAGTGAATCATCAGTTATTGAAGACCCCATGGCTAGGGTCGGAATGTCCGATTCTCAAGAAACAAACTGCATCTCTAGACATTTAAAAGACAACCATCTCAAAGATTCCTTGAGCTGGTGAATATTTGATGTGAGATGTCGTGTGTTGAATTATGCAACATTCCTCTGTAGCCCAATTCATGGATTGTAGAGAAGATGAAGACTTGCAAGATGTTACTGGATAGCCTTAAACTATAATGTTATATTGTAATTAAATAAACCTTTTTTATAGTTTGTTTTCAAAGTGACAATTCAATGCTCTATGTATATACATACTTAGTACAAATCAGAGTATTGGATGGACTGAGATGTTTTTGATCAGCTTGACGACTGCAATCCTGCCAGTTCCTTCTTCACGCCACTGCTCTCGAGCCACTCCTGTGTTGTGTAATTGAATAATCTAACACACCATTTTCAACTTGCTACATCTCTTCTACAGTAAAAGGCCTATATATAGTACTAAACCTAGCAAGAGCATTGGACAATATGTATGTAAAGAACAGAGATATCATAGATACATTTATGGTCTTAAATGGTGGGAGGATCTTGTATTATGATCTCAGTAATTTTCAAATATAAACCTTGTAATTCCCCTAGACCTGACCCCGATAAGTATATGTACTAGTAGTGAAGTGATAAGGTTTTTTTTATTGTGTTCGTAATAAGTATATAATGCTGATGAAGACCTCCAGGTCGAAACGTTCAATTTTGTTTTTAAATACAATTGTTGCTGAGTCTCAATAAATTAGGATACTTATGTACTAGTATAGTGTATGTGTATTCATCATTGCTATTCCAGCTAACCATGAACTTTGTTTGTACTATTCTATTTAATGTGGCTCTCTGTTCCTTGGTCAGTGACTCCTGTTGAATTGCTCTACTCCACTCTGTTAGGCACCTAACAAGAGAACGTACATATGTCTCTTGTATGACATTTAGGAAATATTACGAAACATTATGCAATCAATGAGTCATTTCCTCCTTGTACATTGTGAAGCTGGAATTCTTTGAAATATATATTGTGTAATGTTTTGTAATATTTCCTAAATGTCACATGACTAGAGGCTCAATACATTCATCATCTAGTATTTACAACAAGTGATTGGAATCAATGAGTCATTTTCTTATTGCTTACTGTTCCCTCATGTCCATCTCCTTCCTGTACTCCTCTGGTAGTGTGTAGGGCAGCTTTTGTGTCCCATCTCCTGACCCAATCTCAAACGGAACCCTCAGACACCTAAACTCCTGAGGAGCTAGCTTCCTCCAGTCAGTCCCTCCGGCACTGTTTATAACGAAGGGCGTATCCCACCGGTTGGCGTCGACTGGGGTGCCAACCAAGAGGCCCGCCTCTGTCGCATGAGTACCTAGCTGCGCGTAGTGGGTGTTGTAGGGCGCCATGGCAACCTGACTGCAGCTGCTGTACAGCAGTGGGCGGGTCATGCAGTGTGTGTACACAGTTGAACTGTGAGAAGAGCTAAATACGTAAGTGTACAAAGGAAGAAGAGATTAGTGACTTGCTAGATGTAGGCACAAATCTGGTTAAGTTAATATATAAATAAACAATGTACATTTCAGCTTGGTTTCCTGGAAATTAAGTGTATTGGGCAATAATTATCTACATATACTTAAAATAAATAAATTTACTTGTAAATCAGTTAAATTTCTAATAAGGAATCCCTCCACACTATCCAGTCAATGTCAAAGGCTATCTTACCTGATTTGCAAGCGTCGACAGATAGTGGAGAGAGTGACGTTGTCACATCCATTCACGGCCACAACCCTCTCAACTGGACCAAGTACAATCTGGCAATTTGAACATTTTTCAATGTTTACATACCTATGTAGCAGAAAATGAGGTCAGCTAGATTGTCCATGTGCTCAACAAGTGTACCCTGGTAACCAAACCTTAGAGGAGCTAGTATGTAGATGTAGGCGTTGTGACAGTGCTGTATGTCCACAGCGCACCCGTTGACCAAGCCGGGTCCCTTGGCAATGGTCTGACTGGTTATGCGGTACAGTAGCAATGTGCGGTATGAGCTGCAGGAAGGTCAAAGTGCAGTATGAGCTGCAGGAAGGTCAAAGTGCAGTAAGAGCTGCAGGAAGGTCAAAGTGCAGGAAAATCAATAAACACAAAAAAACATTGACAAAGCATTATTTGACCTTTTTTATTTACAGGTGTGCAAACTATAAATAATCTAAATATTAGTTAATCAAGATCACTGGAATTAGGCATTCCTTTAATTTAGAGAAGCACGCACACACATTGATTCACATAAACTCACCTTTCTAAAGCAATAGAGGCATTAAACATGACCTTGCCCCTTCCTATGGAGCGATACACTAAACACTTCCTGTCCCTCTCTCCGGAGAGCAGGGCAGAGGAGCCAAAGGGACTACTGGAGAGACACTGACTGGTCCAGTTCAACACTTTATCCATCTTAAATGTTCTTGTTAACTGGAGAAATGTAATTGAGGTACATAATGAATTGATCAAACAAAGATATCTACAGTCTTATATCACAAGCCGCAGTCTCTGAGACCCGAGACTGCCTTGCTTCCTTTTGTGTGTGCTGCACAGTCCATTGAGTTGTGATGCAAGTCATGTGATTCTCACATGACTACACTTGCATTATGGCAGTGGTTTATATCACAGAGATCAACTTACCTTTGAATAACCAGTCATCTTCCCCTCAGTGTGAGAGCTCGCCAACTGAGACACTGTTCTTATCAGCATACCCGAGTCCCACCCAAGTAGGATGCAGTCGAGTGCTTGCAACGCCTCAAGAGATATATCTTCACCAGATGAACCTTTAAAGGAAGCAGCAAAGAAGATCAGCATTGTGTCCCACTAGTGGGGAGGTGCGCCTTATAGTACTGGTGGGGAGGTGTGTCCTATAGTACTGGTGGGGAGGTGTGTCCTACTGGTAGGGAGGTGTGTCCTATAGTACTGGTGGGGAGGTGCGCCTTATAGTACTGGTGGGGAGGTGTGTCCTATAGTACTGGTGGGGAGGTGTGTCCTATAGTACTGGTAGGGAGGTGTGTCCTATAGTACTGGTGGGGAGGTGCGCCTTATAGTACTGGTGGGAGGTGTGTCCTATAGTACTGGTGGGGAGGTGCGCCTTATAGTACTGGTGGGGAGGTGTGTCCTATAGTACTGGTAGGGAGGTGTGGCAGTACCTGGTTCCACTAGGAGCTCCAGGAGTCTTGGGAGCTCATTCTTGAGCAATGAAATCTGATTAGCTTCTTCTCTCTTCAGTTTCCTTCCATCCTTGGGTGAGGGCCACTTGCTAGGTAGCTCAAGTTAAAGGAAGCCACAGGAATTACACACAAGTAACTGGGCATCACATCACTACACTGCTATAACTAGATTCATCACATCACTACACTGCAATAACTAGATTCATGACATCATTACACTATTATAACTAGATTCATCACAATCACTGCAGCTATATATAACTAGATTCATCACATCACTACACTACAATAACTATAGTACTATAACATCTGGTGTAACTCTATTGAACAGGTGACTATTAATTAAAAGCGGCAGCCTGATGTTAATTAATTAGTGACCACACCCCTAAATGCAATGACCACACTCACAAAGTGGAATGACCACACCCACAAAGTGGAATGACCACACCCACAAAGTGCAATGACCACACCCACTCTTAGACAGGTAATCGTACTAGCTAGATGATCAGCTATAAGTAGATTACTGTTTCTATGGAAACGATGGGATACTCCTCCGTTCCTTTAAGGGGTGTATGCCTGCATAGCTGGAGTCCGAGGAAGACTACAAACTGCATTAGGTCCACCATGAATCTCTTGCGCAATGCAACTACCATAAAGTGGTGATATATGTAGATAAATGGACACAGAGAAGAGAGAATGCAAGCTCCCTCTACTGACTTCTGTCTTCTTCAGATCTACATTTTGACATCATTTCTGCATTAGCTGTTCGGTCCTTGATGGATACATTACTGACAAGGTCAAATGTTTCAAATAACCTATCACCAGGTGTCAAAGGTCAAAGACAAAAGTATTACATAAAGTGACTATCAACAAATAATGCAACACAAACTGAGCACATGCAGTAAGTGAATGTGCCTTCATATCAATTATCATTATAAGTGTGGGTAGGGGGGGTGGAGATGATACTGCTATATAAGTGTGGGTAGGGGGGTGGAGATGATACTGTTATATAAGTGTGGGTAGGGGGGTGGAGATGATACTGCTATATAAGTGTGGGTAGGGGGGTGGAGATGATACTGTTATATAAGTGTGGGTAGGGGGTGGAGATGATACTGCTATATAAGTGTGGGTAGGGGGTGGAAATGATACTGCTATATAAGTGTGGGTAGGGGGGTGGAGATGATACTGTTATATAAGTGTGGGTAGGGGGGTGGAGATGATACTGTTATATAAGTGTGGGTAGGGGGGTGGAGATGATACTGTTATATAAGTGTGGGTAGGGGGGTGGAGATGATACTGTTATATAAGTGTGGGTAGGGGGGTGGAGATGATACTGTTATATAAGTGTGGGTAGGGAGGTGGAGATGATACTGCTATATAAGTGTGGGTAGGGGGTGGAGATGATACTGTTATATAAGTGTGGGTAGGGGGGTGGAGATGATACTGCTATATAAGTGTGGGTAGGGAGGTGGAGATGATACTGTTATATAAGTGTGGGTAGGGGGTGGAGATGATACTGTTATATAAGTGTGGGTAGGGGGGTGGAGATGATACTGTTATATAAGTGTGGGTAGGGGGGTGGAGATGATACTGCTATATAAGTGTGGGTAGGGAGGTGGAGATGATACTGTTATATAAGTGTGGGTAGGGGGTGGAGATGATACTGTTATATAAGTGTGGGTAGGGGGGTGGAGATGATACTGTTATATAAGTGTGGGTAGGGGGGTGGAGATGATACTGTTATATAAGTGTGGGTAGGGGGGTGGAGATGATACTGTTATATAAGTGTGGGTAGGGAGGTGGAGATGATACTGTTATATAAGTGTGGGTAGGGGGGTGGAGTTGATACTGTTATATAAGTGTGGGTAGGGGGGTGGAGATGATACTGTTATATAAGTGTGGGTAGGGGGTGGAGATGATACTGTTATATAAGTGTGGGTAGGGGGTGGAGATGATACTGTTATATAAGTGTGGGTAGGGGGGTGGAGATGATACTGTTATATAAGTGTGGGTAGGGGGGGTGGAGATGATACTGTTATATAAGTGTGGGTAGGGGGGTGGAGATGATACTGCTATATGAGTGTGGGTAGGGGGTGGAGATGATACTGTTATATAAGTGTGGGTAGGGGGGTGGAGATGATACTGTTATATAAGTGTGGGTAGGGGGGTGGAGATGATACTGTTATATAAGTGTGGGTAGGGGGTGGAGATGATACTGTTATATAAGTGTGGGTAGGGGGGTGGAGATGATACTGTTATATAAGTGTGGGTAGGGGGGGTGGAGATGATACTGTTATATAAGTGTGGGTAGGGGGGTGGAGATGATACTGCTATATGAGTGTGGGTAGGGGGTGGAGATGATACTGTTATATAAGTGTGGGTAGGGGGGTGGAGATGATACTGTTATATAAGTGTGGGTAGGGGGGTGGAGATGATACTGTTATATAAGTGTGGGTAGGGGGTGGAGATGATACTGTTATATAAGTGTGGGTAGGGGGGTGGAGATGATACTGTTATATAAGTGTGGGTAGGGGGGTGGAGATGATACTGTTATATAAGTGTGGGTAGGGGGGTGGAGATGATACTGTTATATAAGTGTGGGTAGGGGGGTGGAGATGATACTGTTATATAAGTGTGGGTAGGGGGGTGAGGCTAAAATGTCCACCATTAACAACTTACAACCATGCTTGGTCTTCTGAAAGACGCATTTTTCCGATTGCAAGCGACTGCCACGTGCTGTATTTTAGCCACGGGTGCGAACCAGTGGATTTACATCGAGAGACAAACTTCTTCAGGTGCTATATAAAGTGATTTCGAAAACGGTAGCATTAATATTCAAAGCAGACAAACTTGTAAACGTATTACACAAATTAATGAAGTACGTACGTTCCACGAATATTGCGGCTCATGTCCACTGTCATAGTGCAGTATTCCAAAATGCAACACTTCACTGCGAGGCCAAATAACAGCCATTTTCATAAAAACTTCCCGCCATTCCAATAAATAAACAATTGCAAGTAAACAGAGTTTGTAAACAAACTATATTATATCGTTGAGAAACTTAAAATTTGCTGTGATAAATACGAGCCTCAGCAACACAAATTTCAGCAAAATCGAACTATTGCTTGACCCAGTGGCTTCTTCAGAATGAGCATAGGCATATATATAGCATTTACATGTACAATCAAGTTAAGACCTGAATTAAAATCTGGTAACTTAAAGTTTCAACAAATGACATAGCTAATGTATTACAATGATGAAAACACTGACAATAGGTAAGAAATTTAGCATCAGCAAGAGTTCACACAAGGTGATGTTCATCAAGAGGGGGAGGACCATCCTTATAAATCTTGATTCCAGAAGAAACTTCTTTGTATTTTAAACCCAACTTCTCTGCTACCATTTTAGCACCTTCTAGCTCCTCCCTTGCAAGAATATCTGGTAAAACCAGGTGCATCAAACTGTCATTCAACTTCAAATCCCTTCAACCAATAAAGAAGCAAATTTACACAACTTTTAAATGATAGGTGCTTACAATATATAAGCAATAAACCTACTCCAATTGCTTTCTAACAGATTCTGATATCTCATAGCCAGTTGTATTTTGACCTACGTATACATACAAAATGAACTTGAAAATAGTAGCTTTATGAATGTGAACAGAAACGTTTTGGGAATATTGTATTTAAATTGTGGCAAATTATTTTCTATCAATACTGTTTGACTTACCACTTTCCTGTTTAATACCTCCAAACGCTTGTGAGGGAAATTCTGTTTCTATATCTTTAAATTTTTTATGATTTCTGCATACATAGATACATACATCTGCATACACCTATATATATATATATATATACACATTGCATAAACACAGTATATATGATGATTGGCTAGCCACTTGTGGTTTGAGAAAGAACAGAAAGGTTAGCAAGGCTAATGGAACATAACAGTCCTGGCTATATACGCATATATACATTACTCATGTCACGTCATGATCACGTGCAAGCAATAGTTTACATATACATAGTATGGTGCAATCGTACGTAGATGAAACTTCTTTTAGCTGCACTTTTGTGATGACTTAAAAATGGTCCAGGATATCGCTCAGTTAACCCTGATTATTCTGATGGTCGTCCCTGCGCTGTCTATCACCTACCCCGATCCAAGTTACGACCATCAGACAAGGACTTACGTGTCACAATTCAAGTCCCACTACTGCAGGAGCCCCTGCAGTGCTACACCCTACTTCTCGCCGGATCATTCGATTCAGACGTATGTGAACTTGATCGAGGAAGCTGAAGAATCTATCGACTTGTTTACACCAGGTTTGTTAAGTACATGCTTACAGATATCTCTTCAGGAAATTTATCTAGCGTCAAAGATCTAGACCTTATACCCGAACATGTTCGAGTATAAATTCCTAGTTTAGCTAAGCTTAAGTAGTTTTTGACGTTCATTTGCGTCTGTGCAGGATTCGACAGCTGGAGCAAATGCACGCCTTTCGAAGGATGTATTGGTTGTACTTTGAAAGATCAAAGAAACGAGTCTTTCCCAGTGTTTCCCGCCCTTTTGAACGCTGTCCACAAGAAGAAAATTGTGGTTCGCCTACTCACGAATGATTACAATCAGAAAACTTGTGATGGTTTAATATCTCCCCTGGACTGGTTGTCTTTGAATGGGATCGAAATACGCTATTACACTAGTACCACATTCATGCACGCCAAATACATGATTATAGACAAGGGTAAAAAGACATCAGTGTCATCAGTCAACTTCAGTCATACCTCCTTCATGAGGAACAGAGAGGCTGGCGTTGTGTTAACAGGGACATGTAGCACTGCCACTGACTTCTACACCAGTGTGTTTGACTCTGATTGGAACAATGGTCTCATATACAATGTATCCCAGAAATACAATTCGACAGCCATGAAGTACATAACTGACCCCGCCTCTCTACCAGTAGACACTCCCCCTCCTCCAAACATCCCTGGTTCCTACGTCTCACCCCTCAACACTTACAATAATGTTCAGGTTAAAAAGGTCTACACGGCACCTGATTTTGCACTGGAGACACTCTCGGACACCTTAAAGGCTGTAAAGTCGTCATTCTATCTTATGATCTACCAGATAACGGGTACAACCCTCTGTAATGACATACTGAACCTGTACAATAAGGGCATTGACCTTAGGTTGCTGGTCTCCAGTAGAATATATAGTTACTCAGACTGGAAGAGTGCACAGGTAAGGTCATTACACAGTTAATTCTACCTGTATCTGCCAACACCAGTACATATTGTTTACCTATGTATCTCTAATGTAGCACTTTCTCTCTAATAGAATAAGGATTCCTTCTAACTGTGTATGATACATCCTTTGACTTTTGAGCATTTAGAAAGTGAGGACCCCCAGGGTCGAAATGTTTGACCAAGAACTAAACCAAACTGCATTTCTAAATTCTCTAAAGTCAAAGGATGTACCATTCAAAGACACTTTCTTTCTCTCTGTTTATGAACATTTCAAGCATTACTTAATTAGATTTAAATTGCCCACAAATGATAAAATGTAACCACTATATAGAATCAGTCATGGAACTTACACACTCAATTGCTACTCACTAGGAGACCACATACAAACAAACAAATATCATTAAGACCTCTAATAAGTTTACCATACATAATTCAGTTTAATTGGGTCATTGTTAATTATATGTAGGCATGTTACACAACCCTGTACAATGCCGGTCTGAAGATAAGGAAGACCCCATCGTACTATGAGTACTCGCATCAAAAGTTTTGGATTATTGACAACTCTACAGTTCACCTCAGTACAGGTAAGGAAAATGTGTTGAGACACACCTCCAACTGATGGGTAGAATTGAGACATACCCCCAACTGATGGGTAGAATTGAGACACACCCCCAACTGATGGGTAGAATTGAGACACGCCCCCAACTGATGGGTAGAATTGAGACACACCCCCAACTGATGGGTAGAATTGAGACACACCCCCAACTGATGGGTAGAATTGAGACACACCCCCAACTGATGGGTAGAATTGAGACATGCCCCCAACTGATGGGTAGAATTGAGACATACCCCCAACTGATGGGTAGAATTGAGACACGCCCCCAACTGATGGGTAGAATTGAGACATACCCCCAACTGATGGGTAGAATTGAGACACGCCCCCAACTGATGGGTAGAATTGAGATACACCTCCAACTGATGGGTAGAATTGAGACATGCCCCCAACTGATGGGTAGAATTGAGACATACCCCCAACTGATGGGTAGAATTGAGACATACCCCCAACTGATGTACATGTTACATGGTGTCCATTGTTTGTTGCCTAGGTAACTGGAGTCCATCTGACTTTCCGGCCGGTAGCAGTTTCCCTCCCCACTCCTCCCCCTCCTGGCAATCCACAAACCGAGATTTTCTAGTGGTTCTTGAGAATAGTGGAGTGTTTAAAGACTTCTTTACCCTGTTTTATCAAGATTGGTTGAGAGGGACAGACTGGATGCCAAAATCCCAGAACTTCTAAGAAGCTACCACTGAGCTACTCAAGGTTGCTGTATTACTACCCAACTAGTCTATGCACTAGTAAATTTGTTATTTATGCTCATTTGCTTTGCTATTACTAATAATCTTGTAGAAATGTGCTGGTAGATTCATATTATTATTATTATTATATTATTAGTACATAAATAACATTCATTTGAGAGTGGAAATTAATGTACAGCACAAAAGAACTTGACATGGCTCTTACTACAAAATGGAGTACCTACTACTACATTCCTTCCAATTTAGTATCGGAGGTCCCTCCGAATGTCTCTGAATGAAGCATCAGACAAGTGCTTTCTCTCTCTTGCATCAGATTAAATCGTTTTGTTGGTGATTTATGAGGTGTTACTTGATAATACATTAGATAGGGCAGCCATTTTATCATATTAAGCTGAACTACAATAATGTTCCTCAGTATATATATAATATTATCTATCAATCTAACTAGTAATTGTTGATAGAATACTTATGTGAATGTAACTTTAGTGTCATAGCCTACTTGTAGCTTGACGCCACCCACTTACATTATGTATATTTATATATACAGTGTAATCGTACCTAATGGATGCCCTGAAAGGCGGCACCTTGAAAATTACCCCTGAAATAAGGACAACCCTATAATTTGCTGTTTCCAAGGTGTCTAGATTATAGGGGGTTCCTTTCTATATACTCATCTTTATGTTAGCTACTTCTACTACATTTCTGTATTCTCTTACAGCCAGCCCTGCATGCCTGGTAATACACCTCACTTGTCTAGTCTCTGTAACTCCTCTCTTATCTCAAGGTTGCCTGGTGCCAAGTTGGCTGCCCTCACTAGATGCTGCTTTGACTTGTGAAAGTCACCCAAATGCATGAAAGCCTGGTAAAAGAGTAAATACATAGTAAATGAGGTATTTGATGTGTACGGAGATAACCAGGATATTCAGTTACATACCTTATGTACTTTGTAAAGGTTCATCTTTCGACTTTTAGAGCGTCTAGAGACGCAGTTTTTTTGACTGAAGAAGACCCCCAGGGTCGAAACGTTTGGCAGACAGAAGAATCGGTGGCAGACAGAAGAATCGGAAAAAACTGCGTCTCTAGACGCTCTAAAAGTCGAAAGATGAACCTTTACAAAGATAAGTTTGACGCAGTTAGAAGAAATCCTTATTCCAATACATTATGTACCTATACGGAGCAAGTACCTATAACAGTTGAATAATTACTTCCTCAACAATATAAGATAATAATGGATTTCATGACAAGTTTGAAGAAGAATCTCGTCATGCATTTAACACATCTTGTCACTAGACTAACACATTACCTGTCCCAGTCTGTAGTGAGATTTAACATTATTTTCGTCCAACTCTAAAACCTTTCTACAGTAAATGACACATTTTTCAGGATGTTTCATTCTCAAGTAACACAATGACAGGTTAAGATACAACTTCAAGATGGCCGTCTTCCACACCAACTCCTCATCCTCATTCTGTAAATGCCTTTTTTCCAAGAGATTTATAGCCTGTAGAGACAATTACAGGTTTTTGTATGAAATAGCTAACTACAGTATAACAAATGATCATATTCACACTAGACACAAAAGTCTGTAAGACAATTGTTAAAAGTTACTCTATTAGAAATATTACAACTAACTGCATGCAGTGTATTAATATGATTGTCACAATATATTAATGCATATAGTAACACTCTCAAACAACTGGGCAGTGCTTGGTAGATAATTGTGGCGTTGCAGAGTGTTTTTCAAACCTTCTGATATCTTGTGATTGCCTTTCTATAGGATTTGGTCTCAAAAAAGTCATTTCCAAGCTAAACAACAAGGTACAGTGACATGCTTCAAGACATTTCTAACATGCTGGCTGGTGCATTGTGGATATTTTGAGATTACACGAGCAGGAAGATCTTACTCTTTTCTCAGCTGCTGCTACTTCAAGCAATTGCTCAAAAGTGACCTCTTTCTTCTCATTCTACCAAAGTACAGAGCATGGCAGCTCGCTCATAGGACAAAGCAGTGAATAGCTTGTGTACATTTGGATAATCTCTACTCACATCTTGAGATGCCTCAAAGTCACTTGCGGCCTTGTAATCCACAAAGCTCAGCAACTCTATCTCAAACAAGACTATGAGGTATGGATGTGACATTTATATACATATAATAAGTCTCATGTGAGAGCCATGAATATACTTACTGGTGCTGTTGGGAGGGATACGTGGGGGACATCCTGCCTCTCTAAAGGCGTACTGGGGAGACACTACAAATCTGGACAGTTCACCTCTTCGCATGGTTTCTATGGCAACCTCCATTCCTGGAATCAGGCCACTCTTTCCCAGTCTTGCCTGATAAGGTTTGCTTCTCAATCGAGTGGAATCATATGGTTCATCTGAATACTCCAAGTATCCATTGTAATGGACTGTAGAGAGAAAACACAAGTGTATCTTGATAGAATAAGGATTTCTTCAAACTGCGTCGAACTTATCTTTTGAAAGGATCATCTTTTGACTTTTAGAGTGTTTAAAGACACCGTTTTGTTGTCTTTAGATGCTCTAAAAGTCAAAAGATGATCCTTTCAAAAGATAAATGTCATTTAGTTATAAATTTGTTTGAAACCACTAATGCAAGTAAGAAAGTTGAAACGTAGTAATTTATGGAAGTTAAGCTTGGGTATTCCCCCTCTAAAGAGAGATAAGCATTAAACGTTATTGTTATAAGGTACACACTACCATTCCTCACTCACCTCCTCAAGCTATAGTGGTCTCACTCACCTCCTCAAGCTATAGCGGTCTCACTCACCTCCTCAAGCTATAGCGGTCTCACTCACCTCCTCAAGCTATAGCGGTCTCACTCACCTCCTCAAGCTATAGCGGTGTGATTTTATCTCATGTGATTAAAAACCAAATCTGATTGGGCCATTGTTTTACTGATTTCAGTTTTTTTTTGCATGTCATGTCATAAACAACTATTTTTATATTATAGTATATCTTCACACAGTCTATTGTTGTTCACCTCTGACAAGAGCTCCTTCGGGTACTACAGGTCCAGTCCCTTCTCTCAAAACCTTCTTGACAACTCCTCCGTCATCTGTCACTTTGATCATCTTTGTTTTTAGCTTATCAAAGGGCAGGCTGGCATCTTTATCACTCTCGCTGCTATCCTCCTCCTCCCATAGGCTGTGGGGGATCTGGTTGAATAATTCCTCGCCTTTGAACATATCACTGGCCATGGGGGACGTTGCATTTCTGTCGACATCTATCTCAAACACTGTGCCCTCTCCTGAGGTCAATTGACTCACGTCAATTCCACCTTTAAGTGCTATAGTGTTCTCTGAGGACTATATGACGAATGAAGAGGAAGAACTAATCTTCAAGATTTTTGCAAGCAGTGATTTTAATACCAACTAAACTATATGCAAATCGTCAGTCAAATTTTATTCTTTATCCACGTTTAAGGCAGATATGGCCTAATTAAGCGTACAAGCACAATTATATGTATGGCAAATTGCCAATGACTAGCACTGGATTATGACAGTGTACATTTGATAACATTTAAGTGGCGTGTGGTTTGCTTAATATACAAATCATGGTGTTCGCACTGAACAACTAACTGTCGCTTCGCTTTCAAGTTTCTCCCGATCCATAGTCTGCAAAACTTTCGAGAGCAACAACGGGGAAGTCCCTGTTCGTGCACGTGCTGATTGGCGCCAGTCTTTTCGCTGAATCAGATAAAAATATGTCCGAAGAGAAAGTGGTAAGTTCCATAAGACTTGAGTGCCATTCTATGGGAAAAGAGAATTTCTTTACATTGTCACAGGAAGAAGTAGAAAATCCCGAAATACACTTTGAACCAATTGTAAAATTAACTCCCGTGAAGGTAGAGAAGTTGGAAGAAAATGAAGAAGAAATTTTTAGCATGTAAGTCGTTTCGTAGTCTTTTGCTAGACTAGAAAGAAGGTGTATATAAAAACTGCAACTGTTTGAAGTCACACTCTTGTGGGCGCTGACGGATGTACTGCAGAGTCTTCTGTAATGGTTACCTATAGTGACCTTTTAAGTAGTATTGTTAAGTTCGTTGTGCCTGCTGGGTATTACGTAATCACCGGACGAATTAGTCCCCCTGGAGAAATAATGTAATAAGTCAATATCTTTACATATTCTCTGCAATATGTAGTAATACTTGTACTGCAATATATAGTGCTAGCTTGGTCACCAATTAACATTTTACAGTAAAAACTATAAGTGGCTACATTAGCAATATATACATTAATTAAGTCATTATTTTATAAACTAGACATACACAGGTGTTGTGTGAGTTTGCAGTTTTGAATAAAAGTGAGCGTCTGAACTGCGTTCACGCCTAGTTATATTATTTCTCTAAAAAATGACAGATTTAGCCTTTAACCCAGGGTCTTGTTAACTCTCACCAGGGAGGGGGAGTATAAGGTAGTAAACTTTGGAGGTGGCAGTTCCATCTCTGCATATACTATACGCATTTAACCAAGCATCCATTCACGAATAACATTAATCTTTGTTCAGCTGACATTTCTGGAAATTTTGCCTCACGAATATTTCCACACTTATGGTAATCTGATTTTGTTCCACTTTAGACGTTCCAAGTTGTTTCGAATGGACTTTGAAGCTGATCCTCCCGAGTGGAAGGAGAGGGGGGTGGGGTTTCTGAGGATACTAAAGCATCAAGAGTCAGGGAAGTTCCGGCTATTGATGCGGAGGGATAAAACACATAAAATTTGCTGTAACCACATCAGTACGTATATTTAAATATTCTGTTCACTCTAAAGGTCACCTCTATACGAGCCACTCTAATAGGTCACCTCTATATAAAAATCACTCTAATAGGTCACCTCGATATAAGAATCACTCTAATAGGTCACCTCGATATAAGAATCACTCTAATAGGTCACCTCGATATAAGAATCACTCTAATAGGTCACCTCTATATAAGAATCACTCTAATAGGTCACCTCTATATAAGAATCACTCTAAAGGTCACCTCTATATAAGAATCACTCTAATAGGTCACCTCGATATAAGAATCACTCTAATAGGTCACCTTGATATAAGAATCACTCTAATAGGTCACCTCTATATGAGTCATTCTAAAAGGTCACACTAGAAGGTCACCTCTGTATAACAGTAGCTCCTCATTAGGTCTAAAGGGCAACCATTTTGTCAGGTTTAACTGTACTGTGATGTTATATTCCCTACAGTTGGCCCCTTCATGAAGCTGTTACCAAATGTTAGCAGTGAAAAGGCGTGGATCTGGAGCACAAACGCTGACTTTGCAGATGAGACTCCCAGAGCTGAACAATTGGCAGCTAGATTTGCAAATGTAGAAAGTAAGCAACCAATTCTGTGACAAAAGGATATTCTTTGTCTCCGTTCGCTGCATAATACATTCTACTGGCTTGTGCATACAGCTAAATTGTTATTTTGACTATCTTACAAATATATGTGTAGGCATACAATTTTCAGTTGCTATAACAATTTAAATATTTCCTTTTATATTTTCTATTGCATTTATGCATGTTGTAAGAACATTCAGTATCTGATCACTTTTAATTACACTACACCTGTAGCTTTCGTGACATAACCGTTTATTTTTTTGAATTGCATTGTGACTTCAGAAGCTCAAAAGTTTAAAGAAGCTTTTGAAAGATGTGTTGCTGACACAAGTAGTAGCAGTGCTGACGTCAGTCTCAATGAATCTAAAGAGTCCGAAGGGCTTGCGGAGGAGTTGGACAAACTTGAGATTAATAAAAGTCAAGATGAAAAAGAAGACAAAGTTGTTGAAAAGGAGGCAGAAGATCCAGTAAAGGGAAATTCCCAGGAAGAGACAACAGAGCAGCAGCCACAGGGAAATCCCCCAGAAGAGAGGCCAGTGGAATCGCCAAAGGATGGTACTCAAGATGAATCTAAAGAAAGTCCTGAGTAATCTAGAATTTAAGTTGTGGAAGATCTATAGCATAGTGACCAGCTCAATCAATAACTAAGCACCTCTAATACATTCATTATTTTATGATGTGTAAGATTAACAATTAAGTATGAAAAAGCTATAAGAAATTAACATGTGACATACTGTAGTATGATGGTGGTATACTAAAGACATATGAGTTATTCTACTTTAAGCCGCTGACGAAACACTGGTGTGTTGGCCACTCGCACCATGGCTAGAAGTGGTACTACAATGTATGCTCCGTAGGCACTCCAAAAGAGAGGAATGTTCTTACTACAGTGTTCGCCATAGAGCTGCTCCAAGGTGATGGGGACCATGGACAATATCAATCCGTAGGCCCACATCAAAGCTGCAGTAGGAAAGGAAAGTAGCTCAACAGATGACTTAGAAATGAAATATTCTGACATCTCAAATGTGACCAGTAGTAATTCACTGAAACAGTCAGACTATATAACACCTCGCAATATACATGTCTGAGACTCCCCTCATTGTAGTGTGTAGACAATCTCTTATGAATAAAGGAAACTAACTAAACCTAAAACAGAGAGAAATGAGATGATTGGAGAAGACTTAAAGCAAAAAAGAGTGCTGAAGAAATTGCAAAAGAGATGGAGAAGGCTTGACAGGAATGGGATTAGAGAGGCTAGCCAAGACAGTGTATGAATCAGAGATGGAAGGAGAGAAGAAAAAGACCAAGGAATAGATGGAATGATAAATAATTAGGCATCATTTTTAACTCTGAAACATTTAAAGGGTATATGACATGAAATATTTTTCACTTAATCCTTTTGGTATAGGACAACCTCCTGTCAAAAAGATACTGTCCGTAGGATTAATTCCATACTTCACCCAATAGTTGTTACAAATCTGTAACTAATGATCACTGACAAACAATGTAACTCTCACTTGGTATTCTAATCCATTCCCTTTCCTTGATGAAGGCATATATTGCAAACAAATAGAAAGGTATATAAATTATTGGACTGAGCACGGCCAATGTTTGATACCTGAAAAGAAGAGATTTTAGATTCATAAGAGCTGCTTTAACCAGATATAATGCATGCTACTGCATAATCTGTTATGTAAGCCTAGACATTAACAGAAACATCATTTAGAAATACTTATACAACACGTTTATATAAGTAGCACAAACACTCCATGGGTCACTGATGAAGAGTGGAGTTCCCAGAAACAGCTTTCTGACACAGTGGAAAAAAGGAAGAAAAGTCGGTATGAGACTGTATCCTCATTCAAAGCTCTATAGGTTTTCACTAATTAATAGGTTTAGGAAAGCAGTCAATTCTATTTGCATTATTCTTCAACCTCTTATTGTCAACTTCGTCTTTAGGAAAATATAAGAAGGTAAGAACGCTTAACATGTCTATTGTTGAAGTTAAAAACATGAAGTGAAAATGAAAAATCCTACATTTCTTTGTGCAAATACATTAGAGTACATATTCGTATTTCAATATGCTGGACAGCACCCTCTGTAGCTACGTATACACGTGACATCATAGCTACTCTGCACTAGTGTTGAGTATCTATGGTGATACACACACTATCTGTTTCTCAGTATACAGGCGACATGTAGCTACATGCTTACCATAGAGGGTTCTTTCCCAATAAAGGGTCGACCTCGTTACACCACCATTTGTAATATTCTATGAAAACTGGAGGAGGCCAGGCAACCTCGCCCTTTATACGATCCAAGGGACCATGGTAAGCTTGAGTGAAATCTACTCGAAGAGAGAGAGGAAAATTAAAGGGCTTTTACTTCACCACTCGTTCATTACAAGTGCTGTACTGACAGAATAGACTGGACTAATAAACATTACCTATAACTAAAGCTATGACGGCAAATATTAGGAACGAAAGAACAAGAAATAGATCAACAGGTCTCTTCGACAAGGAAGCCATTTTCAGTGACAAAGTTATAATTTTTTCAGTGACCAAGTTATTATAATTTTTCATACATTTAAACCCAACTATGTAGATTGCATATCTACGTATGTAGATTGTATGAAGGCATCACTGCTTCAGTACGAAGCTCAGATCATAAATGTGATCACTCTCTAAACACAGAGATCAAGAGTCAGATAAGATCAAGTAAAATAAGCATAAGATATGCACGTGTAAATCATGCCATGACGTCATACGCATGATTTATAAAATAGCTTGGAAGTGTGAAGTCCGTATTCCGAAAACACAAGCTAGAAACATAAAGCTGTATTTTACATTAAAATTCGATGCAAAAAGCTTTATCCATTAGCTTCATACCGACAGAACGAAATTATGGCTCAGGTGTACAAGCAGACCAGGAGCGATACGCGCAGTACCGAGGAGTTAGCTAGAGGCGTTTGGAGGGAGGCGGATGCCGTATGCTTCGATGTGGACAGTACTGTAGTCAAGATAGAGGGATTGGACGAACTAGCGCATTTTCTTGGGGTTGCTGAAGAAGTTAAAGCTTGGTAAGCGAAGGGAAGACACATAAGGCTGGCCCGCTCATTGCGCACAAAAGTAATAAAGACCTTTGATGAATAGGAAGGCGTCGCGAAGGGCGTGTCGCGGTTTTTTGGGAATTAATGTACAAGGTCACCGCACTCCCATATATGGCTTGTGGGCGTGACCTGTTTTGACCACTGGTCTAGCTTCCAGCAATGTTGTATCTTTTTACAGGACCAAGCGAGCGATGGGCGGAAGTGTGTTGTTTCAAGATTCCTTTAGAGCTCGTTTGGACATTTGTAAGCCTAGCAGAGAAAAGATTGCAGAATTCAATGCTATGCATCACTTGGCAGATCACTTATCTCCAGGAGTAAAGTAAGCATTAACGAACTGCATTATGAAGTTATGTAATGTCAGTGAATTGTTTTTTAAAACAACTTTTTTTATTTTAGGGAACTAATTGAACTGTTATATAAAATGAACAAGCAGATTTTTCTGGTGTCTGGAGGAATGAGAGAATTAATTGAGCCTCTTGCTGAAGAACTAAACATACCACCAGAAAGGATCTTTGCTAACAAGCTTCTTTATGATTTTAATGGGGAGTACGTTACTTTTGATGGAAATCAGCCGACCAGTCGCACGGGAGGGAAGCCAGTGGTAGTGCAAAGGGTGAAGAAAGAGTTCTCCAAGTGAGTTATTTCATCACCAATTTTTCTGATAGCTAGCTTAGGCTGTGTTCTTGAACAATGTGTGTGTTGGAGTGTTAATTAAAGTGATCAATCTCCTTGATTACAGGGTAGTGATGATTGGAGATGGCGTCACTGACATGGAAGCGCATCCTCCTGCTGTGAGTGTCACTGAGTCAAAAGGCAGTATAGACTTGAAGTGGCTGTTAATTATTTCTTCAAATTTCCACTTTTTAGTAACAGTGTTATTAATGTTGCAAATTTTTGTATTTCCTATGTTAGGACACATTTATTGGCTATGGAGGTACTGTTGTGAGAGACAAGGTGTACAAGGGGGCACCTTGGTTTGTTCACCACTTCCAAGAGCTTCTTGAAGAACTGCTGTTGCCCAGTGAGACTGGTCTCAAGTTGGCCAAGAGAATGAATGTCAAATATAACTCTGAAATGAAGAATGAGAAGCGAAAGCCACTAAAAGCTATCAAAAACACTTCCAAGAAGCAAGACACAGAAAAGAAAGTCAATAATTAACTTTTTGTTAAAGTTTTTGTGATTCTCTGTTTATATAACAGTTGTATGGAAGAGCATGGGTATGTAACAGTTTATAGGTGTGTTACTTGAGTATATTGTTGTGGTTGTTACTTTATTATATGGTCAGTGTGATGTTAAACATCTAGCTAATAAAGACAGGTGTTACATCATCAACTATTATAATAATTTGTTATATATGTCTCAAGACGTATTATCAAGCATATAAATACACATCTGCATGCAAAGGTTTACTTTAAAGATATCAGTGCATTCAATTAGTACTTTGTGCAATAAAAATTATGAGTTATCAGATACCTTGCATAGTCAGCATGTACTTTACCTATAGCTGTTAATTTTATAGTGAAGACAGTTTGTGACATAATAAGAGTACAATTAATGATATCCGAGTAATGAATGTTTACTATGTGTTACAAATAGGGCTGGACCAAATCTAAATTTAGAACACCTTATAAAGCGTCTATGAGTTGACTTAAGCAGTGGTTTAAAGCTGTGCCTGTTTATAATTCTGGATTGTCTTTGGCTAATGTGACCAGTTTTCTTCCTGCTACATGTTATTAAATTCGTCCTGTCAGCGCTAGAACGACGTTTCCTCTTGAACAGAGCCACAAAGAAGCCGTTTGTGTGGTCAACAGGAGGGTCTGTCCTTAAACAGCAGTGTCCTACATATACATGAAGGTCAAGAGTACAGCATTATGTGTGTGGGGGGTCCGGTGACTGTGGCAACAATCACATATTATCAACCTTTGATTGAAGGTGACAATTCAGCTAATTGGAATATCTACACAAACTAAATTTGCATATTAGACAATTAGTTTTCTCATGAGGCTGATTCTGCTAATAGGCCTTTCTACTTTAAATCGAGCCTTCATCCCATTCACTTCAATTGCACATAAACCAGTAACAGAAAGGGTCACTATACTAAACAAGTTCATGAATTTGTTTGTCCTCGGTAAATGGAACATCTATCAAATGCATCCCCTCATCCAAAGCTCTCACTAGCTTTAGTTCCCTATATGTCTTTACTCTAAAGTAGATGTAAATAGTGTATATAAGGCCCCTAGATTTAGCATAGAGAGCCAAGGATTCACAGAAGATAAAGAAAAAGACAAAGACTCCCAGGATCACTGATGAAGGGTGGAATTCCCAGAAACGGCTGTCCGACCCAGTGGAGAAGAAGATGAAAGAAGGAAGAAAAGACTCCTGTATCTTCATCCAAAGCTCTCTTCAGGTTTAGTTCCCCTATAGGCTCTTTTATAGAATAGGCATAGCATGTAGGAAATGGTATCTTAGATTTTTCATGCATGTTGAAAAATGGGTTGTTAGATTATTCCTCTAAAGTGACCTTTCCCAAAGGTGGGTAACCCTCTGGTGGTCCAGTTGGGCATGATATGGTCCAGAGTAAAGAGCTCATCAACTTGAGATAGTGCTTCAGATACTACATCTTCGTTTTCCTACAGGTTACAAGTGGGAAATACATCATATGACCACTCATATAGATGGACTACCAGTTATAGTAACACTGAATAATAGTGCATCCCATTACATACCCCACAGCGCTAAGCTAAACCACATCCACATGAGACTGTATTATTATACTCATTCTCTTAGATAATATTATTCATTAGGGTAACATGAGACACAGTTTACAGGGATTAACAGCGCCTTCTTTTACCTGGACGTTTGACATTTGAATCACCTTCCAAGTGGATTTTTATGGCTTAACTAAAAAGTTGGTGGAATATTTGCTAATTGGGTTGTAAGGTCATAGTGCAATCCACAGTCACTTGTAAGGTTGGCCTGTGGCTACATACAGAGTATCTTTATATGTATAGTACTATGGCCTTTTATATGCAGACTTTGTCCTCCGTTTTCTAACAAACGGAGGCCTAAATAAGAAATCCCTTAATTTAAAACGAGTTTTATACCCTAAACTTTATGATGATATGCCCATTTTGTTTCTAGATCCTTTCTTGGAGCCATATGAATTCTTTAATTATATTATTTATTTATTTATATTATATTGGATTATACCTTAGTATATTGTAAATTGCACTGTATTTAAGTACACCAGCCAGGCTGTTAATGTGTGAACATATGTATTATCTATATAACATGTATAAAGATAATTCAGTGAGTACTCTGGCTTTAATGACTAATGGCCAATAGTATTCAATTAATAGTGACTCATTTGGCAGCTATCATTAATATGCTTCAGTTAAGGCAAACATGACTTTATTTTTATAATCACTAATTGGTCACCGTTCTGTATAATAGTGACCAATTAGTGACAGAGCTCGTACCTCTTTGTACAGAGAACATGTGGAATACACAACTTTCTCCACAGAAGGAAACTTCAGTGCATGAAGTAGAACCCTCAGCTGGAAACCAGAAAGTCTTTGCAATCTCTGTCTATCTGGTCCCTATACATAGAGCACAGTGGCAAATGTAAGGACTATCCGGTCCCTATACATAGAGCACAGTGACAAATATAAGGACTATCTGGTCCCTATACATAGAGTACAGTGGCAAATGTAAGGACTATCCGGTCCCTATACATAGAGCACAGTGGCAAATGTAAGGAATATCCGGTCCCTATACATAGAGCACAGTGACAAATATAAGGACTATCCGGTCCCTATACATAGAGTACAGTGGCAAATGTAAGGACTATCCGGTCCCTATACATAGAGTACAGTGGCAAATGTAAGGACTATCCGGTCCCTATACATAGAGCACAGTGACAAATATAAGGACTATCCGGTCCCTATACATAGAGCACAGTGGCAAATGTAAGGACTATCCGGTCCCTATACATAGAGTACAGTGGCAAATGTAAGGACTATCCGGTCCCTATACATAGAGCACAGTGGCAAATGTAAGGACTATCCGGTCCCTATACATAGAGCACAGTGGCAAATGTAAGGACTATCCGGTCCCTATACATAGAGCACAGTGGCAAATGTAAGGACTATCCGGTCCCTATACATAGAGCACAGTGGCAAATGTAAGGACTATCCGGTCCCTATACATAGAGTACAGTGGCAAATGTAAGGCCCATTATGGGTTGTTCTATATGTCCCAACTCACAATGTATTATATCAGGAGTACTTAAGAGATAAGAGTGTACATTCCTATGGTCTACAGCTTTTTCCAAAAATTATGTCACAAGTAGGCTAGGTAACTATGTATATTAACATTCCTACATATGGCATAAGGGCAATATTAGTATTGTTACTATGTTTAGATGTGACATATTAATACATCTTTTCAGCAAAATGCTGTTAATGCCTGAAGATACACACTCTTATGTACTCTTGGTAATACAGACCTGAGCTATATTGTAAGGATGTTCCAAACGGTTGAGGATTCCAGAACCTGAACAAGATGGATCCACCAAAATATGAGACACTTTAGGGTAGTCCTCAGGATTCACCTAAAGGTGACAGTGATGGTACAGTCCATATACTACTTCACTTCCTTATACAGTTGGACTAGCTGCTATACTTCCATAAACAGTGATGTACTGGTACACATTGCATCACCACTATACAGACCACAGGGTTCACTATTTTCAATTATAAAGACAGCTCATTTTCATAGAAACATAAATGGAACACATACAGCTAGATTTACTTACATGAGACAATTACATACTTAGTGCATCTGAGGCAGCCATATAAGGAACCCATTAATGTACCTTTAGGAAATCCATTAAATGAGCATCAACATAGGTGGCATTTGACTTCTTTATCATTGCTTGAAGAGTTTTAAATCTCTTTGGATCAATCTCAAATGCGTCCAAGTGACCATAGCGGCCAAGCTGGGCTGCTAGCTGCGTTGTCTTGTTACCAGGGGCTGCACAAGCATCAATCACATGACTGTCATGTGAGGGGGCAAGGACATGAGCTGGTAAACAACTAGCTTTGTCTTGGATGACTACTTTAGAGTTCTTGCATAAGCTGGCGAGGTGAGGGAGTGATGATGGATGCAGGACTAGCAGGTCAGGGATGTGTCTGTCTTGAGCAAAGGAAGTTTGGTCTTGTGGTGAAGTAAGAAGTCGGTCAAAGTCTACTTCATGAAATCCTTTTCCTTCTAGTTCCAACTGGACCTCTTTCAACAGTGCAGTCAGTGTATTCACTCTAACATACTTTAATAAAGTGTCTGGCTTTGAAGCAACACTAGTGGTAAGTTCCTCGGTTGTGGAACTAGCTAAGGCAGCGTATGAAGACTTGATGACTCCCCTATATTTCCTAACAAACCTTCCGGCAGACTCATTTACGTTGACCCTCTTCTTCCCAAAGAGAAAGTCATATGTTGCAATAGACACAGAATAGATGTTAACCTACGTATACAGAAAGAGGTGTTACCAATAAAGGGGCGGGGCTAACTTATAAGGGGGAGGGGCTAACTTATAAGGGGAAGGGGCTAGTTCCCCAAACCTCCCGAAATATTACACTTACTTACATTATGTCCACTGTGCAGGTTCAATTTCTCCAATATATTTCTGATCAAAGTATACTCTAAATATACACAATAGACGATCGAATGCACAATTGTACACATTAACACATATACTAATATGTATACTACTTTTAGAACCGGTGCATCTTAATTTTAGATACGAAGCTCACTTTTCAAGGTCTCTGCAACAAGCGCATAAATCTGTTTTCCATTTTTCTTGTGTTTCGAGGTGAACGCCAAAGCTCTCAACGATCCTTTCTTTGCCTCGAGATCTTCCAACACTTTGCCAGCAACTGCATACATACCATAAATCTGCCCGTACCATACGTAATTTCGAACACTATACGGCCATTTTATTCCATGTACGTTTTACACATTGCATTACTGCAGCCGTGAGGTCTAACCAATCTAAAAACCATTTTCCTGTAGTTTTGTAACTGACATGCAGCGGCCAATAAATGAGTGAGAACAACTTCTACCAGTGCATGTTGCATTAGTGATGAAATATACAAAAATTATAATTATTTCAATTAAACAACAATGTATACGTATGTTACTTTTGTATAATCTTCCTCAATTGAGAAATTCTTTCAGTAATTGCAGCATTATTAATTTTCTCAAGTCTATCAAATGTAATATTCAAACTTGTAGCCTTTTCCACAATGCATTGTCTAAAGAAATCTGATTTAGAAGCAAAAAGAAAAAAAGAAGTAATGTGCAAACTCTAACATAAGAGACAATTCAAACCAAGTGAAATGTGAAATACAATGAACTATTACATACAGACAAGAGTACATGAGAGATAAGAGCGTGCAATTGTGTATCCTCACTCATTAACAACATTTTACGTACTAAAATAACACATTAACAGGTCTCACATATGTCTCTTGACTCTGGATGTTACCCCACCCACTCTTGTCTCCTGAGGAGCGCAATGAGCAAAAAGGGTGGAACTGAAGTTCACTTGACGGGAACCAGAGTCTCCCCTTAATCCAAAGTGGTAACATCCAGAGTCAAATGATGAGACATCGTAGCTTTAAGATTGGCTTTAGATCTTAAAGTCCTCCATTTTTTTCATGTAGGCATGGCAACAATATTAATATACTTTATACTTACATAATGAAGCTGCTCTAGTAGAAGTCAAACCAAATGAATGTGTCTTAATTGCTGCATATAGGCCCCAACTACATCTCGTAAACTAAAGCAGTGCTGTGCGGTGGCTTAAGGCAATGTGACTATACCTTCTTGTAAGAGGTGCAATAATAGAGTCAAGAGGTTGCACATCACTTCTGCAGACAACTCTTCCTTGCCAGACAACTTTAAGATAACCTCAACAAGATCCGTTTCCCTCAATTTGCCAACAAAGTCCTTGTTCTTCTGAGAGGCAATAATAACAAGGGCAAGTATTCCTTCATTAATCATCACAGCATGTCCGCTCTGTAGCAGATTAACCAACCACTTTGTACCATCACACTCGCACACAATATTACAAGTGGAGCCTGCGGAAAGGAAGGTTTGATGAACATAACCTACAGTATTACTATAGCAACCAGATAGTACACAGTGTCTCCCCTAATAATAATAATAGTAATAATTAATTGTCACATGACAGGCATGTGATAGTTGCACTACCATGTTATGACTGAAGTGACCAGTCCAATGTCTGCAGCTACCAGGACCACGTCAATGACATGTCTGCTAACACTCAGAATACCAGTCACACGTGCTCCTAGTTGTCTACTATTGCTAAGAGACAGACAACTGAGACACAACTGAGCTACCCATAGATCTATCAGAGAAGAACAACTGGCGATTAAAGTCAGTTTGATTTTCACTGATTTTTTTTAATCTTTTTCCTCTTCTCATGATGCTTACACAATGTATAATATTGTAATTATGGCTTGGTTATAGTTAAAATAGTGCAACTACATAATCTGAAGATTCTCTAACCTGGATCCTTGGAGTGCTTGATAAGTGTGGCCAACAATCTAGACCCCTCACTCTCAAGATGGCTGCCAAGAGAGCAAAGGTAACAGATTTGCCTTAAATCTTTTAAGCTGCCTGAAACAGTGTCACATATTTCAGCTAAAGCAACAAAATCAAACACAATTTATCTTGCTTGCCCTCTCTAGTTAACCTAAACTACAAACAGTTAAATTTAAGTTGAAATAGATTTTGTTCATTAAGGTTCTTTGTTACTCAAAATTTTCAGCTAATTAGACTAGGGATGGGGTGAGACAGTAAAGGTGTTCATCTCCATGACAACAGGTTTCAACTACATAAAGCAGTCATAGCTGGTTACCTAGATACCCCCAATCACCACCACTACTGAGGGAAGTCCATCCACCTTATCTTTGAGATGGTTCATCTTTAGTCTTTGAGTGTGTAGAGATGCAGTCTGTCTTCTTGAGAGTTGAATGTTTGGACCCAGAGGGTCACTTCAAAGAAGACTGTCAAGAAAAGAAACTGCATCTCTAGACACTCAAAAGACTAAAGATGAACCATCTCAAAGATAAGTTTGGTTCAGTTAGAAGATTAGAAATCCCTATGATCCACCCACCTTGCTTGTCAGCTAGTAGTCGTAAGACACCCAAAGCTTTAAACTGCACAACTGGTGAGGGAGTATGGAGGTGCTTGAGAGCTAGGTCGGTGACCCCGGCACCGTGCAGCAACCTCTTATTCTCAGCTAATGTAACAGAACCGGAGAGGCCATCACATTAATACACGGAGCAAGGAGGATAACTACACTAAGCATGTACAAAGGCTATGATGAAAAAGTGACTTATCATTTTCAACATTAATACCCTTAACTCTAAAACAGTAAATATTTAAACATGCGCTAAGCTTTGTCATACTTAAATACAGGCTGTGAAAATCATTAAATAAGATAATAATCATCATATATATATTCACACATTACATTATGACAATCTTTATTTATATACGGTACCTGCTGCAACATGTTAAAATCAGTATTAAAATTTAAGTCATTTTCAGCCATTTCTTTTAGCATAAAGTGTTCAAATTTGTACCTTTTATTATTGTAATAGAGTAAGGATTCCTTCTAACTGCGTCAAACTAATCTTTTGAAAAGATCATCTTTCGACTTTTAGAACACCTAAAGACAATTTTATTATTTCTATTCTATTTTTATTATTGTACAAGAAACAGCTTAAAATGACCTGAATTTATAAGAACAGCTGCTATTACGAAAAAGTCAGTTAAATAAAATTAAATGTAATTGATTAAATAATTCATTAGCTCACACACAGCCTATTAAAAATCAGTCTGATATCTTAATCACTTATAATCATCCTATATGTAGGTATATACATTGACAACAGTAGGAAATGCCTATTATTTCCCAGTACAGCTGCTGCTGAATCAGTGCTGATATACAGGAAACGCAACTCATACACAACCTTATACATACGTACCAGGTATAGCAAGGTTTCTCAAAACTGACAGAGCACTTTGTGAGATTCTAATGAAAAACTGTAAAAATTTTGGGAAGAACCTTTGTCAACAAGTATTTATCAGTAGATTGTAACAGTTCAATACCACCAGGATAGTGCTAGAACTGGGTGGTGATATTATGGGATATATTATGTCAACCACAACTGGACTTGTATAAATTAAACAACAGTGGAAATGTGTGAATTGGCTGGCTGCACATCTCACATCATCCAATGGATCCTTCTGAAGGAGATATGTTAACAAAGGTACTACTTCACTTTCAATAAGAACCTTACAATTGGCATCTGTTAAAAACATAAAAATTAATTTTTCACTTTATAATAATTAGGTAGAAACTCAATGAAAAACAACAATTAGGAGGTAAAACATACAATAGCAACTAAATTAAACATAGATTTTACATTAACTATGATTAAATTCCTACACAAGAAACTAAGAAATTTATTAATAATCTGCAGTGTTTCTTTCAGAGTATTTAGCAAGGGAGGACAAAATGATGATAATAGAAATGAAGGGGGGAGGGACATATTTAATGCACCAATGTTCATTCTGGCACATACAAATCATCTATATAATTTGTCATTTTCAAGGGGGGGGCAAATTGCCCCCTCTGCCCCCCCCTGAAAGAAACCTTGATCTGGAATTATTATAAAGATGTTTATCAATCAAAGTATATATCAATTAAAATGCACTAAAGGATCTACTATCAGTGTACTCTTTCACCCACACGTTACCCTACCGTTTCTTGCCAAATTTGCTACAAACAAAGCACCATTAGCCTGCTGGTAGCCCCTTTCTGAGTTCTGCATCCACTGCTTAGCAACCTGCAAGAGGTATCCCTCCTTCATGAGCACCTCCACAGAGGAATCTGTGCCAAAAGTGGAAATTGATCATACATGATTTATTATTTATATAATTTAATCAGTATAATAATAAATTATTATACTGATTAAATAAGTTTGATAACAATATGCAATCATAATAACATAAAATGAAAAAATAATTGTTTCTCAATTTATACAAAGAAAGAAATAATTACTATGAAATGAATACCTTCTGATAAAATTAAGACTACAATATCTGCAGCTTTCTGTAAAAGATCTTCATCACCAAGTTCAAGCAACATCCTTACACATCCTTGCTTACAAAGAGCAATCTTCCACTGATCTAGAAGGAGTAACCATAGCAATCAACAGCACATGTCACATGCCAATCACATGCCAGTCACATGTCACATGTCAGTCACATGTCACACAGTGTCAATATAGGGTGACATGCAAAACTAGTAATTGTAACATTCACTCAAACAAATTTAGTGCTTTTTTGTAACAATGGGAAAATGACCACGTACATTATAACCAAATTAGTCTCTCCATAATAGTCACTTCACAAGTAACCATCTAATTGTAGTGACCAATATAGTAAAGGTAAACTCAAAACAAACCATTGTTTTCTACTAAGGCATGGGTAGTCTCTAATAGTTCTTCTCCATTCACTTCCATCTTGTTAAGTCTTTGCAACAATTTGATTATAACCTCATCACCTTTGGATTCTATAAACAGACTGCCTACTGGCGCATCTACATACAGTGAACAGACAGATTTTAAGCATGTAATAATGCAGCTCCAATTAGAAGACTAATTAGTGTTCAATTCTTGACATAGCCCCTCCCTTGAGATAGCAAATGTTGGGGCTCCTTCATGACCTCTGACCCCATTCACATGTTCTTCAAGGCTTGTCTGACAATACCAAGCCCAAAAGTTACAATAAAACAATATCTTTGGGCACACCTGGGGGTGGGGCTGGGGGCGGGGTCCACATAATTCTCTTCAAAATGGGCTCAATATATTGTGAGGGTAGTTCATATTGTGAGGGTAGTTCATATTGTGAGGTAGTTCATATTGTGAGGGTAGTTCATATTGTGAGGTAGTTCATATTGTGAGGGTAGTTCATATTGTGAGGGTAGTTCATATTGTGAGGTAGTTCATATTGTGAGGGTAGTTCATATTGTGAGGGTAGTTCATATTGTGAGGGTAATATTCGGTGGGTTGCCAGAATATATAGCAGGCATTGGCTAAAGGTCCTCCTCCTTAAAATAAGATACCTGAATACTTAATAGGTTGAGGGTAGTATTATCCATTGGCTGCGTGAGAATTTGTTCATCAATGAATTTTATACCCTTTATGAAAATTGCTGATGTTTATTCTTTCATTGGCATTTAGTATATTTTCAGTGTATAAGTGCTTAAACATGTGTACAGTAAATGCACAGAATTGACAGGTCAAAGGTCGAATACACTGGCTTTGCACAGTACCTAAATAAACAGGAATCTCTACCAATCAGTTTGATAAGAGACTAGAACATGTTTCTATGGTAACTGTCAGTTATTGGTAAAACAGCTGCTATATCCTTATATAGCAGATTGTGGTATTTTAAGGTAGGCTTTCTAACCATACTAATAGAGTGTATTATATTAGCTATCCTCAAAGTAGTAACCACACAAAAGTGTCAAATGTACACAACACGAATGAGAACACTAAAATATGTAGTGTCATGGTTTTCTTTTAGAAGGTACGTACCACAAGGGAAGGGCAAAATAGTAAACTTTGGAGGGGAAACCTAGTTAAGTATGTTGTTTGTTATTAAAATTTGGTAATTTGACCTTCTTCAAGTACGTATTTTAAAGAAGGGGTAATCCCCCTCCCAAAGGAAACCCTGTGATTTATGATGTCACTTACATGATTCTAGGATTGCAGAGAGACACTTGAGAGCCATTGCGATTGCCTCATCTGAACTGGAGCTGTGTAAGATCTCAGCTATTCCAAGGAGCACTCCCATCTGACACACCTCCTTACTCAGTGTCTCTGTAAACAAAGATACAGCAAACGTACGTACTTATTCCTCCTTATTAGTGTTTCTTTCAGAGTATTTAGCAAGGGAGGACAAAATGATGATAATAGAAAAGAAGGGGGGCATAGTGCACCAATGTTCATTCTGGCACCATATATAGTGTGGAATCATCTATATAATTTGTTAATTTCAGGGGGGGGTGGCAAATTACCCTCTCTGCCCCCCCTGAAAGAAACCCTGACTTATCTATGACTGGGTATCCACTTTTTAATTACACTAAAACTAAGAAACAGTTAAATTAATATTAAAGTGTTACAAAGAAAGAGTATATGGGATGGTTTGACTTGTACGTATTTTCCAAAAGTTTGACTGAAATCTAAAGTCTACCTCTCCCTCTAACACATACACGTAGGATGGTGTATTAGGGGAATACCCAGCGACAGTGAATAATAGTGGATAGGAGTGGAGTAAGGATACATTAATGGACATAATTAGCATATATTGGTCATCAACCTTGCATGATAATTCAGCCAGTGAGGATACCTGCGCTGTCAAGACAGTGCTACTGTGTTACTAGGGACAGTGCTACTGTGTTACTAGGGTGGACTGAGGTAGTCTGGTATTTACGTACATAAATTATTAAGACTTTGATAATTTGTTAGAAATTCTACCATACATCTTATATACTTCAATTTACCTCAAAATCAATAAGTTTTATCAAGCAGATTTTGAAGTATCTAAAAAAAGTCATAATAAATTATAAGAATAATGACGGTACACAATGTCTGATAATGTAATTAAGACATTTCTGATTGGGAAGTGTTCTATTTGGGGCACCCTGAAGTGGTAGGTGGAGATGCAGTGAGATAGTTACCATTGTAACAACAGATGTTGAGAATGCAGCCGCAGGCGACAGTTTTCAGTTTAGCATTGTCAGCTTCATCTGGGAGACCAGCCCAACTCTGCAACAGAACCACAACTTCCTTCAAGTGACCAGATTTCAAGAGAGCATCTCGAACTGCATCTAAGAGATGGTAAGAGGAGGTAGGGCCTTGCGGTTAGTGACAGGAATGCGGTTAGTGACAGGAATGCGGTTAGTGACAGGAGAGCCTTGCAGTTAGTGACAGGAGGGCCTTGCGGTTAGTGACAGGAGGGCCTTGCGGTTAGTGACAGGAGGGCCTTGCGGTTAGTGACAGGAGGGCCTTGCGGTTAGTGACAGGAGGGCCTTGCGGTTAGTGACAGGATGACCGGTGACTGTGGCTTTATGGACAAACAGCTGCAGCTATAAATAGATCCTTTGTATGCGCACATAATTTCATAAAGACGACTAGATTAGCCTCTGCTATACAGTGTGTCAATTAGGTTATCAGAAGTAGTTTTGAAATAGTACACAGTACAGATGTGCTTGCCAAATCAAGCCAAACATTTGGCAGGTGTCGGATAGCTAATTGAATGCCATAAGGTAATCATTTCAAAGGTATTATTATATAATGAAAGTCACACTTAATAAAACAGAAATATCTATACAATTAAAACAAGTCTCCAAGTGAATTCTATTGACACCAAATGAACTGCCAAACTTTCTATACCATTTGCATGCATGCACTACATGTGATAATGCTGACTACTAAAAATAGAATATCATATAATTACCAAATACCTAAATTTAGTAACACTAAAGTGGGAGTCAGCATTCAGGAATATAATAAGCTGCACCTGCATATATATCTGAAATCACTATGACATCACTATGATGTCATCTCAGATACAGGAGCAGTTGTAGCAATATCTAGGAAGAATGCATAATCAACTTTACAAAGTACCAATAAAAATGGCTGACCGTTTTCATAGCAGAGATTCCCAATGATCCGAAGAGTGTGAAATTGGAGTGTTCTGTCACCGATAAGGAAGGGCAGGGCAAGGTAAATAAAGTCTTCCTTTTGAGCCACGGCACGAAAGTCTCCTATCAGAGTAGAAAGTCACTGACAAAGATATATACTGTAAGAAGAGATTGGACAGAACTAACTACATTTGCAAGAAAAGCTTTAATAAACCATCTGCATGTACAATACAAACAAATCGTATGTGCACACACGCCTTAGCACTGAATAGAGCAATTTATCACATTTAGATATTGAGTAGCTGAATATTCCCACATGAATAAGGTTATGTGGGAGGAAAATGCAAGAGAGGACAGTATTCAGAAAATTCTCTTTGCAATCTCCCAAGGATTGCCTTTCAAAAGATTGAATGATACACTGGTAATTGACAATTTCTTTGAATGTACAGATAATTATAACTCAATAATTAACTACATAATATCAATTTATATATTCTAGTTAGCTACCCTATTAAAGCTTATAAGGAAATGTAAAATATACGTACCTAAGGTACCATTTTCCTACATGCTATGCCTATTCTGTAAAAGAGCCTATAGGGGAACTAAACCTGAAGAGAGCTTTGGATGAAGATACAGGAGTCTTTTCTTCCTTCTTTTCCCTTCTTTCATCTTCTTCTCCACTGGGTCATATATATGATATTTAATGGTGGCATAGCCTCCTGCACCATGTATAGTATTTCTTTCACCTACCTACTTGTTCTACAGTATAAACCAAATCTTACCATATGAGTTCAATTGTTGAGAGAGTAGCTAGTAATTTGATTAGTAAAGCTACTTGCATGACTTTACTAATTAAATCACTACGTTCTCTGAGTACAATGTAAACAACACACAACAACAATTTTGTTTACTGATGTGACTTAAAGTATAGCTTCAGGTAAACCGTTGTGGTTATGACACATGCATAGTGTACACTTGAGTAATAATGCAAATCTTTATCTCAAGAGGACATTAGAGATAATATATATTATCTCCCTATAGGGTTTCTTCTAGATGGGGTCAGAGGGTGGGTATTTCCCCCTTGAAAATATTTGGGCACACCCTCCACCCCTTGAAGAAAATTTTGCCAATTTTTAATAGCAAGTAAATATATTAAAATAGGCTGCCCTCGTATATTTTGTCATATTGTATCCCCTCTTGTGATGTTTTTCTAAAATTGACCTCAAGTGTACATAATAACTTGACATTGGTTATGCAATATGTCCCTGCCTTCTCACCGTCTCTTAGCAACGTAGCCACTGCCTCCAAAACCTTAACTCTCGGCACTTCAGCATAGGATGGTCCCAAAGCCTCCTTGACAACCGTAACCAGGGACCCATCCACTTGGACTGATTCACCAGATCCTAACATATCATATTACATCATGAACACATATGTCAGTCATTGTCAGGTAGGGTACGTATTATTTGTCTAATTACAGAAGTGTGGGATGTTGTTAGTATTGTTACCAAAAATGGTAACATTTAAAATATTTTCAATAAATCAAAAAATGAAATGAGGGCCCAATAATTAGCCACACAAAATCACTTATATACACATACAGGCTATTGATGTCACATACATTCAGACTGAATATACTATCCTGGATACAAGCATAAACAAGTTTTTATTTGAATAAAAGGAAATCTTATGTATAGATCATCCTTTCTATCTATAAATGAAATAAATGAAATATAAATAGTTGACTTAAACAAAGAAATCTTTAATATTACTTTCATGTTCAAATGATGAAGATCGCCTTACTTAATTAATGATCATAATATATGACAGAAACATACATTTCAATGGTCAATTACTGACTAATTTGATGGTTTAATACTAAAGAAGCAATAGATCACAACTATAATTAATACTCTTATATAAATCATTTGATATTGATTTTAGGTACAGCATACATACGTATCATGACACAGGTATACGTACATACCAGCTTTCGCTAAAGGAGTTAGCAGTAACAACACAAATATAATGACGGCATTACACAAGCGTAGTACATCCATTTTAGCATTAGAGAAGTACTTAAGGTTGATACGCAGTTAATAGAGTAACTCAACCCTATTAAGAGGATCATATTGCGTGAAATATATAGGCTATATATCCTATGTGATCGTATACATGTAAAGAACGTACTCACTGAAGCATGTCAATCAAAGGCTGGCTTGAATGAACAAGAAGCCAAAGTAGGTATGCACAGGAAAACATATAAAATATGCTATAATGTGTACCACAGAGTCAAGCAGGTATAAAATCAATCACAAATGTAAACAAGCCATGAATATAGTCAAAAATACAATTTCACAGAGCTGAAGAAAAAGGAGAAGACTCTTGTATCTTCATCCTAACCTCTCACTAGGTTTAGTTCCCTATAGGCCTTTTAGAATGGATGTAGCATGTAGGTAAATGGTGCTTTAACTTAAAGACTTGTCAAATTTCACTCTCACACACTCACAGTCTACATACAAGTATTCAATGCCATACTGACAACAGTTCAAATCTTCTCTAAGATTGTCTTCTCCTAAGCAGCGGTAACTTTGGGACTATCGACATGAACTGATTACTAGGACAGTCGGGTGTCCTTCATTATAGACTTTGGTCCCCAATTGTTGACCTAACTAGCTTGATAACATTCCTCCATTTCTAAACTGTAAGATCTACATATAACATCTTGAGATATGGCTCATTGATTGCGCATGTATGG
Source organism: Chondrosia reniformis (assembly GCA_947172415.1). Taxonomy (NCBI): domain Eukaryota; kingdom Metazoa; phylum Porifera; class Demospongiae; order Chondrillida; family Chondrillidae; genus Chondrosia; species Chondrosia reniformis. The sequence continues at coordinate 897,450 of OX359193.1, forward strand.
CACAATTAAGAGCATCATCTATATACTTTAGTATAAGACGTTGATTACTGCTAATAGCCTGCGACTAAGTGTCAATGAAATTGTTATACAAGGAAATAGAAGGTGCTAAAGTAATAATCATCTTTGCATGAAAAAATGTTAACGCCCTAATTTTAGAATTACCTAAACTTTATAGAGTTAGCTTTTACAATACCTACCGATCACGGAAAGAATAGACTGGAAATCAGTTACTTCCATACCAAACGACAACTTTTAACAGACTGGGAATTGTTTTAACGACTTTCAAAAGTCAGCCATTTATGAAGAAAAGCCCGCGTAATTTGCTCGGAAATTTGTTGTTTAATGTCGTCAAACTGCGAATCAAAGCTGAATAAGGTAAGACTAAATAGCTTTTATATTCCTAAAGATTCTGTAATTATCGGGGACTCGGTAGAGTGTTACCTCAAGATATAAATTTTGGCTGTCCTGGAAGCCGTACGGATCTGACCAGATATTATTTATTACGGTCCTTTGTAAGTCGATAGAGTTGTATAATTATTGAGTCAGTGATTCTAAATTTTGGAGGAGTCATTAGAGAACTAAGTAAGGCGTGTTTGTATCTGTGTGTGCCATATTTTTCGAGTAGTGGTTAATCTTCGTTTGTACGTATGTACCATCTTACACGTCGTTGTACTAAATGATTGGCGTTCAGAGAGTGACTATAATAAGTTCGTAGATGTAATTAGGTTCATGAGACGTAAGTGGCACCTCTCCGCCGTGAATCTTTGGCATTGAATTTGATCCTGTTTATTAACTCTTACTTTAATTGTGTATTTATGTCTGTTTTTGTAATAAATTTGATTTCTTTGTCTCTTTGTACTCTTGAAGAATCAAATAAGAGTAATGATGTCCTTTGCTAGTATCCTGTTGATATAGCATCTACCCATCCACCCTACCATTCATCCATCCATTCACCCACCCATCTACCCATCCACCCTACCATTCATCCATCCATTCACCCACCCATCTGTCTATCCAGCCAGCCACCCATCTACCCATCCACCCTACCATTCATCTATCCATCTATCCACCCAGTTCACTGCTACTGCTATATTAACTGTAGATGGGTAAGAAAGGAAGAAAAAAGCAATCAGTTGACTTTGCCCACAAGATTAAGGATATTGTGCTAATTAAGTGGAAAGATGACATGTTTTACTATGGACAGGTTGTGAAAATACTGAAAAATGCAAAGAAATGCATCATAGTATTTGACGATCGTACCAAAGAAACTGTCAGATTTGATCAAGTATACAATGGTAAGATATTGTAACTCTTTTAGCCGATTTAGCCATATAGTGAACGCAGTACTGGGGCCAGCTCTGTGACTCCAGTGGTGTACATACGAATGTATGTATGTATGTACATATGTGTATGTACGTATGTAAATACGTATACGTATATCTGTCATACATGCAGCTATTACCCATCTTGGCATACATACACTCTACATACGTATGTATGGGGTATTTATATCCGCATAAATGTGTTGAATTATACACACATGCAGTCAATATTCAATTTACTAGTTCAGATAAGGACACTCCTTTCTAATTGAATAATAAACTTTAAAGGAGCTTTAATACATGTTAGACTGTGCATGGTATTACCATAATCCACCAGTTGAACAAAGAAATTTATCAATGCAATCCTCAATTCTACTTACTTGCCCCAGTATTCCCCCCAGTATAGGAGGGTTGGGTCCCCCAGTATAGGAGGGTTGGGTCCCCCAGTATAGGAGGGTTGGGTCCCCCAGTATAGGAGGGTTGGGTCCCCCAGTATTATAGGAGGGTTGGGTCCCCCAGTATAGGAGGGTTGGGTCCCCCAGTATTATAGGAGGGTTGGTTATGATTTCTTGTTCATAGTTAAGTGTCTATACAGTATGTAAATTCACACATTTATTGATAAACTGTGATTTGTTGCTGCAGTTGTCAAATAGAAAGTAGTGTTTACATAATATTGGATTAATTTTGTACAAAAATGTATGTTACAACAGCTGGAAATATTTATTCTCCAAGGCTTCCTGCTAAAGGAGCGGAGAATGGTGACCTAGTATTCCTTCACTATTCTCCTCCTTCACTATTCTCCTCCTTCACTATTCTCTTCCTTCACTATTCTCCTCCTTCACCATTCTCCTCCTTCACTATTCTCCTCCTTCACTATTCTCCTCCTTCACCATTCTCCTCCTTCACTATTCTCCTCCTTCACTATTCTCTTCCTTCACTATTCTCCTTCACTATTCTATTCCTTCACTATTCTATTCCTTCACTATTCTCTTCCTTCACTATTCTCTTCCTTCACTATTCTCCTCCTTCACTATTCTCCTCCTTCACTATTCTCCTCCTTCACCATTCTCCTCCTTCACTATTCTCCTCCTTCACTATTCTCTTCCTTCACTATTCTCCTTCACTATTCTATTCCTTCACTATTCTCTTCCTTCACTATTCTCTTCCTTCACTATTCTATTCCTTCACTATTCTCCTCCTTCACTATTCTCTTCCTTCACTTTTCTCCTCCTTCACTATTCTCTTCCTTCACTATTCTCCTCCTTCACTATTCTCCTCTTTCTCATTTTCTGTCCATTCATTGCATTGCTCCATAATGTATGTGAAGGGACTTGGTCTCTATGAATTACCAAGTTAAGGCACATTCATTGTGTATAAAGAAATTGTATTGAAAGTAATGACTAGAATGCATTCTAAAAAGGATGTAAGTATATTCCTATGATAACTGTATATTTAGGCTAGCCATGCCCTCTAGATTAACTACGTACATAGGCCTAAATCCATTGGCTGCCATTCTAATAGGACCTCAGCCACTCAGATTTGGTCACCTGACTAGTCAATGAAAAATCTAAGATACCATTTTCCTACATGGCCTATTCTGTCAAAGAGCCTATAGGGGAACTAAACCTGAAGAGAGCTTTGGATGAAGATACAGGAGTCTTTTCTTCCTTCTTTTTCCTTCTTTCATCTTCTTCTCCACTGGGTCAGACAGCCGTTTCTGGGAATTCCACCCTTCATCAGTGATCCTGGGAATCTTTGTCTTTTTCTTTATCTTGATCTTCTGTGAATCCTTGACAATGTAATACGTATATACGTACGTACCAGTGATTATTCACTTCTCTTCCCACACATATAAGCAGATGATAGATACGAAGGTTATTGAGCTTTCTGTAGCAGCATGAAACAATTAACTTATTTCAGGACGTTTCGGCTTCATCAGCTGAATAATACAATTTGAGTTACAGAACTAGCCATAAGCAGATGTTTTAGTGTATTCCTGCCTATGTTTTTTGTCATGAGTTAGTTTTGAAAACCTCTTAAGGATAGAAGGTGTTGGGCTAGTTCTGTGACTACGTACGTATCTACATATTTCATGCTCAAATGAGCATATAAGTGGATAAATATAAGTAATCTTTGTTTTTATTATTATTACGTATGAGTGCATATTTATTATATTTATCTTTATTCACACAGTTAATGAGACAACTGGAGATATAGAATTTTGTATGCGATGCAAGAAGACCCACTCTGATCCTGGCAATGAACTGGTCTTTTGTGACAGCTGCCATGCAAGTAAGTAGATCCACTCATCTTCAAAATAAAATTTTGAAAGGAAATTTTGTGTAGGGAACAACTAACACTTACGTAGTTCAGTAATTTGGCAAGTTAACTTTTCTTCAAAGGGGGGGTATTTCCAAGGAGGCATTGCTCCCCTCCCGTGCCCCTAAAACCCCTGATAGTCTACATACTGTACATATCATATATTGTTCATATATGATCTGCCATGTGTACATGTGCATGACTCTGGATCTTTTGACAGGATGTGAGAAGGTGATTGACTATACAACTGGAAATATAGGAATTCCTATACAAATATTTGAAATTTTCAAATAGGAAGTTACAAATGTAATCTTGTGTCTCTTTTACTAATTTACGTAACTGCTTATGTTAGAACTTACCACGTTAAGTGTATTTAATTGATCATGCCTCTACACCTAATAAGGTTTTTATGATCATATTGCTGCTCCATGTCAGAGTACATCTGTATACTGGATATATATGTAGGAACCATAGCTATTATATAGGTAGCAGGAAGTCACATGACTAGGGGAAGTACCACTTCTGCATTTGTGGCTTCACCTTGTGACAGTAGCCATTATCTAACCAATTTGAGTTGCTGTTTTTTCTCATTCCAGCTGTCTTTAGTTGACCTTTAGCATCTTAGCAGTAAATCACGTGACTATATAGGGGAATATTTGACCTTATACGTAGCTTTGACCAAATTGCAGTGATTCTATATCTAAATATGGGAGACTTCAAATGTTATAATTACATAGGTGCAATAGTTGGAATTGCATTTTTTGTCTCAAATATATCCTACTTCCTTCTACCTTGATCCTTTCTCTTAAATTCTCCATCCCCTCTCAATTGCCTATCCTCACTCTCTCTCAATTGCCTATCCTCACTCTCTCTCAATTGCCTATCCTCACTCTCTCTCAATTGCCTATCCTCACTCTCTCTCAATTGCCTATCCTCACTCTCTCTCAATTGCCTATCCTCACTCTCTCTCAATTGCCTATCCTCACTCTCTCTCAATTGCCTATCCTCACTCTCTCTCAATTGCCTATCCTCACTCTCTCTCACACACTGGTTTCCACTAACTTGTCTACATTTAGGCTACCATCAGCTCTGTCACGAACCCAACGTATCTGACAAAGCCCTCGTGCCTGATGCCTATTGGCAGTGTATATTCTGTGAGAGAAGGGAGCCCTGTCCATTTGCCATTACCAAAGATGAGGTGTTGTCAACTTTCATGAAGAATTCATCTGACGAGTCTACATCTGAAGCCGCCTCACACACGAGCAATAATGGCAATAATGACTCTACATCTTCCAAACAATACTCAAATCACCAAGTACGTTTGTTCCAACACCTCTCATTCCTATCCTATATATAGTAGGTATTAACGTACATGGACATAGCTTGGCTAAGGTCATTTGGTATACGTACATATGTACATTCTTACAGTTAGTGTCAACTTGTAATTTTTAGCTCTTATCACTAATAGGAACACCTACCTGGTTTATATGTACCTAGGACATACCTACAACATCCTCTTTGTCACCTAATCTGTATCATACTCTAATCAACCACATAGTGATAATAAAACCACCACTGTTTTCCATTCTCAATCATGTCAAGGATTGAGCAGCTTTCACTGAGTTACGTTCATACGTTCACATTCCCTTATTCTATCTATGGCATGCACCAACTATTCTATCTTAAACTATATCAGTGCAATGTGGTATGCCAGATTTGGCCTCTGATGTGAACAAACTATATTATATATATTATTTATATTTATTGTCATTTTTAGTGCTACATTGGACTTTTGTAATGTCCTAGCACCTGTTGGTGTGGTGCACTCTAATCATGATATTGATATTGACATATATCCAGAGCTATTACCTAAGTAACTACGTATGTATGTATCTATCTCTTGCTGTAGGATAACACTTCACAGACACTTCAAAGAAAACGAAAGCTCTCCACAATTGCATCAGAAGAGAACTGTAAGATATTTCCGTATAATTTGTGGTATACGGGTGCTGTAGTGGTTTAGTTATCAATAATACATATATACGTACATGCGGAGGCACCCATGGCATGATATGTATGTAGTAGTTATACCACACTCAAGTGTGATGCATAAGTGATATCTGCCCAAGACCAAAGGTTGAGGGTGGATATCACTTAGCTTCACACTTGAGTGTGGTATAATTAATATATATCACCTATGACTTGAATCAATTGTAAGGTGATGATAAGTAAACATGAGTAGGCCTTCTGGTGATATAACTTTTATCATTAGTTCAAGTGTGAAATATAAGGTTTGTAACACCCCAGATATCACCCGGTTGCCCTGGTAACATGATATATTTCAAGACAGATCCCAAAATGGCTAAGTAGCTGACTGTGATGGAATAAGGATTCCTTCTAACTACGTCGAACTTATCTTTGGAATGGTACATCCTTCAACTTTTTGAAGAAGACCCCCAGGGTCGAAACATTTGACCAAAAAACCAAACCAAACTGCATTTCTAAACACTCAAAAAAGTCGAAGGATGTACCATCCCAAAGATAGCTGACTGTGGTAAAGTAATCATATCCTGTACATAATCTGTATATTGTAAATAATCTAATATACCTTTTTCCTATTGCTGTGGTTGACATCAATATGAAGCTATGGGAACATACAAATAATATACATATAGTGTTTCTGGACTTATGTACTACTTATTAGATGCCTGCACATACGTACATATGTGCCCTCATGACTATTTCTCTTCTTCTAGCTGACAAACCTAAATCCAAAAAGCCAAATTTACAGTTGAATTTTTCAAGTAAATCGGAATCTCTGGTCCATATACCTCTCTCAGCTCTGTCACCTCAAGGGCTGCCCCCATCTTCTCCTGTGTACACGGCCATCATAAGGAACAAGAGCCTGGCAGATGCACTGCCCCCAAAGGTTCCCAGCCCAGTGCTCTCCACAGCTTCCAGCACATCAAACCATAGTTTTTCAGTACCCTCCCAGGAATACAATAACGGAAGTGTTGAGGATCATGACAACTACAATTTTCTGTCAACCTTACCTCCAAGTCCGTCTTTATCAGAGGACTTTGATGATGATTTTGATACAAACAAGTGTACTGTTATTGTCCCTTCAAGTTCACCAGATTCAGAAGATGATAAAATTGATTGTGCAACAGACTTCACTGAAATCACACCAACTAACAACAAAGCTGAGAACGGCCAGGTTGTGATGGAGAAAGTGAACAACAGACCGTCTGTGATGGAGAAAGTGAACAACAGACAGCCTGTGATGGAGAAAGTGAACAACAGACAGTCTGTGATGGAGAAAGTGAACAACAGACCGTCTGTGATGGAGAAAGTGAACAACAGGCAGTCTGTGATGGAGAAAGTGAACAACAGACCGTCTGTGATGGAGAAAGTGAACAACAGGCAGTCTGTGATGGAGAAAGTAGACAAAACCTGCCCAAAGGGACAACAAGATGTCATAGCACAAATTAAGTCCAAGTCAGTATCTACCTCAAGAGATCCTCCCACCACAGTCCAGCAATCGGAGTCGAGGTCGCCCTCTACAACCTCTTGTGTTATGCAGATGAACCTGCCCCACCCAATCTGTCCAGCTACCAAGTTGAGTGGAAGTAATGGAAGGAAGGTCATCATAGATAGTACTCGCCTAAACCTTTCGGGAAATAAGAAATGTTCGCTCTGTGGTAGTCCTGCAATATATCTCTGCTCTGGGTGTCAGAAGGTCTGGTACTGCGATGCCTCTTGTCAGGTAGGTCAGTGTAATGTCATTGTCCTTTTCATTTGGCTCATCCCACCCACTCATCTCTATTGTGGAGTGCAATTTGCTGATGAGTGCAACTTAATAAGAACCAGCGTCTACCTGTAACCACTCAAAAGATGGACGAACCAAATCCAGAGTCACTGATGATGATAATTGAAGCTTTTCAGCTTTAGATCTTAAGTTTCAATATCATTCATTCTAAAGACCTGGAGTTGACTGTTTATAATGTGTCTGTTTGCTTGAGTAGCTAATAGGAGCAACATATGTAATATGTAGGCTTATGTAGTTCAACCAGCACACAATAATTATATTAATATTAGGATTCCCCCAGTCTCACCCAGCACCTTGTGGAATGCAGTATTCTATATTGCTAACTATAGTGCTTATTATACGCATGTTTGTATGCAGTATGTATGTCTTCTTTTCTTTTTGTTACATCATACGTAGCTTAAAGCTTGGCCTGATCATATGAAAAAATGTGATTATTACGAAACTTGAGTAAACTGTCATGCAAGAAGTATATACTTTTTTTTTATTATTTTCAGAATAACATATTGCAATAACATTGCAGTTTGTGTATTATTTATAACATTTTCATGCATCCTGCGCAGTATATGTGTATGCATTGATTATTGATTTCAGTGTACCACAATTTTATACATATACAAGTTCATTTTAAATTCTTCATGATAATCACTGTATTTGTAAAGTGTCTGCCAAATAACCCAACGGGACTGCAAAAACATAACTACAGCAGATCTCCACCATGCAAGTACACCAGGCAGGGCAGTGCAGCTTTTCTTATGACACAAATAGTGGAAGTGTCAAACAGAGTTGGAAACAGTTTTTGGGGCACAAAGTACTTCTACCTCCTTGTGGTGTGCACTTAGTAAAGTGATTCAAAGCGAAGTAACCACTCAAGAGGAATATAGCAGAACAATCATTTCTACTTTTTATATTTTTCAAAATTGTCATTTTGTAATTAATTCATCGATATATACTCGCACTACAAAGCAAAGAGAGTCTGATGTTAAGCAATCAAAACAAAATGGCTGCCAACTTTAAGTTTCCCGAAGCTATTGCACATACTCCAAGACCCTTTGTTGGTTTGACGGGGCTCGATTCGAAGCATAACGCAATCCATAGGACAGTTTGGGATGCCTTTGAAACATCGCGAAAGGAACACAAGAAAAGAATAAATTACAAGGAATTTCCAGGCGACCATATATATCCAAGACCTGGTCGAGAATTTCCAGTATGTTTGCAAAGTAGAGCGTACGCTATTAAGTTCCCAAGATATAGCATTTTATAGTGAATGTAATATTTCATTTTTGAGTAATCTTTGTATGCATTTTGAAATGACCTAGGAATCATGTATAATCCATAGACTAAACAAGTACTAGATCACGAATGGGATATATACCCAGGGAAATTAATTTAAATAAATATTCATTTAGTATAAAAGCATATTTTCAAAAACAATTTGTCAATATTTATATTGCTGTTTGTTCTACAGAGAATGAACTATGACTCCTATGTACCTGTGGGAATCTTGAAGAAGAATTGGGTGGAGAAACACACTCAAGAAGTGCCTGCCGTTTTGGTTGTCTTTTATGACTTGGACTGGAATGATGCAGACTGGGATGCTAAGAAGCAGGAGCTGGGTTCACGTGTGGAAGTTGTCAAGTGAGTAATGTTGGGTTGCATTAGAAATACCCTCTATCATGTTACTGAATCTTATAATATGGATACCCTATATCGTGTCACTAAGCCTTTGAAATATTTGATTCAGGTCTGGTCTGCAAGGGAGATTGACCTTTCTGGTGGTTGTACTGATACAGTCTAACCCCTACACTCCAGGTAAGTAAACACTTGTGGTTTGCAGTTATACAAATGCAATATGATAAGAACAGATAGTACATATAATTATTTTGATTTTCACGCTAAACCTTTTCATGTCATTTATAGTTCCAAATGCCAAAGAAATGCATTATGCAAGAGAAAAGGCTTCAGAAGTCAACAAGATTTGTAATTTGGTTGAAGGACAACTGTTCCTTCTTCCAATTTCTGGACGTTTTGAAAGCATTATCCGACATGTGACCCAGTAAGTGTATAATAATAATATAGTATATACGTATAGTGATCCAGTAGGTGTATTATATTATAATATATACAGTGACCCAGTAAGTGTATAATATAGTATATGAAGTAATTCAGTAGGTGTATAGTAGTTTGCAGGGTTTCCTTCAGGGGGGGCAGAGGGGGGCAATCCCCCCCCTTGAAAATGACAAATTATATAGATAATTCCACACTATGTATGTGCCAGAATGAACATTGGTGCACTATGCCCCCCTTCTTTTCTATTATCATCATTTTGCCCTCCCTTGCTAAATACTCTGAAAGACACTGGTATCTATTATGTATTATGTATACAGTACGTAGGTGTATAATAATATGTATTATGTATGCAGTGATCCAGTAGGTATATAATAATATGTATTATATATACAGTGATCCAGTAGGTATATAATAATATGTATTATATATACAGTGATCCAGTAGGTATATAATAATATAGTATAATAAAGCATGTATGTACATGCCACAGTATCTGTATTACATGTAAACACACTTCACCTAGAGTGCAGTACGTAAAACACTTTAAGAAGAAGTATAAATTTTCCATTTTGCACTGAAAATACTGTACTAGCTCTACGTATATATGTACAGTACGTAGGCTGAATATATAATATGATATAAATTTTATTTGCTGTTTTCTGTGTGTATGTAGGATTGAGGAGCACCTGTTGATCATAACACAGAAGTACTATGAGATCCACATCAGAAGGATAAAAGGACACGAGGTATATAGTGATTAGTTGGATATCACTGCTTTATCCACATTTAGAAGATGTTGATGTAGTGGAAAGTTATATATTTTGGGGTTTTGTACTTCATTAAAATTTCTACTATTTTTTTCTCTTATTTTATTAAAGGCTTAAGGTGATAAAAATATTTGAGCAATAAACTGAAAGTGTTAAACTGCCTTAGTTTAAGTGGATAGTATATAATTTTGTTCCAAAGCATTATATATTTTACCACAAACATTCCGGCAATATATATTACACTCCTCAGGAGACATGAGTGGGTGGGGAAAAACCCAGAATTGAATGATGAAGATAGGATATTCAGTTGTGTACCTACACATAATGGTATCACAGTAGATGGATAAGTACTATGTCGTATGTCCTCCCTGTACAGGATCTGCTGGTCATGCCGAAACACCAGCTACTGATGATACGTTACCATTTCAAAACTGCATTTTTCTGTGAACTGAGACAACGTAAAGACGATCCAGCTAAAGCACTCGAGTGAGCTCTACAGTAACTCTTTCTCCTTTTTGAGTAGTGTACTCATCAACTAACTGTATAAGAGAGTTTATTTAGGAAAAAATTTTTGGGGTGGGCAAACCAGAAATTTTTTCTAATAGGCGTGGTCAGTGGGTGTGGCTAGCCCTCCCCCCTTGTTCTTATACCAGTGAAATACTATAATCATGGTTATTCTACACATTTGTTCATGCATTGTGTTTCTGTAGAGACTATAAGAAAGGATACCAGTTAATAGTAGAGAATTTTAACTCTCTCCCAGAACATCATTTGGAGCTGAAATTGTTGGCTGGATTTTTTAACTACAAAGTATGCCAATGTGTGCTACAAGTATTTTTTATTACAACGTTCTTTGATACCTAAAATGAAGGCCTAGATGATAGGGATTTCTTCCAACTGCACCAAACTTGTTTTTGACATGGTTTATCCTGGGTTAAAGCGTCCAAATCCTACAGTCTCTCTATATACTCAAATAGACTAAAAGATGAACCATCTCAAAGACAATAAAGGCTCTTCTAGAACTGAATGAATCTTGTCCTTTAAGTGGCTAGTTTTCATGTTAAGTGATGATCCCTTGAGCTAAACAAGGTTCATTCAAATTTCTAGAGCCACTTTACCGATGTAATCTGTTCTATGCCCATCAAGCTATTTGATATATATCATTCACAATATTTCAATTTATTCACTGTTTCTCTGTTTCTATTAGATCTGTCGCATCCTCTTCAAAACTGGTAAAGTAGGAGACGCCTACGACCATTTTACCAAACATATGGAGTTCTTTAAGAATGCCTTTAGTCATAAGGCCCTACCTTATGAACATGCTTCATGGATGTCCAAACAGTGAGAACCATCTCATGTGCTTCTGTCTACTCTCCCTGATGTCACATCATTGCACATAAGGCTCCCAGGGTCACTGATGAAGGGTGGTATTCCCAGAAACAGCTGTCTTGCACAGTGGAGCAGAAGAATAAAGAAAAGACTCTTGTATCCTCATCCCAAGCTCTCACTAGGTTTAGTTCCCTATAGGCCTTTTACTGTAGAGTAGAATAGATGTAGTATGTAGGAAAACGGTGTTTTAGATTACTCATATCATCACAACTTACCTTAATCTCTACGATTTCCATGTATGGCTTGACGTTGGACATGGAGGAATTAACTTTTTTTTCATTTCAGGAACAACGGTTTTGCCGATCTGTTTTCAGAAGCTGTCACTGCTGGCTTGAGAGCTCCCTACAGGAACCATCCGGGACTGTACTACCAGAAAGCTGCATATTATGCAACAGAGAGACAGCGTCTGTGTCATCAGCATTGCTTTGTTAGTACCTCAACACCTCTGTTGCCATAGTGATCTGTCTTGTATAAATATTTGAGTCTTTTTCTGTTTCCTTGTTCAGAAAGCTGCACAACATTTTCCAAAGCCTTTAAAGGAGCTTCCAGAGACAGACTACTACGGAGAGCGTCCTTGGAGAAAAGGATTGACAGGTGAGCCAGACAACCAGCCTTCAGTACGTATGCAGGATATGCAGGATAGATGGGAGGAGTAGAGCCGCTATGTAGGAATCTCCTAGTAGTCAGCAGTGATACATAACTCTACTGTACGATTTATCAAACTAGTTGGATCATTAGTGTTTAAGCGTTTGTAATTTTGTAAAATGAGTGCTCCATTAATCAGTAAATCAAAACGTCTTAATCTCTGTTGCTAAGCAAATATATGGAAAGTAACAAGGTTTCCCAGTTTTACGTTCACACTATACTCTATGAATAATTTTATACAGATTTGTACTAGTGCATGTACCTACTGAACCCTAGCACTTCAGATAGCACCCAACTAATCTTGTGACAGTCATGTGATATCCACAAGTGAACAATCTAGCACACCATTTTTTTCTAAGACTACATCTATTTTATAGTAAAAGGCCTATAGGAAAATATACCCACTGAGAACTTTGGATGATGATACAAAGTTTTCTCCTCTTCTTCTCCACTGGGCCAGACAGCTGTTTCTGGGAATTCCATCCTTCATCAGTGACCTTGGCAATCTTTGATTTCTTCTTCTTGATCTTTTGTGAGTCCTTGGCTCCGATGATTTTCTTTCTTCATCATGTGTTATCTGCAGATGAACAACCTTCTAGTCCAGAGGCTGAACTGGAGGATGTAGCATTGATGCAAGCGTATGAGTTTGAAGTGGAGCATATTGTAAGTATACACTCTGTTGGTAATGCACTCCGTTGCTGGGGCAACCAAGCCAAATTATATTCCACAACCATTGTATAACTATAATAAGAGGCACTTTGGCCTCTTATTATAATTATACAATGCGATATCCCACCGATAACTCAGTAAACGCCTAAAAGTTTGCCAAAGGGATATAACAGTTATTCACTCAGCCCTACCCAAACCACTTGACTATCTTACGTATGTTCTTAATTCTGCTTACAGTGGCAGATTAACCCTCTCCTGAGTGCTGCCATTGAACACTTCAAGAAGTATAGAGCACATAGAATGGTGGTACATTTAAGTGAGTTGCTAGGCAACCATAGAGGTCCAAAGGTTAGAGTGCAAGGTTATATGACTGGTCCATGTATCCACTGTAGAAGTCAAGATGGCTGAACAGTATTATCATGCCAAGGAATACCACAAATGTCTTATGTTAGTTTTATAAACACCATTTTGAGAATTACGTAATAACAGACAATATTACATAATTCTCACAAATGTTATCTCTCCTGAAATGCAGTTACTTGCGAGGAGCAGCTGTAACATACAGACAGGAGTCGTGGTGGCAGATTTTAGCACACGTTCTCCAACTGATGATTCGGTGTGTTACATCTTATTAGTCTTCATACAGTTGATATAACTACAGTAGTACTGAAATATAGCTCAATTAACCCAATTAAAAGTATACCTGTACCTACATATATATGAAAAAGGGAGTTAATTGCAATGAGCCGTGCAAAGGCTAGGATGATAAGCAAAAATATTCACTGGAATATATTATGCCAAACCAGCCAAGTGACCGAAGTCTAATCTTAGCTGGGGGACCGAAGTCCTATTAAAAAAATATTAATAATAATTGTCCTATAAAAAATACATACGTACATATATATGTACGTATAATACCTGTACCTACACACACATATACGTATATAATATATGTATGCATGTATATGTACCTTTGTATATACGTATGTAGGTGTGCCTATTTGTCTGGTAAAGTAGAAGACTATGTCACAGTTGCCAGTGAAATGATTGGAAAATGTATCCAACCAATCGGAACATCTCTATGAAAGACATCCTATATGACCTTTAACCTAGGGTGATCTTGCAATGACCTTTGACCTACGTAGATGACCTCCTAAGCTATGCTAATCCTGTATGCATGCTGTCTCCACTCTGGACGTACATGCATGGTCAGGTTTGTAATGTTTCCTCAACCGCTTCAAAGGTATTCCTCTTCATGAAGATGAAAAGACTAGAATTCAAGCCAATCTGATCAAGACCCTGCGAGTATGTTCATGCTACACACTGCTGCTATCTGCATACAGTGCAGTGTTACCCGTTCCAGAGTACATACCAGAATGTCACATGTTAGTCTAAAATGTGTGTGCAGAATGGTGTACCAGAACAGGAGCCAGGTTGTAACTACGATGCTCTCAAGACGGCAGAAGAATGGTGGTCAGATCTTCAGGAGAGCCAGGAGCAGAGACCATTAACCATTCATGCCTCAGACATAGCTTGTTTTGGTACAAACCTCTTGCACGTAGTAATATGCTCTTTCACACACACATCATATTTGTGTTGTTATTTTAGTGGAATTCAAGGCTGGCTTTGTCGTCAATCACATGACCAATGGAAGTATCTCAGTGTGTGTCTACCTCAAGTACGTTGTTGCTCTATATTATTTGTATAAACATTGGATTCTTATTAGTAAACACAGGACTCTTATTAGTAAGCATGGGACTCTTATTAGTAAGCATGGGACTCTTATTAGGGAACATAGGATTTCGTACTTAGCATGGGGTTCTTATTAGTAAGCATAGGACTCTTATTAGTGAACATAGGATTTCGTAGTTAGCATGGGACTCTTATTAGTAAGCACATGATTCTTATTAGTAAGCATGAGACTCTTATTAGTGAACATAGGATTTCATAGTTAGCATGGGACTCTTATTAGTAAGCACATGATTCTTATTAGTAAGCATGAGACTCTTATTAGTGAACATAGGCTCTTTTTGGTGAGCATGAGAATAGCTACTGTTTACTTATGTGACTGTAGATCCACTGCTCCCATGGAGATGACTTTCAGCTGTTTAGCGCTCCACTTTAACAACAAGGTATCTTCTGAAGCACACTCCCTATACTGTATTGCTATATACAGTTCCTATACTACGTATATACGTATACTGTATTGCTATATACAGTTCCAATACTATATAGTACTATATATACTTTTGGTTTGCATTTTATACATTTATTGTAAATATGCATGGGCACTCTAATAATGATAATAATAATAATAATATATACTGTGTTCCCATACTATATGTAATATATTCCTATACTATACTATATACTGCATGTGTGTGTATACAATATTTGTTGTACGTTTAGGAATACAATAAGTTCGCTTGCACTCCTGAAGGAGAAGCCATTGAACTGATCCCTAATGAAGTGAAACACTTTGAATTCAACTTCCTCCCAATGTCCCAACACACCTGGTCCACCCTAGAAGTACGTTCACCACCAATATATTGTTCATGTTGTGTGCATGTACGTATGTTCTTCTGGAATGGTACCCTCTCCACAACCCAACCAGTCACATGTACGTATATCTTAATACTCTTGCTTCCTCCAGATTGCCCATGTAGACCTCTTCTGTCACAGCGAGGAAGACCATGTCAAGAAATTCTACAGGTGGTCAGTGTTTAGTAGCGTCAGTAGGTCATGCTCCTCTCTAGAGAATTATTTGAAGGAGAAGGAAGTTACACTGAAGCCAAAAGTACAGCTTCACCCACAGCCAGCCAAAATGGAGCTCTTCCTTGAACACAGTGAAATGGCCTTAAAAGATGAGCTATTTCCAGTCACTATTAAGCTGATCAACCAAGAAGAAGAGAACCCTCTATCTGATTTAGAGGTCATCTTCAGTTTGGCCGCTACAGATAACCAGAGCTTGTCTTCAACAACAGGTAAACAGGCTGACAGTGTCAGAGTTTCTTTTAGAAAACACCACAAAAGGAGGGGAATACAATATTATAGTAAAGGTTTCGGGGAGCAACCCAGTTTAATGTTTGTTAACTATAAATATTTACAATTTGACTTTCTTTATACAGAGGGGGCTAATGCCCCACCCCCCCACCCCCTCTTAAAGAAACCCTACAGTTACACTAATTGCCTCCTTAGCAACTATCCAGCAGTTTGGCATACAATTCTGTTGTTAGGCAGTAATATTTCAAATTGCTTAATACAGTATTTTGTGGCACATTTTACAGTATAGATTTCTGTGTATGTGTTTAATGGGAACACCATTTTTTTAATTATTCGTGTGATTTTATTTTCTGCAGAATTGTATGAATCTCTCCCAGAAACAGATTCACCTGCTGTGCAGGACAGCCCTTCCCTGAAAATTAAACTGGACTCAATCAAGTCACAGCAATCAGTAAGCAAAATCTAGTCATCACTCTCTTTTCTCAACAAGAAAAGAATTATTGTTTCTCTTTTACCCTTCTCCCATATAATGTGTAGTCAACGGACTATCTCTTGAGAATCTGCTAAATTACCATAAACAAATTTATTATACTGAAAGTCCTTTGTATACAAAAGTATACAAAACTTTTGCTGGAGCTAGCAAAGTGCCTGCCCATATGTTCTGAGATAAGCCATATTATAATGAGCTTCCACTATACTGTATATGTACCACATAGACTGGTCTGTAGGAAGTGTAGTTGATTCACTGTCTGACTTTCTGGTTATTTGGCTATACATAACTAGTTGTCAGCTCCGTTAGTTTGTTTTGCTTCTACTGTAGGTTGAGAAGAGGATCTTTATCAGATTTAAAAGTGTATTGGAACGAAAGTTTTTTATTAGAGTAAGACACAACTGATATATACGTATATCTTTGTTACATCACATCGTCTTGTACGTACGTAGGTGTTGTACAAGATGCAAGCCCCTTCACTTGATGTTCTTCAGACCTGCACCTGTATGAAAGTGAGTTTGTCCAGTACTGTGGTTACCTTTTAAGAGGTAATCTCCTGTCTAATGAGGTTTGAGTTTGTTAATTGTCTGTGTATGTGTGATGGATGGAATTGTTGAAGTAATAACAGTGATTGAATTCCTAGTAAAAATTGTCATAAAACTCAAGTTTACCACTGTGCTATAAGGCCTTTTCGGAGAATACCACTCCTCATCAGTAGCACTGGGTAGCAATTCTTTAGAGTAACCAAGCTACCAATTCTTTATCTCTTGACAAAGGATTGGCTGAAACACATTTAAAAACGCCAAACCTAAAACTCAGAAAACTCTATAACCAACATCAATATTATTATGTAGGCAAAATAGTATGGACAAGGAAATAACTAATAAACTAATAAATAATAATAATAAGGAAATAATGTGTAGTTATTTTCCTTGTTCATACAGTGATTGAATGTCAGTCAAACCAGACTTTATTTCAATATAAAGTTATATGTCCTTGATTCACACAACACTGCAGGAATGAGTAGAGTCGTGTTTTATTTGCTATAGGAAACTGTCTTGACCGTACCAGTTGCTCAAGCATTCACCTTCAATGTTTCTGTTAAGAACAAAAGGGTTAGTCCCTTTAATATTGGCTGGTGACTGTGTAATATCTACTGTACAGTGTATATATATTTATATTTGTATGTATGTATGACATTGTATACACATTTACAATAAATATGGGTTTCTAAAGCTCTATAAGTTTTCTTTAAATAGTAAATCTAGGAAAATCTAGGAAATCTAGTAAATCTAGGAAAAGCTAGTAAATCTAGGAGAATAGTGTTTACTATGTTTATTCCTGTTTTTTATAAATGACAACCCTTTTTAGCCTTTTCTTGTACATTTCAATTTTTTTGTAAATACATTCTTTAAAAGGTATAAAGTAAATAATATTCTTATGATTAATGTGTAGCTATTTGTGATTTTCCAGCTAGTTCATTGTTTCTTCACAGATGGAGAAGATAGATGACTTAATTGCAGAGGAACCTTTTCTGCTTATTGCTACACTTGTATCTAACACTTCAATTCCAATCAAAATTATCAGCTTGGAGTACGACAAGGCAGGCAACAACTGCTGTATTATGTACACACTAATACTGATCTACTTCTCTCTCTCTTTAGCCGGAGACACTGGATGATATTGGAGCCATACCATCATCACTGACTGGTTGTACGTGTATATGTAATGCATTCCTCATATGAGCACGTCTTATATATATATATATTTCCATTGTTCCTTATATGGGCATGTCCTTCATATGTCCATGTATTCCTTATTTGGGTATACCTTTCATATATGTATTCCTTATATGGTGATTTCTTTCATGTGATAATAATATCCTGATATTCGTCGCATGGACAGATATGTCCTTGTTGCATTGTTCATACTTACAGTACATCCTATACCTATTCACTGACTGTCATTTGTAGTGGTACTTTCAAATGAAGGAGACGTGGCACAGGAATGCTATTGTCTGAGGACTTGTAGTTCATCAACGTTCAACACTTCCCTGACACTTGGGAGAATGACAGTTATATGGAGCAGAGAGTCAGTTTACTTTAGTACATATTTATATGCCACTGGTGTGAGTATAAATAACAATATATCATTGCCCTGTGCTATGTACTTACCAGATTGCCATATTTAATTTATCATCCTTAGAGACCAATTAGCTAATATCCCACCAGTCAGTGTGTCAGAAACAATTTCAACCATGCCAGTCCAAAATCTTCCTTTTACCATTGAAACTGGTATGTCTTATGCATAGTACCAACTGCATTTGTTTTATTATTTGCTCATATTGCTAATGTTGATATTGTACATTAATAAAGTCTTATTGCTTATCAGTGTGAAAGTTGCAAACTTGTATCAATCTTTATAATTAACATATTTTCACTATATATTGCTCCCATTTTGAGTTTCTTCTCTAACATTTCCTGTCTCTCCTTCTCCCTCTCCCTCTCCCTCTCCCTCTCCCTCTCCCTCTCCCTCTCCCTCTCCCTCTCCCTCTCCCTCTCTCTCCCTCTCCTCCCTCTCCTACTCCCCCAACCCTCTCCCCTTTCCTTCCCAATTTTATGCTTACTTTTTTGTAGGTATTCCTACAGAGGGATTTGTCGATACCATCATGAGGTTATCCTTTACTTTGCACAATAAAACTGAACTTGTTCAAGACTTTGAGATTAAAATGATTCAAGATGATGACGTTCATTTTGCTGCAGCTGGAAACCAAATGGTATGTATGGATATAGCCCTTTGTTTTTGTACACTTTCTGGTGTTAAAATCTTAGGTAGCAGCTGTCAAAACTCTAGGTATTTCAGCTCTTTCTTGTACAAAGTTGCAAAAGTTTGAAATGTGGTTATTACCAACTCAAACTAAGAGAGGGTGCTTCAGCACACAGAGCATTCCCTAAATATGCCACTGGCAAAATACTAGCCAAACTCCCTGTTGCACTCTCACATAACTTAGTACCTCCTCCCTACAAATTTCTAGAGCCGCCCCTGAAAGTATACAGTATTACAGTAAGCAACTACAAGTTTGTACACTTTGTAAAGGGAACAGCTGAAAATGCCCCAAAGTTTGGACAGCTGCTACGTACTTAAGATGTTACACATTATAACAGCTGCTGTGCTTTATTTCTTCTTTGCTGACATTTATAATTATTTATGTATATATCTTCTTTGTGACATTTATATACATAATTTATACTATTTCTCCTTATTTATATTTCTTCTTTGCTGACATTTATGATTATTTATGTATATATCTTCTTTGTGACATTTATATACATAATTTATACTATTTCTCCTTATTTATATTTCTTCTGTGCTGACATTTATGATTATTTATTTACATTTATTTATCTTTGTTCATTGCTGACATTTATTTATATTTCTTCTTTGCTGCCAGCATCAGTTTAGGATATTACCAGATACCAGTTACACCATGCACTACAATCTGGTGCCTTTGAAGCCTGGTCACATGACCTTACCAACATTCCACATCACATATTGCCGGGATCCACGTGCCTCTAATGCCCTTATAAGGCACAAGATACCATCACACGTTAACATTAGGGTAAGCAATATGAGTTCCTTATATTATGCATATGGTTGGTTAGTGTCCTGTATTTGCTGCAGCCTACTAATACGCAACAAGCGAAGCTATTAATTGATGTAAATTGAACAATTATTCACTTTTTCATTTATTTTCTTTACTGGTATAACTAATATTGTATTTCTCCTATGATGAGCATTATAATAAGTCATACAATAGTTGATTATTCATCAAAATATAGCCATACATTGCGCAAGACGTGTATCATCATAGAAAATGGCCGACAGAGGTGATTTGTGGAAGCGTTTGAATGTTGGTGTTCATTTAAGCAAAGAACAGATCTTGTCCTGGAATCTATCAGTACGGACTTAGATGCGTGCATATACACACAAATATAACCTAGCACACGTACTAGCATAGACGTATCCTTCGTTAAACTACGAAAGGATATATAATGTTATGTAAACATTTATTTATAGGAAGGTCAGTGTATATCATCTCAAAGATCAACAGCAAAGGACTTGTCGGATTTAGACTTCTTTGGTGATGCCTATCAAACTCAGAAACAAATAAACACTCCATTTTCATCTAAAGGGGCAGATATAGAAGAAAGAAAGAGATCAGCAGACCACCATGGGGGGAGTAGTGAAGGTACCGCATTAATGATAATATTCTTTATTCTAGTTTATACTTAAATGCTACCTCGAGTGTTACTTGATAGAACATACCCCAACATACCTAATTGAGATAGAGAGATTATTAATATACTTATAATGTGATGCAAGACTACTTATATGTGATGCAAGACTACTTATATGTGATGCAAGACTACTGTCATTTTCTGCACAATCATTATATACGTAACTATATAGATGGAAGTCCTCCTGAGAAGAAGGAATTATTTGGTTCTGATTTTAATGAGGAGAATTCAGAATCAGGATCTGATGTAGAAGGAACAGGGATATCCTTGTTTACTGGTCAATCAGCAGTGAAAACCACATCAAAGGCAAAGAAGAAGAAAAAGAAGAAGAAACAAAAAATAAAGTCTAAAGTGGAACTTCAGCGACAGGAGGTCCATGCTTGCACATTATGTAATACTTAAAAACATATAAATTGCATAGCTACGTTATATACCATTGTTAAGTAGCTACAGTGATGTACAATACATTCATCAAAAATGTGAAAAGCCATGCATTAACCTCACTCCTGTTCAAATCGTCATGAAGACTATCCTTGATTGTTAATAATTACTATTAGCTTATTGGGAAATACCCTTATCTAATGATTGAACCCATCTATAGCTATCATGTGTTAACATAACAGCCCATACTTATAACTTTCAGCTAGATTCTGTAGACTTCCATCATCCACATATTTACTTAAATTAAATTTATTTATTGTTCAATGTATGTATATATTTGTTACTTATCCTGTAAAGGCCAATGCAGTCCGTAATGCTCACAACATTCACGTGCGAGGAGCTGATGTGACAGATGCTGTCACTACATTTGAGCAGCTAGCGGAGGGCTACCACCTCCCGGAGTATCTTATGCAGAACATTCTCAAGGCTGGCTATACCGTACCCACTCCAGTACAGATGCAGGTTACTCCTCTCATGCTACAGGTATGAATGAACTTGTAATGCCCTCTATCTTGCTAAGTAGCAGGTATTGCACAATTTTAAAATGGCTGGTGTATGGTGTGATACTGTGCATATTTTTGTTTACTAGCAGTAAAATAGTAACATTTAGCAGAAATATATGTACGTAGTTCCTATTATTATGAAATTTTTGGCATCCTTCAGCAATTAGTATGTCAATGTTTAGCGGAATAATATACGTAGTCTGTGCTATTTGACAGAATACTACGTCTTGTAATCTGTGTTGTTTGATTGATCTGTTTCTGTAGAAGCGTGAGGTCCTAGCTTGTGCCCCAACAGGTTCAGGGAAAACAGCTGCTTTTCTCATTCCAATCTTGAAACACCTCCAGGTACATACATAACTCAAATACATGGCTCCGTGACTGTACTGATGTGCATGTGACTCTACTGATGTGCATGTGACTGTACTGATGTGCATGTGACTCTACTGATGTGCATGTGACTGTACTGATGTGCATGTGACTGTAGTGATGTGCATGTGACTGTACTGATGTGCATGTGACTGTAGTGATGTACATGTGACTGTACTGATGTGCATGTGACTGTAGTGATGTGCATGTGACTGTACTGATGTGCATGTGACTGTGCTGATGTGCATGTGACTGTACTGATGTGCATGTGACTGTGCTGATGTGCATGTGACTGTACTGATGTGCATGTGACTGTACTGATGTGCATGTGACTGTACTGATGTACATGTGACTGTACTGATGTGCATGTGACTGTACTGATGTGCATGTGACTGTAGTGATGTACATGTGACTGTACTGATGTGCATGTGACTGTAGTGATGTGCATGTGACTGTACTGATGTGCATGTGACTGTGCTGATGTGCATGTGACTGTACTGATGTGCATGTGACTGTGCTGATGTGCATGTGACTGTACTGATGTGCATGTGACTGTACTGATGTGCATGTGACTGTACTGATGTACATGTGACTGTACTGATGTGCATGTGACTGTAGTGATGTGCATGTGACTGTACTGATGTGCATGTGACTGTGCTGATGTGCATGTGACTGTACTGATGTGCATGTGACTGTGCTGATGTGCATGTGACTGTACTGATGTGCATGTGACTGTAGTGATGTGCATGTGACTGTACTGATGTGCATGTGACTGTGCTGATGTGCATGTGACTGTACTGATGTGCATGTGACTGTGCTGATGTGCATGTGACTGTACTGATGTGCATGTGACTGTACTGATGTGCATGTGACTGTACTGATGTACATGTGACTGTACTGATGTGCATGTGACTGTAGTGATGTGCATGTGACTGTACTGATGTGCATGTGACTGTGCTGATGTGCATGTGACTGTACTGATGTGCATGTGACTGTGCTGATGTGCATGTGACTGTACTGATGTGCATGTGACTGTACTGATGTGCATGTGACTGTGCTGATGTGCATGTGACTGTAGTGATGTGCATGTGACTGTAGTGATGTGCATGTGACTGTAGTGATGTGCATGTGACTGTACTGATGTGCATGTGACTGTACTGATGTACATGTG
Organism: Chondrosia reniformis; assembly: GCA_947172415.1. Classification (NCBI taxonomy): domain Eukaryota; kingdom Metazoa; phylum Porifera; class Demospongiae; order Chondrillida; family Chondrillidae; genus Chondrosia; species Chondrosia reniformis. The sequence goes on from OX359193.1 coordinate 920,729, forward strand.
ACTGTACTGATGTACATGTGACTGTACTGATGTGCATGTGACTGTAGTGATGTACATGTGACTGTAGTGATGTGCATGTGACTGTACTGATGTGCATGTGACTGTAGTGATGTGCATGTGACTGTAGTGATGTGCATGTGACTGTAGTGATGTACATGTGACTGTACTGATGTGCATGTGACTGTACTGATGTGCATGTGACTGTACTGATGTGCATGTGACTGTACTGATGTGCATGTGACTGTACTGATGTGCATGTGACTGTAGTGATGTACATGTGACTGTACTGATGTGCATGTGACTGTAGTGATGTGCATGTGACTGTAGTGATGTGCATGTGACTGTAGTGATGTACATGTGACTGTGCTGATGTGCATGTGACTGTAGTGATGTGCATGTGACTGTAGTGATGTGCATGTGACTATACTAATATACACATGATCATAGGTACCAAAGCGAATTGGCTTTAGAGCTGTCATACTATCCCCAACTAGAGAACTAGCTCAACAAGTAAGTTGGTATCTTTCAAAGCTCTCTCCCACTCAATTCTACTTTTCATATTCACAGACACACAGAGAGTGCATTAGACTGAGTGCAGGGTCAGGGTTCAAAGTTCATATACTCACAAAAGCCTCTGCTAACAACTTTGGTCCCACATCATCTCAACGTTTTGGTGAGCGGCCATGTTTTGGTGGATGTAGACTAGGGAACAGTCTAAGAGCCAAGGGCACCATTCAATTGCAGCATTTCTTCCTCTTCTAGACGTACTTGTTACTACTCCTAATCGGCTAGTCCACTTGCTGAGTCAGCAGCCAGTAGCCATTTCTCTGAAGAAGTCAGTTGTAGCATAGAATATCTGATTAATTTGTTATTTAAGCTATCTGTAACAAAATTCAAGGATTTGGAGGTTTTGCCTGCAGGTCTTCATTAGCAGTCGTGTGGATGGAGATTACAATGCTATCCATGGGTTGAAATGTCCTAATCCTTGATTTAGTCTAGTTGGCCCCACTGTGCTATACTGAGATACGTTCTTTGCCTCCCTCCACTGGGTAGTGTTGAGTGGCTCATTTTAGATGAGGCAGACAAGCTGTTTGAGGAAGGAAAGAACAGTTTTAAGGACCAGATTTCCCGGATCTATTCTTCTTGCGACTCCCCTCAAGTCAAGCATGGCATGTTCAGTGCAACCCTGGGATCTGGAGTTGAAGAGTTTGTGCAAGCTCATTTTGATTCTCCTGTGAGAGTCATTATTGGAGTCACGTAAGTCACTTTCTGTGCCTTAACTATTGTAAGTGCATACTCTAAGGCCATTGCTGTGTATGAGACTAGCATTCATGAAAGTTTATTAGCAACAAATTCAAATAATTTGAGAGTTTCCAAATGGATTGTCTCTGTATTTAATTGCTGGTTGTCATGTTTTAGTGTACTTGTTGTAGAGAAGGAGAAACCTCTTGTATCCTCATCCAAAGCTCTCATGATCACTGGGTTTACTTTCCCCATAGGCCTTTTAGTCTAAAGTAGATGTAGTATGTTGAAACATGGTATGTTAGATTATTATAGGGTACAGTACACTGTTTTGAATATGTACCTTCTCATCTAATACACTTTAGGATACCTTCAATATTTATTACCTTCCTTTTTCAATATTATCATCTCAGTTCATTTGTAGATTTTATAAATATATACTAATACTAATACTAATACTAATAAATCCGATGCAACCATAATTGTATTTATTATAGGAACTCAGCCACTCATCTAATTAAACAAGAGCTCTTGTTTGTTGGTCAGGAGGCAGGCAAATTAATAGCAATGAGAGAAATCATTAAAAAGGTACTCATACTACGTATAACTTAAAGGCACATATAGAACTGTACTTCTCGTTCTAAAGCGCTTTCTACTTTGAGAAAGTGAGAATAAACAAGTCCCCACTTTACTAAGAAAACGTTAACCTGAGATTCGTAAATTGAGTAAACAGTATTTCAGGACTATTATTCACTTTGTGATTTACAAATTATTTGGGGTGTCTTAATTTCTGTAGGGATTTAGTCCCCCAGTGTTAGTATTTGTACAGTCAATTGATCGTGCCAAGGAACTCTTTCATGAACTGATCTATGATGGCATCAATGTTGAAGTGATCCATGCTGACCGAACACAAGCTCAGAGGGACAACATCGTGAGAGCATTTCGGGAACAAAAGGTACACTTTGGAGATATCACCTTGGTACTTGAATGTTTGGCCTCTGGTCACGAATTCTATATAAAATTAAACCTTGAGATGGCTGTTTTTATATAGCTGGATCTCTTAGTCTATGTTCAGTACTAATGAATGTACATTTGTACTATACGTAGGTACTTACTTGTATGTTGTGTACATTGAGAATAGTACTAGTTTTAATGAGCCTTGGCAACACATTTTTTTCAACAATTCAACCTTTCAACTTGGAGGTCTTCATCAATAATTAAAAAAATATTACCGATGAAGACGTCCAGTTCAAAAGGTTGAATTGCTGAAAAATAATGCATTGCTGAGGCTCATTACTATACTTGTATGTATGTTTAGGTTGTATCTCCCTATATACGTATAGGCCTTCTACTGTATTATGTATCTATGTATGTATATACGTATCATATGTCTATGTATGTATTACAGATCTGGGTTCTTATATGCACTGATCTGATGGGGAGAGGTATTGACTTCAAAGGTGTCAATATGGTGATCAATTACGACTTTCCCACCTCTGCCATCAGCTACATTCACAGGATTGGTAGAACGGGGAGGGCTGGGAGAGAGGGAAGGGCAGTTACTCTCTTCACAGAGGATGATGCAGTCAACCTTAAAAGGTCCTTTAGGGAGTTTGAGTATAAGCTCCATGTGACTGATTACAGTACATCCGTGCATCTTGAATATTATATATATGCTAATATCTTGAACATCACGTTAGCATACACCAATCAAATGTCAGCTTGTATTCTGCATGACTCCTTTTTGTATTATTTGACCAAACTCCTCTAGTTAGTTTTTCCAGTTGATACTAGTACTGTCTACTGAAATACATATTGAAGTGCTAATATACATATTACTAATGTAATAATGGTGTAAAAGTTATTAGTAATGAATATTTTTCGTTTAGACTGGAACACATAATTGATATGATTTACGTATGCATGATATATCTTTATAGTATTGTTAATGTTATGAGGAGCTCGGGATGTGAAGTACCAGAATGGATGCTTCAAATTGAGAAACCGTCAAAGTAATTTCAGTGTGCATCTTTATCAATCTAGCTATCCTATACCACTAGTTATGTTGCTTATGGTATCAGAGGGTGGATCTAGAAATGTCTAAGGGAGGGGTACATGTGCTACATTAGACACAAAGGGGCGTGTTTCGGCACCCCCGCCCTACGTATGTAAATCAGTCACTGTGTGTCTAATAGTTTTATTGGGTATGTATTTGGTTTCAGGAAAACAAAGAAGAAACTAGTCAGAAAACCAGTAAAGCGTGATTCAATAGAAACCATCACAAAGTATGACAAGGAGAAAGCCAAAAAGACAAGGCAAGACTTCATTCATAGTAATTATCCTTTTTAAGATTGTAAGAATGCAAGATAATTTGTACTATAATTGCAGCTACCTGGAATACCATACAATGTATGTATATATCTCCACCATGCAGAAAACCTACAGTATTACCCAGCTAATGCTCTCCTGTACTCTTACTGGAATGTGCTTTATATTATGGTCAATAATTATATACATATTTGTGAATGATATTAATAATGTACTGTTGTTACAGGGAGATGATTGCTGCAAGTAAAAAGAAGAAAATGGCAAAGTAATATTTTGGAGGTTATTCCACTTTAAACAAAGAGGATTATTTGCAATTCAAAAACATATATGTACAGTACTGTTGAAATTTGTGTTTGGTAGAATCTCTTAATTATACGATTTTGATTGATGATTGCTGTGTAATTACAGTTTAGAATTCCGACAGTAATTGTACCTTTCTTAGTGCTTGAAAATTGAATGCACTTGTAGGGTTCCTCTGGGTTAGATACGATATTACAATGTGGGTATTGCGAATGCTTTCATTTTTAGTTTTACATCGTAATAGTGCGAGCCATATACTTTGGGTCTATCACTCCTTGAAATGTATTTCTACAAACTTTCTCGCCGCAGTAATAGTTATAATGCTATACTTTACATCGCTAGTTAGCGGACAGTTGCTCGCACATTAAATGTGTGTTATCTTAAGCTTCTTCCTCATCCTCAGCATTTTCTGAGTGCTGTATACCAACTCCGCCATTTATGAACATAATATCCGAGAGTATGCAAGCTAGGATGGCCGAAAAACATGGCCGCCCTTCCAAAATGCTAACTGGAGATGTAGTATAGTAATTTCCAAAATGCATAAGGTTTTTAAAGCACACTCGATCTCCTTTAGTAAAAATTGAAAGATGCATTTTTGTCAAAAAATTCAAATTTAAAGTATATACCCTTTAAATAAAATGCAGTTAAAAGTTGCAAGTTCACTGTCAAAAAGCATATGTAATCCAATACAAGTAGACCAAGTCCAGTGTGGCAAGCTGTTGACTGCTTGTCAAATGAGTCAACTACACAGAATAAATAATAAATAAAAGTTAGTATAATGACTAAATTTTCAAATATAGCCAGCACATGATACACCTACGTATATAGCTAAAATGCAACGCTTAAAATGGCTAGAAATGACAAAAAGCCTAGGAAGAAACATTCTAGACATACAAAGTATATACATGATTAACAGTTAAAGTACATTAACTAAATTAAGCCAAAGGCTTTCTGTTTCTCAAATGGTATAATTGCACACTTACTACAAAATGAGATTGCCATCCCTCCACTTAGTGAGTGCAATGCAGCTGGTAAACTTGAGGTTTAGCACTTTTTAGTTCGTTAAATTGAGTAGATTTGCAGTCCATACAATGCAATCTATAAGTAGGGGACCTTGAATGAACTGCAGTAACAACCTAAGGTAGAAAACAAGAATGCATTCATATGAATGTTTCTCATGGCATATGAACTCACTTAAGAATAATTAAATCTTTTCTTTTTAGTTTGTACATACTTCATTTGGATCCAACACAGTGCAATCTTTAAAGTAGGGATCCCGGACCCTTTGATGAACTACAGGAAGGGAGAGAAAACAGGGTTATCATAAGTATTTGAGTTAGAATGGCAATCTGAATATGAACTCACTTAAAACATTTCATCTTATAAATGGTGTGTACTCCTCTTAGCATCAACTTTACCATGGAAAAGTTGACCCCGGGGCACACCACGCGGAGGTGGGAGTACATCGTGCCCCCCACTCTGCCCAGTAGTGCTCCACGTTCTCAGCTAGGAGGGGAGGAAGATGCGCGGGAACGGCTCGGCGTACCTAGCCGCCCTGTGACCAGTTACTAGATCAAGGTACAAATGCTACGTGTACAATGACCCGACCCTGGCGGACCTCAAACCTTCTTCATTGAGAATCATGACACACCGGCGTAGCACCGGAGAACAGTGCGTCACTTTACCTCAAATCAGACCTGCCTTCGTATGAGATAGGGACCACTAAAGGAATAAAAAGGATATATATACTAAACATGTCAAACACAAGTATTATATCAAAACATTGTTGTGTGAAAACTTAACACAGGTAGCATGCACATGTACGTAAAAATGCTGCAATTAGGACAGGGACAGACCAGCCACAGAAGATGAAAATAAGTGACCATTCACAGTTATCCATGTTTTCTTCCTAATCTTGCTGTATATTCTGAATGTCTTAAGATATTAAAATGCAAAAATGCCAATCTTGCTTAATCCATAAATGCAAGTTACTGAGTGTATTAATGCCACAAATGTCATTCTTGAGCAAAAAGTTGCAAGCAAAAGGTCAATATTGAATGTCTTCGTATAAAATAATTATCAACAGCTGGCTCAAAGTGGCATGCAAGTCAAGGCACAGAACAGACTATCAGCTCAAAATGACAAAATGGCTAGTCAAAAAAACAAAACAGGGACAGCCAGCTCAAATTTAAATCAGCTCAAAGTAGCAAGTCAAAATAGGACATTAAAAGCTAGTTCAAATTGGCAAATCAAAAAACAGACCAGGGACTGCCAGCTCAGTGGCAAGTCAAAAATGGAACAGAGGCAGCTGGTTCAAAGTTGCAATTCCACAAAAATAGGACATCCAGCTCAAATATGTCAAAGTAGAAGTAAAATAGCCATGACAAATGTAAAGCTTGCAAAACCTGTGGAATGTAGAAAGAAAAGAAAATTAAATGCGACTGAATATTTTACTTATATAATTGGCAAACCTTCAAAAGATGTATCTGGTTGCTTGGTTTATTCTGTTCTGAGTTAATTTCTTAAATTCCCTTGCTGAAGTTAAGTTTTTGCTGAAGTTAAAAAATTCCTTTGCTGAAGTTAAGTTTTTGCTGAAGTTAAAAAATTTCTTTGCTAAAGTGCTTCTTTACTGATTCAGAAGTTAGAAATTTTTGCTGAAGTTAAAATTTGTGGAAGTTAAAACATTTTTGGCTGAATTTCTTTGCTAAAGTTCAAGTTAAATTTCTTTACTGAAGTTAAATTATTGAATTTAAAAATTTCTTTGCTTAACATTTTCTTTGCTGAAGTTAAAAAAATCTTTGCTGAAGTAAACAAAAATTTGCTGAAGTTAGAAAAATTTCTTTGCTGAAGTAAAAGATTCTTTGCTGAATTTAAAAAAAATTACTTTGCAGAAGTAAAAAAATTCTTTGCTGAAGTAAAAGTTTCTTTGCTGAAGATTGCTGAAGTAAACAAATTCTTTGCTGAATTAAAAAATACTTTGCTGAAGGAAAAACCTCTTTGCTGAAGTTAAAAAAATGGTGAAGGAAAATATTCTTTGCTGAATTTAAAAAAATTATCGAAGTTAGAAAAATTTCTTTTGCTGAAGTTAAACAAAAATTACTTTGCTGAAGGAAAAACTTCTTTGCTGAACTTTTGCTAAACAAAATTACTTTGCTGATTCAGAAGGAAAAACTTCTTTGCTGAATTGATAAAATTCTTTGCTAAAGTTAAACAAAATAAATGATGAAGTTAAAACATTTCTTTCCTGATCATGAAGTTCTTTGCTGAAGTTAATTATTTAAATAATTTAGTTTGAAGAATACATTTATGAGATCCAATTTTGCAGAATGCAACAAATTAATAATGCTAATTTTGCCAAAAATCTGAAAATGCCAAAGATCTTGAAAAATGCCAAAACTCTTGAAAAATGCATTTCTTGAAAAATTAAAGCCATGCAATCTTAATCTTGAAAACTGCCATGAAAAATGCTTTACTCCACAATGTCATACTAAAATACATACAATCACCCATGCACATGTACATACACAAAAACTTACCTACAACATATAAAAGCTAATAATATAACAAATACACACAACCAATTGCAATTTCCACCAAAATCCTCAGGAAACTTCCTTGCTATATAAAAATATTTAAGTTATTGCTGAAGTTAGAAAACTTTCTCTGCTGAAGTAAAAAATATTTGCTAAAGTTCTTTACTGAAATTAAAAAAATATTTGCTGAATTCTTTGCTTAAGTTAAAAATGTCTGCTGAAATTAATTTCTTTCTGAAGTTAAAATAATTCTTTGCTAAAGTTAAATAAATCTTTGCTGAAGTTAAAATTTCGTTGTTAAAGTTAAATTTGCTCATGCTGATCATGAAGTTAAAAAAATTCTTTGCTGAAGTTAAAAATTCTTTGTTGAAGTTAAAAAAATCTGATCATGAAGTTAAAAAAAATCTTTGCTGAAGTTAAAAAAATTCTTTGCTGAAGTTAAATTTTTTTTGCTGAAGTTGAAAAAAATTCTTTGCTAGCTGAAGTTAAAAAAAATCTTTGCTGAAGTTAAAAATTTCTTTGCTGAAGCTAAAAAAATTGTCTGCTGTTATGAGATTAAGTTAATGCCAATTTTGCAGAATGCAACAAATTAAAAATGCTAATTTTGCAAAAATCTTTAAAATGCCAAAAATCTGAAAAATGCCAAAGATCTTGAAAAATACCAAAACTCTTGAAAAAATGCAATTCTTGAAAAATTAAAGCCATGCAATCTTAATCTTGAAAACTGCCATGAAAAATGCCTTAACTCCACATACTAGATACATACAATCACCCATATGTACATACACAAAAAAACTTACCTTCAACATAAAAGCTAACAAATACAACCAATTGCAATTTCCACCAAAATCTTCAAAAACCAATGCAAACGTGTGAAATGCTTGAAATGTATGCAATGCAATTACCTTAAAACGGGCAGCCTAAAACAGGGACTCCGGTCAGAGCTTCTCTTCGCCGAGTCGGTGGGTACTGGTCCCACGCACTGCTTCCAGACCATCAGCCTCGATCTTCGGGAGAACAAACGCACAAAGGCGAGTTGCTAGGGAGGAACAACTCCGGATCCTAGGCCATAATGGAGAAGACCATCCCCCTCAGAGAAACCTCAGATCCTTCAGCAGCACATGGTCCCATGACCGTACTCCAAGCCATGGTTGTCGCACCAAATTCCCGGAGGCTGGCGAACCGTATACTCCGGCGCTGGACAGAGCGGGGCCCGAAGGCCAAAGAATGAAATTTGCTAGGGTCTATTTATAATAAAAACGTATTTTTTCGTAAATGATTTTCTGGTGGCAAGTTCGGGAACAATAGGTACGCGTAGTACATCTATTCAGCTATTCAACGAAGATTTTTGCTGCACGACAAAATAAGTGTTCGAGAACAATGAATAAATTCAGCTATTCAGCTATTCAGCTATTCAGCTATTCACAATTCATAATCACGTACAATCTTCTCCATAGAAAGAACATCTTCACTACGGTCATGCACAACAACGCAGCTCGTTACGACCATATATAGCAATGAGCCAATGTTGCAACATAATACAGAGATATATCTGTACTGCTATATGCTATAGCATAGATATACGTATATATATCAAAATTTTCTAACAATATAGATGAACTTGTTTTTGTAAGCATGATAGCTTCACGCCATGTACAGGAGAATACGAGTCAATCTTATACTTCGAAGCATCCAATGTAAATTGAACCCACAACGTATATACGCATGCATGCATGCATGGGGAAGAGAATTAATGCGCATTATAAATTTATATATATGCATGTGAGACAAGCTATATAACAGCCGTAAAGCTATATTGAAGGCGAAATTTATTAGAATTAACGTGCTATTGAAGGCGAAACATTATTTGAACAAGGTGAAAATTTATTAGAGCATTTGCTTTAACGATTAAAGTTATTTAATTCTAGATCTCTTCTTAAGCTTGTATTGTTCACTTAAAGGTATGTATGCGCGCTCCCAACGTACATTTCACTTATTTGTTTGCCTATATGTCGACAAATTCAATTGGTATATACGTACATATTATAATATTCCTTTGTGAGCGCTCATATCACTCATTTTATACATTATGTTTGATAACAAAATTTGCAGAGTACAAAAATAACACATCAAATAAATAATCTACAAAGACTGATAAATACAGTGATTCAGAAGGTAATTGTGATTATGCCAAAACAGGAATTATTACAGGTACTGTACCTATAACACGGATACAAATAAAAAATGTTAATTGTATACACCGGTAATTATAAGTGATGGCCCATTTCATGTTCATGCAGTTATATATTAAGGAGTCATTTGGTTATAAGATTCCAACCACTGTGCAAGGACTAGCAGACATACATCTTCTCCATCTAGGTCTGATAGCTCTTGATAGTCAAATTCACCAAATCCCAGTCTTCTACATTTTATCTTACACGGACATAGACACCTGTTGCAGTTCAAATTTGGTCAGTGGAAGAGACAGTATAATACTTTCAACAGCTGAACAAATTAAAAGGAAACATTTACATTATCATGGGTATTGTATTGTCTACCTACATAATAAGAGCAACACCTGGTTAGAGCAGACAAGGAAGAAGTATACCCTCAATTTAGACCATTCCAGTTTCTATATTTGATTGATATATAATTCAGCACTCCCTTTATAACTTTCCACCCATTCAGTACTGAGCAAAGGTACAAGCAATAACACTCAAGTGTTACCAACTCACTGGGACTACATGAAACTGGTGTTATCTTTCACCTTATCTCATTGGCAATATCTCCCTTGTCAATGATTGTTCCTTCCATTTATCCACCATTGTAGGCACAAAGTCTTATATAAGCATCGTCGAGACTGGGGGGTATAAATCTACAAGAAAAAAACAATATAATACTGACTGTGTATAGTGATAGTACTAATAAACACTGATTAATTGGTGCACATACTGTACCTTGTGTCTTCCGTCGCCATTTTTGTAATGCTTAGCCGACGGGAAAATCCCTTAGCTCACTTACGTACTACAGTGAATGGCAGCCGTGCTGAATCTTTGTACCTGGAAGCAGACCATATTCATAAGACAGTGATATGCTAAGCAGAGAATAGCAAGATATTACGAGACTTTGAGCGAGAATTGAAAACTTGGTCTAGATGACAGCTAGAAATTCTTCAATGGCATTTCATTGAGCAAAAATGGACTCCTTGCAGTTGCAGACAATTTTAATAGCCAAGTCTTCATTTTTCATCAGAATGGAACAATTGACAGAGTCTTTAGTGTCAGAAACAAGAAGGAATTTGTGAAACGCATGCCCGGGCTTGTCTTCACCTCAGAAGATGACATAGCAATAGCTGATTTCAATGGCCAATTGTTGCTGCTGTACTCCAAAAGAGGAGCCCACAGAATGACGATAGAGCAGCCAGCCAGTGTCGCAGTCAATTTGATGGGGAACTACTACATCTGTATGCCAAAGAAACATGTAATTTCTGTCTATGGGAAAAATGGAGACTACTTGTTTAATTTTGATCAAGCATGTTTACAAAACACACCTTCAAACTCAAAATTTGAAATGAGAAATCTATCACAAGTAGTTCTAGTTTGGGGGCGCCAGGCACCCCACGAGTTTTTTAAACTCAAAATACTTGTTGCTATATGAATTGTGTTATACATAATATGTTAATTGAATTTGTGACATTTGTTGTAAATTAACTTTATGACAATTAAAAGTTGTACATTATTATATATACAATATTTGTAATACGTATGTGCAAACAATTATGGTCTTTAGTTTGTGTATGTGTGTGTGTATGTTGACTCTAACTAAACAATCATGTGTCCCTATAGGTATTTTTGTTAATTAGATACATATTGTGTAAATTAGATATATGGAGGGATACGTATATAGCTTGATCATTTTGAAATGTAAATATGTACGTACATGTGTGTGTATACAAAACCTTAATTATTTAATAACATTGTTATATAGAATAATTTAATTAGCTATATGTATTATATGTATTTGGGTTTATGAAAGCTAAATACCACAGCAATCAATTATATAATATCATTTTTGAACTATATTTGCAGACCTCGTATGAGCTAAATGTTTAATTATAATAATTAGCTATGTATACGTTTATGTGGCTAATTTTATACATACTGAATTTCATGGTACAACATTTATGCACAATATTGTCACAAAATTAGTTTTAAATTAGTATGATCATGTTAAGACAGTCTCCTAGGTAATTGTAATGTAATATACTTCTGCAACTTGATTGGCTGATCAGGCATATATATTTATTTCTATCATGTTCTATAGTGTTCATATCATATGAGTATGTGTATTGCTGCATCACTTCAATAAAGTCCCTAAATTCACATACTGTTTAAACGCTGATCGATGATATATCAGAGAGTACGGTAGCAAGCAAGCAAGGGTGTTGTATGATTCATGCATATATATAAATGCTGATCGATGATATATATATATACTGTCTAATAATGTAGCCATGTGGAAATATACATATATATATAAAGGTTTTTAGTTATATACAGAAAGGTTCCTCATATATATACGTATGTACCGTAAAATGTACCGGGAAATTTTCGTGGGAAAAATTTTCGTGTTAAAATATTTTCGTGGTCTGGGGGCTGCCACGAAAATATATTACCACGAAAATTTATACACGTTACGTAATTACGATTGTTGCTGCTGGTACTTCGGACGAAAGTGAGCCCTTTGGGTCGGGTAAACCGTCCTTGCGCTGCAGGTATCGCAGTAGAGCCATTTTGGCCGCGCTCAGCTGTGTTGCGTTTACATATACGTAGATTGTACAACGTGTTATTATTCGTTGTTAAAAATATTTCGTGTGATAAATTTTCGTGGTTTGAGCCAACAACGAAAATAATTTAACAACGAAAATTTCCCGAATTACGGTACTATGCAGCTATATACGTACATGATATTCAATTTTCTCCGGTCATTATATTAGACACACAAGTTAATTTACTAATAAGGGAGCTAGTAACTGTAATTTTGACGAGATTACTTGCTTGAACTGCTGTGTGAGGCAACAGTTCCCTGATGTATATACAACTGACCATGATTAGCTCACCAAAAACAGGAACAATTAACAGGTTATGTGGCCATATATTCTGTGTTCTTCTACAAATGCAAGACTATATAAACGAGGACCCCCTCTATGCAGCATACTACGTACATCAGAAAAGCAATTTAATTATCAAGATCAACTTAAAGAAGAACTTGTCAGTAAAGAGTTGCAAAGCTTCAAGGAAATCACAAAAATCGAAGAAGATGAGACAAATTATTTTCACTTGTTTGATGCTTTTGGCATTTAATGCAATCAATTGCAAGTCCGAAGATGTGCTAGCAAATACGAATAACAATTTACGACCATTACCAGGTAGAAATTATATATATATAAATTATTATACGTATATAACACTTACCATGTATTTATAGACAGGGATCGATCTGAACTTGGCAAAAAAATGCAAAGTCCTTAGAATTATCCCTGGTTATAGAAATGTAGGGTTACATATATGTTATAATGTCACACTTTGTTGACTTATTATAATACATGTATATACATATATATATGAGAGTACAGTATACTATATATATATATAACTATTTGGGTTTATCAATATATTCTCATTGTGAAAGTTAAATTATATACTTTATTTTAAATTTATAGTGTTAAGCAGTGGTACAGTGTACACGAGATGGGGGCGGACTGTCTGTCCACATGGGGCTACAAGAGTCATGTTTGGAATAGCTGGTGGAGCAGGATATGATCAAAAAGGGGGAGGAGCTAATCTCTTGTGTCTCCCATACAGTCCTAAATACCTTGGCTATAACTTGCACCATCGGGGTGGAACATGCATCTCTCCAGTTGAATATGAAACAAGTCAAGGTCCACTCAACCGCCACCTACACCAACACAATGTGCCATGTGCTGTGTGTGAGATTAGCAGGTCAAAGCTGTATATGTTTCCAGCCTTGACTACCTGTCCACATGGATGGACTATTGAATACAATGGATACCTAATGGCAACACACTCTCATCATCCCAGAGGTGAATATGTGTGCATTGATCGCTATGCAACTGCTATCCATGGCAGTGGACACCATACACACAATGCTCATGACCTTTATTTTGTGGAACCAAAGTGCAATGGAGTCTTCCCTTGTCCACCTTATAACCATAAGAAGGAGCTTGCATGTGTTGTCTGCAGCAAGAGGTAATATTCTTAGCACTATTTCTATCAGTTGGAAACATTCATAGCTATAGTATAACATAATACCATATTGTGTGCTATTTAATTTTAATCTTAATTATAACTCATTCTTAACTATAATACAACTATTTATATAGTAATAGTATTGTATTAAAATGGTAATTGGCCACACTTTTCATTTAATTGTATGTGCATTGCTATCAGACATTTTATAATTAATTGTCATATTGAGATAAATTTCCATTAAAATTTTAGATCTGATTATGATCATGAAATAACAATAAGCCATTGATGTAGAAGAATCAATTATATACGTACGTATATATAGAGTTATAACCACTAAAAATAGGAGTTACAACATTAATAAAGCAAATACGTAGCATGAGGAACATTGCCTCTTCTCTGCTCTACAGTGCAAACAAGTCTTGAAACTGTCCCATTGTTAATTCACATTTCCTCTCGCTTGTCTCCAAATTAATCAAACTATGATGAAATGACACTCTTAAAAATAATCTGAACATGAACAATGGAAAATTACACAGAATATGCGATGACGATACAATGTATCATCTTTTAAGCAAGCTTGTGTAATATAAAGTTACTTTTCTTTTCTTTTAATGTCTATAGACTGGGTCATGTACAGTATATAAAAATTGGAATGCAAATTTTAGGCAATCGTAATGATAAAATGACCAGCTTCTGTATCTGAATATACAGTCTACTAACTTGTCACTGATACAGTTCCAATCTCCCTCTTCAGGATGGAGGAGATGGTACATCTTCTCTTCAACAGTTTCTTTGACATAAAATCGATGAACTGTTGTTCTCCTATACCAACAGAACATACTAAAGCATAATAGAATATTCCGAAATAGAAAATTCCTTTAACTGTGTTGAACTTATCTTTGGGATGGTACATCCTTTGACTTTTTGAGCGTTTAGAAATGCAGGACTGAAGAAGACCCCCAGGGTCGAAATGTTTGACCAAGAAATGAAAACCAAACTGCGTTTCTAAACGCTCAAAAAGTCTAAGGATGTACGTACCATCCCAAAGATACTAAAGCATGTTACAAAACTCTCATTCAAAATAAAATACATATATATATACGTTCACTATTTTTAACATTTTAAAAATGAAGTAAGATGGCAGTGCTGCAACAGTGACTAGAACATCTGGAAAAGTGACAAAACAAGACAGTGATCATGTGATAAGGCTAACCATATAGAAGTAGCACACTGAAATTTAAGTCCCTTAACCATACTTCTGTGTGCAGGCCTAAAGTATTCTTTTATATAGTACATACGTACATACATACATACATATGGGCTCACAAAAGATCAGTAAGAAGACAAAGATTCCCAGGGTCACTGATGAAGGGTGGAATTCCCAGAAACAGCTGTCTGGTCCAGTGGAGAAGAAGAGAGAAGTAGAAGGAGAAACCTCTTGCATGTATCCTCATCCAAAGTTCCTTATAGGCCAGTATTTACAATAATCCATTCTCAACATGCTGTACACACTACCTACCTGGTCTGTCCCATCCTGTGAATTCTTCCTATGGCTTGCTGCTCAGCAGCAGGATTCAGCGACGGCTCACACAATATGACATGAGTGGCTTCAACAATGTTGAGACCATTAGCTCCAATGTGAAGTGGAAGAAGTAACACTCCAATGGAAGCTGACGTTTTGAAAGCAGTTAGTCCCTTCTAAGGAAGGATAAAAGGACCTCAATCATATAAAAGAATTAGGATATTATATATATATATTATATTATATGTACAGAGATTCATTGCTGCATATCAGTGTTCATGAAATGAGTTCATTATTGGAGTAGATCACTGTAAAGATTTATTCAATAAATGACAAGAAGTTTCAATCCGTAGTTCTTCATCAGTTGTTGGTAAAGTGTTACTCTTATAAACTGAAAATAAGCAGTCAAAATTGGTGTGATTGAGTAACAGGATAAGGACAATATTCTAACAATTGATATGGATCTACTGCACATTTCAAAATGTTTTATCATCAATTAAATGAATCTCCGCTGTGTTTCACCACAAAATAAATATGAAAATGAATGCAGATCAACGGCAATAAGTCTTACATTACCTTTAAAGTACGTACATACGTACACATCCATAGTGTGCAAAGTAATGAGAATTCAGGCATTGTGCATTCCATCGCATGTGATTACCTGCTGTGTGCTGTTGGATTTCATGTATTCCAACACAACTCCATTTTCTCTCAACCCTTTGGCCAACAGGTCTAACACAGACAACCACTACATTCACAAAGAACACATTTTAATATACACACGTCTCAATGTACACCACCAGCATGACGGCAGACCTGCGAGAAGACTAAAGTCTTGGCAGTGGGGTCGTCTTGAAGGATTCTTAGAATTTTCCTGATTACAGCCTTTATCTTTGTAGAATGGTCACCCTAAACAATCATATAAGGAAGAAGAAATATTAATACAACTGATTCACTGTATATATACAATATATAATAGCACTTTTGTGTGAGGTTCTCACTTGCACTTGCATTTCCTGAACTGGGTTTGTGGTTTGGGTAGTGACGACATGAATTTCGCAATGTTCAGCCCAAGCTCTACAGACTGGGCATTTGAGCTTGTATCTCTTTACAAATGGCCACTTATATGGAGACCTGTTGTTCTGCATCTGTTCGGTGCAGCTAACACACAAGGAGTGACCACAAGGAAGCAGACACCACTGCACGGATTGAACAGGACAAGACAGAGAATATAGAACACAACTACAATGAACATGAGAGTTAATTGCACTTGGCCTGTACAAAGGCTAAGATGATAAGCAAAAAATAATCACTGGAAAGTATTACGCCAACCAGCCAAGTGACCTATCTTAGCTGGGGGACCGAAGTCCTATTAAATTGGCAACCAGTGATTGCCTCCCAGTCATCCAAGATCCCCAGTGATTATTTTTGCTTATCAACACAACTACAATATACAGTATATAAGCAAACTGGCAAAAACATATACACGACACTAGATAAACTATTATCATAAATTGACTAGCTATTATCATAAATTGACTCTGGATTTACCCCACCCACTCATGTCCCTTGAGGAGTGCAATAAGCCAATGGGTGGAATCAGATGGAAACCAGAGTCTCCCCATAATTACTCCATAGGATGAGGTGAGTTAGCTCAAAATTGTAAAAGCCAAGAATTCACAGAAGATCAAGATAAAGAAAAAGACAAAGACTCCCAGGATCACTGATGAAGGGTGGAATTCCCAGAAACGGCTGTCTGACACAGTGGAGAAGAAGATGAAAGAAGGGAAAAGAAGGAAGAAAAGACTCCTGTATCTTCATCCAAAGCTCTTTTCAGGTTTAATTCCCCTATAGGCTCTTTTACAGAATAGGCATAGCATGTAGGAAAATGGTATCTTAGATTTTTTCATGTACAGTACACCTACTTCTATTCCCAGTTGCTGCATACATATAGGGCAGGTATCTACATTCTCTTTTGTTGAATCTTTTGCCTACAAATAAACTTTGAGCCATGAAAAGGTTATATATTTTGTAACGGTATATATAAAATATATATTTCCTACAATTACAGCTAATTTAGCACAGAGAGCTAAGGATGAAGGGAGAGGGTATGAAAGACTCCCAAAGTCACCAATGAAGGATGGAATTCCCAGAAACAGCTGTGTGGTCTAGTGAAAAAAGTCAGCACACACAGACACCTTTTCAAGCGACTGGAGGTAATAATACTGTCCTTTGGATTTCTTTAGTTCCTCCTCCCAAGTTGCTTTGTCCATCAACAAACTGAGCCTCTTTGAGTCGACCTAAAAGAAGAAATTCAGAAGCCACTGAGTAATTAAGCATTAAAATTTAGTACTGAATCATCGAGGTGCTGCAAATTTATGTAGTATACATTATGCAATTAATAGGTATGTATTATTGGATGGTCTAGTGTGGTTACTAAGGAAGTCAACTAGTGTGGTTACTAAGGAAGTCAACTAGTGTGGTTACTAAGGAAGTCAACTAGTGTGGTTACTAAGGAAGTCAACTAGTGTGGTTACTAAGGAAGTCAACTAGTGTGGTTACTAAGGAAGTCAACTAGTGTGTTACTAAGGAAGCCAACTAGTGTGGTTACTAAGGAAGTCAACTAGTGTGGTTACTAAGGAAGTCAACTAGTGTGTTACTAAGGAAGTCAACTAGTGTGTTACTAAGGAAGTCAACTAGTGTGTTACTAAGGAAGTCAACTAGTGTGGTTACTAAGGAAGTCAACTAGTGTGGTTACTAAGGAAGTCAACTAGTGTGGTTACTAAGGAAGTCAACTAGTGTGGTTACTAAGGAAGTCAACTAGTGTGTTTGTTTGATTACTTCATGAGATTGCAACAGGTTCATTTCACCACTACGACATTCTCCATAAGAAAGGATTCGAAATCGCTGAGATGCCATGTTAAGCTCATCAAATCCCTGAATTTTCTCATATGCCGCTTGCCAAGCCGTTCTTGCCAACTACAAGAAAACAGTCGACAGTTTTATTTGAACTGTCACCTCTTTAGGACAGTCACTAAATTATTTAAAGCGGACATTTCAAAAAAGCCTCAAATATTTAAACTACGTTATTTTTATAGACCACATTAAAGTTAATCAGGTCCCCTGTCTAGAGCAGCCAAATAATTTAGGTCCCATAGGTGACTGGATTAGGCCGGCTGTACTATAATACACATATATACTGTATTACTACTCCTATGAAAGAAAACTTTAAATGAGATCTTAGTAAACATACGTAGATTTATGACTGCTATACTGCTAGAACAAATTATTCATCTTAAAACCAAACCATAACAAAGACATAGAAATGTACGATACTTAAATTCATCAATTTCAAACCAACTGGAAACTCCTTCTTTAGTTCTTCAAGAAGAGAAAGTCGTGACTGAGTAGCGGCTATCATCTCAGGGAGAGCAATCTTTGACTTGGAAAATGAGAGAATGGATTTCAAAACAATCTCCTGTGCACTCTCGCCACGGTAACCATGGTCCATTTCTCCCTCAGCTAATCTTCTTGTTGTATCAAACAGCTTATACTCATATACATTCAAATAGTCTTCAACTTGACACACCCAACAACTACGCATATACACAGTGGAGCACACTTATAACGAACAGGGTTTTAACCAAATTTCAGTTATAACCAAACGCAATATAAAACCTTTGGTTATTTCTGCATGACAGCAGACCATTCTATTTACATTATCACTTAGCTATAGCCTTATTTGATAGCGACCATCTCTACATCAAATTGGTGTTGTAGATTATTCATAAAAATAATGATACCTACTGTACCTACATATATACGTATATTTAGAATTGTACATATAATGTACAAAATGTTTCACATTTCTAGCTGTGTCATGACTGATTGTGAGATGACAATATAACTTCAGTCTAACTAAAGGCTCCTCCACAGATGCATGCCTGTATGTACGTAGCTCACCCCATTTCATCACTATCGCTGTCTCTATCTGAAAACATTCTGAGGTGACAAAGAGTGGCTTCTAATATCTCACTGTCTGTTGGAGTTCGATCACAAAGGTCTCTTAGTCTCTGGAGCATCCTTCTCCTAAACTCCTACAGAGAAAAGCAAGACTAGCATGTATGCACAGAAAAAACACCTGGTAGGATTTGGTCCCCCTGACAGGACTTTGTCCCCCAGCAACTGGTAGGATTTGGTCCCCCAGCCCCTGACAGGACTTTGTCCCCCAGCAGCTGGTAGGATTTGGTCCCCCAGCCCCTGACAGGACTTTGCCCCCCAGCAGCTGGTAGGATTTGGTCCCCCAGCCCCTGACAGGACTTTGTCCCCCAGCAGCTGGTAGAATTTGGTCCCCCAGCCCCTGACAGGACTTTGTCCCCCAGCAGCTGGTAGGATTTGGTCCCCCAGCCCCTGACAGGACTTTGCCCCCCAGCAGCTGGTAGAATTTGGTCCCCCAGCCCCTGACAGGACTTTGTCCCCCAGCAGCTGGTAGGATTTGGTCCCCCAGCCCCTGACAGGACTTTGTCCCCCAGCAGCTGGTAGGATTTGGTCCCCCAGCCCCTGACAGGACTTTGTCCCCCAGCAGCTGGTAGGATTTGGTCCCCCAGCCCCTGACAGGACTTTGTCCCCCAGCAACTGGTAGGATTTGGTCCCCCAGCCCCTGACAGGACTTTGTCCCCCAGCAACTGGTAGGATTTGGTCCCCCAGCCCCTGACAGGACTTTGTCCCCCAGCAGCTGGTAGGATTTGGTCCCCCAGCCCCTGACAGGACTTTGTCCCCCAGCAGCTGGTAGGATTTGGTCCCCCAGCCCCTGACAGGACTTTGTCCCCCAGCAGCTGGTAGGATTTGGTCCCCCAGCCCCTGACAGGACTTTGTCCCCCAGCAACTGGTAGGATTTGGTCCCCCAGCCCCTGACAGGACTTTGTCCCCCAGCAACTGGTAGGATTTGGTCCCCCAGCCCCTGACAGGACTTTGTCCCCCAGCAGCTGGTAGGATTTGGTCCCCCAGCCCCTGACAGGACTTTGTCCCCCAGCAGCTGGTAGGATTTGGTCCCCCAGCCCCTGACAGGACTTTGTCCCCCAGCAGCTGGTAGGATTTGGTCCCCCAGCCCCTGACAGGACTTTGTCCCCCAGCAGCTGGTAGAATTTGGTCCCCCAGCCCCTGACAGGACTTTGTCCCCCAGCAGCTGGTAGGATTTGGTCCCCCAGCCCCTGACAGGACTTTGTCCCCCAGTAGCTGGTAGGATTTGGTCCCCCAGCCCCTGACAGGACTTTGTCCCCCAGCAGCTGGTAGGATTTGGTCCCCCAGCCCCTGACAGGACTTTGTCCCCCAGCAGCTGGTAGGATTTGGTCCCCCAGCCCCTGACAGGACTTTGTCCCCCAGCAGCTGGTAGGATTTGGTCCCCCAGCCCCTGACAGGACTTTGTCCCCCAGCAGCTGGTAGGATTTGGTCCCCCAGCCCCTGACAGGACTTTGTCCCCCAGCAGCTGGTAGGATTTGGTCCCCCAGCCCCTGACAGGACTTTGTCCCCCAGCAGCTGGTAGGATTTGGTCCCCCAGCCCCTGACAGGACTTTGTCCCCCAGCAGCTGGTAGGATTTGGTCCCCCAGCCCCTGACAGGACTTTGTCCCCCAGCAGCTGGTAGGATTTGGTCCCCCAGCCCCTGACAGGACTTTGTCCCCCAGTAGCTGGAAGGATTTGGTCCCCAAGCCCCTGACAGGACTTTGTCCCCCAGCAGCTGGTAGGATTTGGTCCCCCAGCCCCTGACAGGACTTTGTCCCCCAGCAGCTGGTAGGATTTGGTCCCCCAGCCCCTGACAGGACTTTGTCCCCCAGCAGCTGGTAGGATTTGGTCCCCCAGCCCCTGACAGGACTTTGTCCCCCACCAGCTGGTAGGATTTGGTCCCCCAGCCCCTGACAGGACTTTGTCCCCCAGCCCCTGACAGGACTTTGTCCCCCAGCAGCTGGTAGGATTTGGTCCCCCAGCAGCTGGTAGGATTTGGTCCCCCAGCAGCTGGTAGGATTTGGTCCCCCAGCAGCTGGTAGGATTTGGTCCCCCAGCCCCTGACAGGACTTTGTCCCTGACAGGACTTTGTCCCCCAGCAGCTGGAAGGATTTGGTCCCCCACCAGCTGGTAGGATTTGAAGCTTACTTTTAAGGAGGCCCAACTGTCTGATAGCCAATACTGCAGACCAGCCATGCTAGTAAAACTGAAGCAGACAACAGAGATTAACTACAAACGTCAAATAATTTATCTGTATCCATACTTTATAGAACGAAGCTGCTCGCTCCATTCCGATAACTTTTGTCTTAGATCACTCATGATGATGGAGATCAGGTCTTCAGTGTAACCAGACAAGTCCAGCCACTGTAATAGAGAGTGCATCCTGTTACTGTCTACTGTACTCTCAAAGTCATCACTAACAGAGATGGCTGCATATAGCTTTTCCTTTGAAGAAACTACAAATGCCTCTTTCTTCTCAAGAAACTTTTTTCTCAATTCTGCTGCCTGTATACAAGTTGATTTGGTGTATACATTATTGTTTGGAAACACGGGAAAAGCATGTAAACAACAAAGAACATACACACCTGTTCCATATGGCACATTCTAACAAGCTAACTATAGTCACCAGTATGTATATATATAGCTAGTCACCAGTATCTATGACATAAATTGTGCATTGTTAGAGGTAAAACAACAATTTAAAAATTCAATCAATCAACATTCATAATATTGATGCAAAGTATGTAATTCTTGCGCACTGAGATGCCTTGCACGAATACACACGAATTAGATGCATGACACATGAATTTCTTGATTTACGGTATATTACATTGCAGGGATTTCCCCATACGTAATTACTGTAACATATAGCATTGCAAATTCGCATGAATTAAATTACATCACCTTTTCTAGAAATCATCCTTAAACTAAAACGCATGACTTTAATGCAGCATGAATTTCTTGATTTACGTTACATTTATTTCCATACATCACTGGACTCATATGCAAAAGTGCTCCATTTCACTAATGGTGCTATAGCAGTAGAAGAATTCACCTTTTCCATCAGCTTTTCGTCTGCCAAAGTCCTCGAGTCAGGACAATGGTCACTCTTCAGTAACTCAGCCAGTGCTTCCATTGTATGGATACGCTGGGTATAGTCACACTCAAAGTCCTTCTCGTAGTCTCCCCAGGTTACCATGGCAGTCCTGTATGCCTCAGCTGCCTCCAACCACTAGCAGAATTAAGCAACCCTTATACCATCAAGTTTGATAGTATCAAGTGTACATATTATATATACCATATGCACTATGAAGTGTGGTATATGAATTGAAAGAATATTCTACTACGTATATGGGGTTTCTTTCAGAGAATATCCATAAAGGGTGGACAAAATACAATATAGCGATTTTAAGGGAGTAACCTAGTTAATATTTGCTAGCTATTACAATTTAGTAATTTCTTCACAGGGGCAATTTTTTTAAAGTGAAGTCAAATATTCCTCCTGTCCACCTAAGAGAGACTATAGTGAGTACAGTGGAACCTGACTGGTTAGGTCATAGGTCATAGGTCATAGGTCATCTACAGTAATAAAGAAGTGTAGCATGAATGTTAGGGACTCGAGTAGAGCAGCCATTTTAAGTAAGTCAATGTCCTAGAGAGGTGACTATTTAATAGAGATGGGTAGTAAGTGTAAATCTATAATTAAGCCTAAAGTGTAGCATTAAATGCATGTTTAGCTAAATCCATAATGGGATTGAAGCACAGCAGATACATACATAGCTTTGAAAGCTAGGCCCAATTCACACATACACAAGGTGCTCAGGAGTATACGTATGTAGGTACCTTTTCTTGTAGGCTGTAAATGCCACCTAATCCATTAAGTGCTCCAATGTACTGTCTCAGACTTTCTACACCTTCCGTTTTAGCTCTCTTTATTAGCTGCGTTAGTAGCTCGCTCATGGTCATACAACTATGTACATAAGTGATATAATTAATGTGCACATATGTATTAACACTACTGTGTCCAGAGCCTGTGCTGGACATATACGTAATAGCTGCTGTGTAGGACAGTGGATAACTTCTTACGTTTTCCTCATGGAAACTATTCCTCCTCTCACCACATGAGGGTGAAGGCATGCTTGTCTCAACTTCAGCAGGGGAGTCATCAGCTGCAAGATACCATTGCATGTGACTGGAATATATGTACATAACGTAGTTTTAACAAGTACAGAGTAAGCAAATAATCACTGGAACATATTATACCAAACCAGCCAAGTGATCGCAGCCTAATCTTGGCTGGGGGACCAAAGTCCTATTAAATTGGCAACCAGTGATTGCCTCACAATATTGGCCTATCATTGTAGCCTTTGCACGGCTCAGTGCAATTAACTCCCTTTGGTTCAAGTGCAGAGTACCTTTCTTAACTGAATGTATTTGGCAGACCCCAACCCCTTACCTCCTTCGAAATGTGAGCTGAGAGAGTAGCCAGTCGGACGTCATGTTGTATCATGAACCTGTCATACAACTACACACACAGGAGTACAGTATATTGGTAAGTGGGTATATACAGTATTATACATTGATATACGTATATACATAGTAATATTTATTAGTTCTGTATGTACAACATACGTATATATGAAATGATAGGGAGTATTTATTACGTTCATCTTAGTAACAGGAAGAAGATCTCTGGGTTAAAACGTTCAATTTGACAATAATTTGTGATGCTCAACTAACCTCTAATACTAATAATATATACGTAGGTATGTAATAGTCTATGGTGCAGGAATGAGTACATATATCAATATAAACTACAAAGTTGTATGGTAGAAACAGAAGTTATTAGTGTAAGTCTGCTAGTGCAAGAAACTCACGTGGTACGCCTCCCTGATACACTTCTCCTGCTGCTTCTGATAGAAATGCTTCTCAACAGGACTGAAATTCAGCCACTCAATATCTTCAGTCATTTCTGGTATACCTAACTGATGCAGAATATAAAATAGAAAAAGTAATAATGACACTCTTGGAAAATGAAAAAAATTCTCACTTATGCAAACAAATACTTACTGCACTTGCAATATAAACATGTACAGCAGATATACACTGAATACATATAAATACGTATAAACATATGTATGGACATCTAGGCTCTATGTATACAAATGTATGTATAAGAACTCAAGGGGATAATCAAGCCACAAGTATTTGTACCTCTTTTGCCACATCTTTCTTGCTGTTCCTCCATAGTAACTGTGAAAATAATTCTGTAACAGGTTCTATGTTAAAGTTGACGTACGGTTCCCACAATAGCCTGTTCCACCAGAAACGAAATTGATAGGGTTTTACTCCAAGGAGCAGTAAGAGGCCGTATAGATCTAGAATATTATCAGGATTAAACAAAACTCTAATAATTGATAGGGTTTTACTCCAAGGAGCAGTAAGAGGCCATATACGTAGATCTAGAATATTATCAGGTTTGAACAAAACTCCAACAATTGCAAACTTATTAAAAGAAGAGTTAAAAATCATTAAAACAAATAACTAAACCACTTATCATTCAAACTGATGAAGATCTTAATCATTTGTGTACACGTAGAAGTGCTGCTGATTGCTCAACAATTTTACATGCTTGGGGTAAGAGTAGATAGAATAGGGGTAGAAGCAATTAGAAGAATAACACTAATACTACTGTTTGATCAAAGATATAAGATAATACATAACTAGTAATATATGATCAAATACGTATATTAGAGTTTGAGCAAGTACACATAATTCAAGTAGTACGTCTTGCTTGTATCAATCAGGTTTTAATTAAAAACACACCACTGTACACATGCTGGGTACTTACCGCTGACTTCTCTCTGAATTGGTGTGCCTGTCACAAACCACTTGTAGTTGGCATGCAATTGCATGCACATCTCCGAAGCTCTCCTGTTTTCACTCTCCACCATCTGCGCCTCGTCAACACACAACTACGTACAAGTACACACAGCAACATCCTCACATGAAGTGCTACCAATAACATGTACAGTAACTATATGCTATAGTTACATATGTACATACAGTATTAAACAAATTTAATTATAAACATTCTAATTAATGACCACTAACCCTCCACCATTTTACAGTCATTAAGGGAGATGGTGTGATCTTGTACTTCTTCTTGTATCGAAGGCTCTTCTTTGTACCATCTGCCACACAGTAAATCAAGAGATCACATAAAATAGCCACTTCCGTAGAAAAGGGTGTGGTTCAAAAAGGTGTGACTCGAAAGGTGTGGCTCAAAAAAGTGTGGCTCAAAAAGGTGTGGCTCAAAAAGGGTGTGGCTCAAAAAGGGTGTGGCTCATACTAAATATACATGGACTCATACAGTTAGTATCACTACGTGACCTATTACCTGCTAAAGTCTCTTGCACTGAGCACACACTATACAACATGTTACGGTGGGGCCACTCACCAGTTGTGGCGTAGTATACCTCCTTCTTTAGGACATCAAAGGTGGTCAGAACTATGTCATGATCAACCAAAGTGAATGGATGGATCATCTCATGAACACCACCATAATACTGCAATAAAAACAAAAGCACTAGCTCTCATTATACAGTACTTTTTGGGTCGGTTGTCCAGACCGGACGTTGCAATCCATAGTACCATTTGAACAAACTTGCCCACTAGAATGACATCACCATCACCATGGTGATAACCTTTTACGATTACTGATTGCAATGTCCGGTCTGGACAACCGACCCAAAAAGTACTGTAACATTGTGCACATCTATTGTGCAATACATAAGCAATAGCTATCAGATCATACAAAACCAAGTGATTATGCAATACCAAAATGGCTACCAATAGATTAGGGAAACAAGTAGTGGCTGGTTGATGCAGACCTGCCAAGGCTAGGCTTAGAGCATGCGTGAGACTTTCTCAAGAAATGAGTGAGACTGCCCCAAAAATGCGTGAGATTTCAAAAAAAAATTTCGCTCGCTACGCTCGCATGCATTTCCCCCAATACATTTACTGTTAACATTAGATGGCTAATACCATACATTACATCATTAATTAAAAATGGAGGAGAAAGCGCAACTGCGCTTACGGATTACTGCTAGATCATGAGTCTATAAGTCGTAATAAATGGGATACGGATGGATCATCGACAAGAATTTAAAGATATATACTCCACAGCCAAGGAATAGCCCCATCAGCCTGTATGGCTGATCTGCCTGCTGGGGAGACTAGAGTGAGTGTGACAGTGAGTGAGAATCAGGAAAAGGCGTGAGATCTGGCACAGATATGCGTGTGAGCGTGACATGACAGTCAAATGCGTGTGTCTCACGCCAGATGCGTGAGACTTGGCAGGTCTGTTGATGCTAGCTTACTATTGCTTTCATTTTGCCCTGAACTGTGTGCTTCTTAATCTCCTCCAACCACTGCTTAGCAATTGAGGAAGGTGAAATTATCAGAGTTGTCTTTGAGTCAATAGGCTACAAACAAAATAATATTTAATAATATTTATATATTATAGTAAACAAAAAACATACTTGCCCAGACATACATAACACCCCACCATGAATAATCTTATCCATTTTCCCAAAGAAATTGTTACATGCATATAAGGCTAAAGATACAAAGAAACAAACTAGACCTGGTGAAAACCTATAGAGCTTTGGATGAGGATACAGATTTACCAATTTTTCTCCCATTTTACAAAGGGACAGACAGCCACGCTTTTCTGGGAACTTCACCCTTCATCAGTGATCCTAGGAGTCTTTGTCTTTTTTGGTCCCTTCAAATGTATGTCCTTTGTGTCCACGACACACAAACCAGGAACTACTGCTCTACACATATACTGTACTGTCTTATCTTTGAAAGGGTCCATCTTTCGATCTCTTTGAGCATCTAAAGATGCCAGTCATCTAAGAAGGTTTAAAGTGCCCAAGGACTAGAAATTCCAAAACTCTATCTTTAGATGCTCAAATCGGATTAGTCAGAAGATACTCATAATATTCCATCATCAAACACTGTAGTACATTGCTTGCACATCTACAAATGAGTGTTACCTTCCGCCCGATGCAGTAGATACACTTGTATTCGGACGAGAGGCACTGCTGGAAGCCAACACACTTCAAGTGCTGCCAGGTCAGGCACTCCTCACACTGGATGTATTCCCCCTTCACCTCACTCTCAGCCCCACATAAACAGGTAACCACATCTGATTGGTTACATGGGGCTGCTGGATCACTGGCGGTCACTGATGGCTGTGACTGAGCCACTTCTGTCAAAGATCTCCTTCTACCAGTCTTCCTTGGTGACGTGAGGCTAGCTGATGGTGGAGGTGACGTGAGGATAGCTGATGGTGGAGGTGACGTGAGGCTAGCTGATGGTGGAGGTGACGTGAGGCTAGCTGATGGTGGAGGTGACGTCAGGCCAGCTGATGGTGGAGGTGACGTCAGGCCAGCTGATGGTGGAGGTGACGTCAGGCCAGCTGATGGTGGAGGTGACGTGAGGCTAGCTGATGGTGGAGGTGACGTGAGGCTAGCTGATGGTGGAGGTGACATGAGGCTAGCTGATGGTGGAGGTGACGTGAGGCTAGGTGATGGTGGAGGTGACTGATCTTCATCTTTTTTCTCTTTTCTTCTTAGTGATAAGGATAGCCGGTTGCCATCACCAGCATCTGTTTCCATATTTGGTACCTGGGTGTGTCTGCTAAGGAGAGCTTCATAGGCTGAGAGGAACTCCTCGTCTACTCCTCCTCTTGGGTGCAGCAGGACCAGTGCAAGTACTTCCAACGTCTTTCCCAAGCCCATCTCATCTGCCAGAATGCCGCCCCCGGGCAGGTCACAAGAAGGTGGCCCTTCAAGGGAGAACCTGTACGGCCCAATCACACAAATATATCTAGCTTTTTTGTTGTGTATATTATAATTGATTCTATACATGTTACTGATGTTCAATAAATACTAGTTATTACACGCTTTACCTGCACACCTTTCCCTTTGATGTATGACGTCATCATGCGATAAGTCAGGTTATCAAATATACATTTGGATACATTTCTCATATCATTCATCTTGCAGCAAACTGGCTTAATGGACAATGACAAGCTTCAAGCACAACCTACTAGTGCTCAGCAATTATAAATAATACGAGACTTACCTCCCACTGTAGAAACTGTAGAAAAAATCTCTTGTTGTACCATCAGGTCTGATAGCAGACAACTGGGTCCATCCTGGGTGTAAGGAACTGATATAAGGCTCCTGACCAGACTGTGAAGGACTGAATGCTCCTTCTCTCTCCAGCATCCAACAAACTGCCTTCAACTGGTAATCCCTCAAAGTCGCACTCATCCCCAATATAGATGCATTGAGACTGCTTACAGGCAATCTTTCCATCTGATCCACAGTGTCTCTGCCTCCCTTCAAACCCTTAACAGCTTCATAGAAAATTTGCATCCTCTTTGAAATGGGCAGAACTAGCTGTACATCTTTACTACTGTCGGGTCTCAAGTGGAGAGGAACACTCTGAGGATAACAATATGTCATCAGAGAAGTCCAACGTGAAAAATTGATCACTTTCCCTCCTTCTTCATCAGGATCTTGAGAACACAGAGGTCCAAAATCTGATAGGTAAATTCTCAATGTCATTGCAAGGCGAGAAGGAAGCTGATCTCCCTTCTGCATCACCTTGTAGGCCGCTTGAAAAGCCTCATGCAGGTCAGAATCATTGGCTATCAGGCACACGTTGCCGCTCCTGACAAGGAGGGCCCATGCATCTAGGCTGACACTTGAAGGTAAAACATCCACTTGGAAACAGCAGCAGAACGGATTGGCTACAAGTTGTTTCACCAGTAGCATCACTTGTTTATCGCTAGTTACAACAATCTCAACAGTCTGCAGGCAAGTGATGGTGTCTAATGGCACTTCTTCTTTTTCATCAAGTGGGAAGGATGTAGTCACTTTAGTGAGGGAGAGATTGAATGATCCTATACATACAGCTGAAGTCTTCTTTGATAACAAATCCTGCTCAGTCAAAACTGGCAAAATGGCGTGTGTGTCATTTTGTGATGGTTTCCTCTTTGATTTCCTTCTCTTTTTGGCCGGCAAAATTTCATTAGTCGAGCTCCTCACTATCCTCTGGAAGAGAAAAACACGTCATTTAGTGACTATGATCACTTCCAATTTTATTATTTTTATTATTGTTATTATTATTATAATAATTATTTTGATTACAGGATTGCTGCATCCATCATATGTGGTTTTTCATGCAGGTCCTGGATATAGGGGTAATTGGGTGAAAAGGGGGTATGAATGGTAATATAAAATAGATAAATTGGAAAGTGTCCAAAATAAAAGGCCTATATCAAGAGAATTGTCATGCAAATGCGTTATTTAGGTAACGACTACGAGAGGTAGCGTAGCTAGAATCCACTGATGAGACATCTGAACTTAAGACCAACTTTGATCTTAAATTTCTTCAAGAGGTAACTTCTCCACGAAATTAAAAATAAAATTATAGACAAGCTTTTCATAAACAACTTACATCATCTAATGAATTCCAACAGAGACTTTTTCTTTCTTTCTTTCCTAATTTTTGAGGTATTTTCTGCTTCCTCTTTCTAGCAGAGATTTCCATGATATACGTAGGTACTACAGTTCAACTACTGACGGCGCCATTTTTTAAATTGTGTCATGTGTCTCAATATTCGGTGGCCAGCCCATTAAAGGCGTGTGTATGAACACCGACTGGGGGGCGTATTAGAATACAACCATGGCTGGATTGGTAGAGAAAATCAAAAATAGTCCGCTTATGCCTCGAAAGAATAAAGGAAGGTACAACTTAGAATCTGCGGAAACGAAAGATCCATTCAAAAGAGGAATCTATTTTCACTGCGAATTCGTTAGTTCAGTGGAAGTGAAACACAAACATGACAATCCAGAAGTCCAGAAGACAGTGAACGAGAGTTGGGAAAAAGAAACGGCAGATGATAGAAAGTTGCGAAAAATGTACATTGTCGTATATGCCGAATCCATTGTAATCAAAGATCGTGAAACCGGCGATCTATGTGACAATATACCCATCCATCGAATTTCATACGCAGGTACTTCAATGCAGCAACCACATCTGTTTTACTTTATACACCGGGTTCGTACCTCTTCTACGCATGTTAAGATGGTTGCGGAGATATTTCGGCTGACCTCAAAGGAAAAAGTGAAAGGGATGGTACTAACAATATCCAAGGCCTTTAATATTGCATTCAAAGCCTGGCAAACTCATCGGAGGCGTGTAGAGAAAGAAAAAAAGCGTGCTGCTGGATATAGCCCGCAGTTGCCTCGTAAAAGCGAGATTAAAGCTACGAAAGATGCAGCTCACTTCCAACTGGATACGAAGGGAGAAGTAGCACGTCCTAGAAGTGACTCCCTGCCAGATGAAAAAGATATTCCGAAGATCAATCCAGCCGTGGCCAGAATAAAAGAATCTGTAACTAATGAAGAAACTGGTAGCACTCATGATGTAAATCTCACAGGGGAATTTGAGGAATCATTTTCAAACCTGAGCATTGAGATAAAAAACCCAGAAAGGTTGAGAACAAGTTTTATAGATACCCCTGCAGATTTTGATTACGAAGCAATAAAGAAAGTTGCAGATGCTGGATCAGTGGAGAACCTGCTAGACATTTAGACTTACTTTGATAATAATGGCACTAGATAAGGTAGATTTGAAAACCAAATTATAGTAATAATGTAATCTTTGAATATAGTAATAGAAACCTTTGAATATGGTGTGAAAGATGGTTGTTTGTAATTTTATGGTAGCTAGATACAGCACAATCTCGTTAAAAAAGAAGTACACTCCGCCCTCAAGTGATCGGCTTTAGGATTAAAATGGCCGCCACTAGTCGAAGGACCTTACATTTTGTTTTTAAGGTTGCAGATCGAACCAAAACAGTACATTTCTATAAAAATGTGCTTGGTATGAAAATCTTACGGCATGAAGAATTCGAGGAAGGTTGTAAAGCCTCTTGTAATGGGTACGCTAACTTTAATTTGTCTGTACATGTGGAATGCATGAACCACTCTATATTTTGAGTTTGTATATCTCATATTGA
Organism: Chondrosia reniformis; assembly: GCA_947172415.1. NCBI lineage: Eukaryota > Metazoa > Porifera > Demospongiae > Chondrillida > Chondrillidae > Chondrosia > Chondrosia reniformis. Next base: position 952,032 of record OX359193.1, read on the forward strand.
GTATAGGCCTTATGACGGGAAGTGGAGCAAGACCATGGTAGGATTCGGACCTGAAGACAGCCATTTTGCCGTAGAGTTGACTTATAACTATGGTCTCAAATCTTACTCAACAGGAAATGATTTCCAAGTAGGTAATTAGATGAAGTTTATAGTAGGAGAGGAAGTAATTAGATGAAGTATATAGTAGGAGAGGAAGTAATTAGATGAAGTATATATATAGTAGGAGAGGAAGTAATTAGATGAAGTATATAGTAGGAGAGGAAGTAATTAGATGAAGTTTATAGTAACTAAGAGAGGACCCATTCATAATTACTCAGGGTTCTCTAAACAGCACATTGCTGATACAAAAGAGTAGCTCTTAATACAGAAATAAAGCTCTCATGCAGTTATAAATTAAATCCAGCGTGGATCAAGTATGTTTTTCATATAGTGGTTGCACTTTATTGTTTAATTGTTAAGGGCATTACAGTGTGCTCCAAGAAGGCTGTTCAGAATGCTGAAACCTTGAAGTGGAATACTGAGCAGGTAACTTCTCTATCTTATCTTTTGTAGCTTCTATCTAATTATGCGCCTACTTCTCACTTACATATGCAGTACATTAATTTTATGAAATACACTGTATATACAGCAGTTTTTTAGATTGTTTAAGGGGGTGGCATTTTGCCCCCCCTGAGCTTGCAGCAAAGTACATTAATGTATTTTAGCTCCTACCTATGCCCTCCTCTATTTCTCAAAACGCCCTCCTCCCCCTCCACCTGAATTTTTTTCTAATAAAACCTGAATTATTTAATGTTCATATTTTGATTTATCATGTAAGATGGAGGATGATGTCATCAGAGTGGAAGCTCCAGGGGGTTATCCCTACTTTTTGAAAAATGAGGACCGTGAAGAAGGAAAAGGTGAGAATTAAGCTTCTTCTTTCTTGTTTATACATTCTCATCTTCATTTAACTGATGTCTACCTCTCCAGACCCAGTTATCACAATTGCCCTAGCAGTGTCAAACCTTCAGAGATCCATAGGTAATACATATATGCAATACATATGGTCTATTGTGTAATACATATGGTCTCTTGGGTAATACATATGGTCTCTTGGGTAATACATATGGTGTCTTATGTAATACATATGGTGTCTTGGGTAATACATATGGTGTCTTATGTAATACATATGGTGTCTTGGGTAATACATATGGTGTCTTATGTAATACATATGTTGTCTTATGTAATACATATGTTGTCTTGGGTAATATATAGACTATAGGTGATAAATTGTTGGAGGTACATACGTATGTATTATGTATAATGGCACTCTTTCTAGTCAGTTGATCATTGATGTTGATTTCTCACAGACTACTGGAGTATGTTGCTTGGAATGAAGGTGTACAAGGAGGATAGTAAGACTGTTCTGTTGGGATATGGTGACAATCAGGTTTGTAGGAATGTCACATTTGTAGGGACTGCCCCCTAAATAGTTCATTTTTACCTATTCCAGTGCAGGCTGCAGTTAGTGGAGGTGGATGGTAAAGTGGAGCATGCTGAGGCATACGGTCGGATTGCCTTTGGGTGCCCCAGCAAGGAAGTTAGTGGGACATTGTGATCAATACAATGCTAGTTCCCTTAGGAGCTCCATCTAGCTGTAATACAATCTAATATTTAATTTGAATTGCATTATAATTATTAAAGTATATCTTAAACATTTACAATTATATACAGCAACATTGAAGAAGGTTCATCTGTGACTATTGAAGGTCTAGAGGCGCAATTCCTTCATTGACCAATTAGATACCAATACATTATCTAGACACTAATAGTTGAAAGATCGCCCCCCTAAAAGATGAAGCTAATTGTTTATAGATTGCATATTTTTTCTGCTAATAAAATTCAGAGTGAATAATACTTGTGGTGTGCTTATCACTGTAGTTGCCAGATATAGAGAAGCAAGTGAAGACAAGTAACCAGACTATATTGACTCCTTTGGTGAATCTGGAGACACCTGGAAAGGCTACCGTCCAAGTGATAATCCTTGCTGATCCAGTGAGTTCAAGTATGACTGCATGGATTTCATACATATGGTCTCCTGGATAGGTAAGCCACAAGCTTAGCTATCACTACCAGGAGTCACTAATTTCCTCCAAACACTACATTACCAAACTTAAGATTCATTATAGATTTGAAGTTGAGGGTTGTGACACCTTTGGCTCCATTTAACTTATAAAGATTTGTACTATACTACGTATGTGTTGTTAGGACGGACACGAAATATGTTTTGTTGGAGATGAAACTTTTAAGGAATTATCACAGTTTGATCCAGAGGGAGATGAACTATTGAATAAGGTTAGTAAACTGATTTACGTATCTATACTCTGCTTACCTGACAGTCACATCCTCCAATATAAAGGCTATAAAAGATGACAATAGTGATGAATGGTTTGCTAAGAAAGCCAAAAGGTCTAAACCAGAATGAGCATTCTCAATCATGCAGAAGAGACTTTATAAATTGAATTAATTTTCTCAACTTTCACACACATTTTGATTGAATTACTTTACTAGCAATATGTATGTAATTTGAGTGCATCATAAACACACAAAAGTGAAGTTTCTGACATATGGTTACAGTAGGTCAGAAGCACTCTGTCTCATATACGGTATAATCCTAGATAGCCTATGTTGTCATCTCTGAAACTGTATAAATCCTAGAAAACTGTAACACACTTTTTATTGCTAATTATTGATTCTAGAACTCAGGCCTATGTAATTATGTCATTTCACTGGCAGAGATCTATCCACTACACACCACACAGGTAAGCTCCTTGGCTCTGTTGTAAGGAGGGCAGGGCAGCACTCCGCAGTATGGCTCCACGTTCCACCACTCAGCAGCGTTTTTGGTGTGTTTGGTGCTCCCAGGGAGTGATTGAGGGGCGTGGTGTACACAGACGAACTCCGCCCTCCCAGCATGATTGTATCTAGTAGCTCTAAGGTATCCATAATACTCCCTTTTCCACCCACTGGGACATGCATATGTGCCGGGTATCATGAGAGACTTGCTTCTAATAGTACCACAAACAGCACAAGGAGCATTGTGCTGAAGCGTTCCATCATAATTATTGGTTGGTTCATACTCAACTGGTCCTATCTGTACCCAGCCATTCACGCCCTTCTGGTATGAGAGGAACCTTGGCTTACTGGTGAGGCATATGTAGTTAGATCCTCCCCCTCGAGTGTGGTAAGGGGTTCCTGCAGCATAGCCGTGATATATCTGTTTGGTACCTTGGATATTGGGGCAGTCCTTTCTTCCCCAGATAGTGTATGTAGATTTCAATTCACTTACACATAATCCTGTAGCCAGCCCTGTAATATAATATGTATAGGTACACATACAGCAAATGTATACAGATAGCACTATAGCTACATAATATATGCGTAGGTTTATAAAATATTCACGGGTATTTAGGAGTTGGAGAGGTATTTGTGCCTTAGATTATTAAATATTTTGCCCCAAAAAAGGAAGTCAAATCGCCAATTTTTAATAGCAAACAAACATATTCCACTAGGTTGTACCTCCAAACTATTGTATCCTCTCCATTGTTTTATTTGCTAAAGAACCTGACATATACATCAAAGTACATGCAGCTAGGTATATGCACCCCTCTACAATTAAAAATGTATTTATTATAATTTATCTACCCATATATACAAACCGGTTTCCAGAATTAGAACAAGACAAAGAACTTCACCAAGATAAAAGTAACTCATCTTGCTGTGTTCTGAAGCCAATATTTCTGTAGTGTTGTTACCAGGTAATTGTGCTATTCATTTGTTATACTGCAAAACAAGCTTACTAGATTACATATTGTACATAATAGAATTATAATGTATACACTCTAATACCATATAGGTGATTATACACAAATAGAAAAAGTTATATATAAACTCTATATATAGGGAATACGTAGGTAGAGTATACTCTATATATAGTAATAAGAAAGGTTTGAAAGAAAGTAAATGAAGTTTCCATACAATTTTCTGTACATAGTGCAATGTATGTATGGCATTTCACCGAATCTGATTTAAAGATATAAAGTTCAAAGAATATTGAATAGTCCAAATTCTTTCCTATAAATGTTATTTGGGGCCTTGAGCTATATATAGATCTACTTCACAGAAAGGCTAATGTGCATAGCGCTCTTAATACTAGGCCTCTCCAGTTTGATCTCTAAGTATTTAGTAATGATTTGCTTACTCATACTTAAACTAAAACACCATTTACTTGTAACGAAGAAATATGAAAAATGTCTACATGTAGAGATAGCAAAGTGGTCAGGAGACAGTACATAAGCATAAAAGGCAAGATTATTCTTGATGGCTATTTCTTATATACAATATATGCCATACACAAATCTACTGCTTATCAGATTAATATGGATGAACACATAATCACTATCTAACTTTAGCTATATAGAGAGTCCTTCAAATTGATTTTGATACCATTTCTAATTTGGTTATATATAGGCCATTACCATGGCAATATTTGAGTAATGGTTTTGCAGATGATTTTAAAAACATCCACTACACTACGTACTAAAGCTGTAAGTAGATAGCCATGTAAAGAATAAGACAATAGGCTACATGAATTCAAATCCATGACTGCCCCGCCAAATTTTCCTATAAAAGATCGACCAAGGCCCAGTCACCAGCCTACGGATACAAATGTAAGTGCATGTTCAGTATACTCTTGTAAACAAGTATAGTCTCTAATTATGCATGCAGATAATATCCATGCTAGTGTCAACTATCAAATTAGACATTAGACATTGCACGTATATACGTATATACGTAGGCTAGAGTATTATGGCTTTATTTATGTATTAGTTTGGTTGATATCTTCCTTGACACGTTTCTCATTTATACATTAACCATGCATAAGGATGGATATAAATTGCTTGCATCAATCTTAGAAATTTGTTTAAACTTACAATTAGTTGAAAGTATAATTCTACAAGTAAATTATGAGATTACAGCTAAGTATAAGAACACTGCATATAAGTTTGATTGATTTCAATTCGAATTCACGAATTCAGAAAAACTGTGTCACCTCAGCTGGTGGTCCGTACTTCTCTTCCAACAGTTTTCTCAACTCAAAACGGTAAGTAAAACTCTCCTTCAAATTATCGACATGAAACACTCTAACTTTGTTGTCAACAGTTATTTCCCTTGTCATAGTGTAGTTGCCATGTTCTTCATTGAGTATAAACACTGTGATTAGGAACCCCTTGGTATCAGGTGATGGCATTTCCCAGAAAATTGTGTATCCACCTGAAACTTTGTACCTTCTGGTTATTTCAACTATACCCTTGGCTATATACATGATAAATATGTATATACACACACATCATTACATGTGTACATGTACGAATATTTTACATAAATGTGTTATTGTGTGTATACATATATTTATTTGTTTGAAGGGATATATTCTCTGAACACACTAACCCTTGAGATCTGTAAATTCATCACACAGGCTTCCTTGATAACCTTCTAGACAATTGCAAGTGTCAGTAAGCACACATGCTCCATGAACACAGGGTGGATTACAGGTTGCTATGAGGATATATAGATATACGTATATAAATATATGTTCCATATATATACACAAAAGATGACTCACAGGTTAAATAATATGTATGCAAATAAAATACAACTCTAATCATCCATCCATTTAATCCACTAACCTGGATGAGATGCATTCATTATTTCAACTAATGTTTCACTCCCATTTAGTGTACTCATTCCAACTACAACATCAGAAGTAGCGGCAATATCATACAGACAGAAGGGATCATCTTTGCACACTTCCTCTGCCATGGCCTTCTCATCAGGAGTGGAGAAGGCAATCTCAAACTTGGGAGTAAAGTTAGGATGAAAGTAGGTGGACCAGGAAGTTCCCTCCTCAATACTGTAGTCAAAAATACTCTCAGATTCATTCCTGATTATCCCTAAAGATGAAGAAATTAAAACTTTTAAATCAGCACACTTACACAAAATAATAGAACAAATTTCTGATTATTTTATTATCCTTTGAAGATATACGTAATAACTCACAAGTTATTCCAAAATCATTATGTATAATCTCCATTGATGAATTTAAGGAGATTGGATCATCACTATGTCTAGGCTTTAAGTCATCAGACTGATCATCGTTGAAGGATCCCATCAATCCCCTAGTTTTTCCTTTAAAGCTCCTTGGGAGACTGACTATGAGTGTGGATATGAAAGGTTGGCTGATGGAATCCTCATTCTTAGACACTTCAATATAAGCACTACTACTACTAAATAGAGCAGAAATTGTAGTTAGTCCTTTTCTTGAAACTTCAACTCCCTTAAATGACTCTTTTTCAAAGAAGGTGTAGATTTCTCCATTAACTACTGCAACAAGCTGGGACTCCCACAGTTGGATTTGTACAGCGTCTGAATCCTTTTCTTTTGCAACCACAGCAGTAAAGATGGTCGCCCCTGCTGGAGAGCCATCTTTATCAAGAGCTTCCTCCATCCTTGCCTGCAGTGTGAAGCTATTGTCACTTGTCTCAATAATGATGTACTCTCCCTTCCCATTGAATGTGTACTTGTATCCATCCAAAGTCACCAAATGAGGGTCACCGTACACACAGGCTTGCGTGGATTGATAGGGGAAAGCATATAATATGTAGCAGAGAAGACATTATGTGGACATATGCAATGGATAAACAAGCATAATTTACAACCAAATATTATAATAAAAAGGGGAGTTTATTGCACATAAGCCTGTGCTGGGCTATCATTGCAAATATAAAATAAACACCACCGGATATTATGCCAACCAAATGCAACCAAATGACAATTGGCTACTTGGCTGGGGGACTGTAGTCCTATTCAGTGGCAACCAGCGATGACCTCCCAGTCATCCAAGAGCTCCCAGCAAATATAATGCACGTATGTACGTACAAGTGCATGGACGATTCTAATTTCATGCTACATACATGTTATATTTTACTGGCTCTATTAATAGCCATTGCTTTTCACTGACAAACCTGGAGGTGGGGGCAGGTAACGTGATCCATCATCAGAAGGTCTGTTTTCGTAATAGAAATCACAATTGTCAAACTGGCTATCCTTACAGCAATAGACATATGGCAGAAAGTCTCCTCTAAGATGTTCTAATTCCAATGTCTGAACTAGATTCATATGTCCTCCTCCAGGTGGTCCAACCTTGAGATTGCCATCATAATCATAACAGCAATGTGAATGAACATTTGGACCACTACAAAAAGGTATATTTAGTAGATATAAATGCTCGGATACAGAAACTTGTATATAGATAATACATATGTGTATGATTACAAGATTCAAGACCCCTAGATTTAGCACAGAGAGTCAAGGGACTCACAAAAGATCAACAAGAAGACAAAGACTCCCAGGGTCACTGATTAAGGTTGCATGGAATTTCCATACAGAACCGGCTGTCTGGCCCAGTGAAGAAGTAGAGAAGTAGAAGGAGAAAACTCTTGTACCCTCATCCAAAGCTATCACTAGGTTTAGTTCCCTACGTTTATAGGGCCTTTATTCTTGATTATTTATATACATGTATACATGACCATGACTTCTGTACAACCTACTAGCAGGTTAGGTTGGGACTGAAAAAGTTCCAAAACTGTCTGAAGTATACTCTTTGAGACTCATATGGTTGTGCAACTGGTGACTTTCTCACTTGGGAATTTGGTAGAAGAGCCTGTCTTTCAGTTGGAGGACAAGGAGGAAGTGAATTAAATACACTATTTATCTTATTCGGATCTTGTGAAGAAGCCCAATTTTGACACTGTTCATCAAATGATCTATCAAATTTCTGCACCTTTTTTTCATTTTTTATATTCCTCAAAAAGTATACAAATGTTCTTTTTGCTACTTGTCCAAGTCCTGGAACATCTGCAAAAACCTCAAAAATTATCATAATTGCACTTTCTGACTTGGGGAATGGAGACGACTTGGCTGGAATGTCTATCACAAATCCTCTAGCTTCTCCAGTGTTGGGAAGTCCTTTCTTCAAATTATGCAGCTTTATGGGTTCTGATTTAGCACTAAGATCAAACCATATCATATTGATGCCTACAGTGTAGTTCTCTGGGGGTACTTTGGGTATTAATTCCTTTGGCCAAAGGAGATCAATAGTGTCCATATTTGAGATAAGCAAACTATCATCCTTTGTAAATACATCAACTTCAACAGTGTCATAAAGTTCCTCTATTAAAATAGATATATGTATTATGTATAAGTGATCTCTGGATTAAATATATAAGCATAATGTATATTGTTAACACATATATATAGTTATAGCCCAGAGATGAGGACCCTTAGTCAAGTAATTATATATTTTGGTATAGAAGTTCTCGTCTCTGGGCTATAACTGCATACATTCCATGCATCACCATGGCGTTCAGACAACCCAGAAAATAAATGTATAAGATTTGCTTCACTTCGAATTCCTGTATGAATTTTGACATTGTCCATCTCCATATTCAGCAATTGACACTGAATATAGTAGATATACAATGCCCCCTTATTATGTTGCAATGACATTGTATACAAATCTATTGCAATAGATCAGGAATCTATAATCAATATAATTATAGCTATACTGACTGAAAATGAATCCTTTGGAAATGGCTGTACTGAATATTTCTCTACTTCCTTTGTTCAGCTTAAATTTGAAAGACACTCTGCCAGTATTTTCCATGGTAGGGCTAATACAATAAGCCTGTTTATCACTTATGTACTTTCCAGATACTTCTATGTGACCAAAGACACAACTGATGTCATAATCCTCCATTATGCATGATGACTCCAAAGTAACCACTACTGGAGTTCCACCATATAAATTGCTGGCTGATGGGCTGATGGTACCTGAGCCTATACAGGTATACATATATAGGTTCAAAAATTTCCATACTCTGTATACGTATATACGTATGTGCATTTATATACCTGTACATTCAGCAAATGTAACATTGACTTTCTTATCAATCCTGAATATCCACTCTCCCTCATTTCCAGTGTTACCAACTTCACGAGACAGATCTCCAATGTCGTCGCCAGCAACAGTACTTTTAATGATTTGTGTAGTAGCATTAGGTAATGAGTTATATCCAGCTATAGCATCATATCCTCTTCCGGTAAAGGATGCCACTTCAGCATAATTGTAAATAGCAACTGATTGCTCTCCATTAGTAGCTATGACAATCTGAAATGTGTTTGCCTGCATATGCATGTCATATAAAAAGAGATTTTAATCCAAAACTGTTATTTTTTAATTAGTGTGTGAGGTGTGTACTTGTTATATATACAGGGATCAATGTGTTATTAAAGATAGTACAAATTAACCTTACTTTAATATTCTTATACAGCTGATAGGTATGTATAGTATAGCTGTGGGCAAACTACGTATAGTCTTACATATTTACATATACATGAAAAATCTAATATACCATTTTCCTACATGCTATATGCCTATTCTGTAAAAAGAGCCTATAGGGGAACTAAACCTAAAGAGAGCTTTAGATGAAGATACAGGAGTCTTTTCTTCCTTCTTTTCCCTTCTTTCATCTTCTTCTCCACTGGGTCAGACAGCCGTTTCTGGGAATTCCACCCTTCATCAGTGATCCTGGGAGTCTTTGTCTTTTTCTTTAAAATCTTGATCTTCTGTGAATCCTTGGCATGCATGCATATGATGGGTGCTAATTTACTGAGGCTGAGGGTATCTATGATATACTTACAGTGCCATTTTCAAAAACACCGGTATTCTCCACTTGATCCCATGTAACGATTAGCCCCCATGAAGCCATAAAGAAGGGTAAACCTAAGAAGTCTCCTGCCCTCTGACTTATTTCATTAAGTAACTTTGCGTGGCTTGCTGTCGTCAATTCCCTGTATACCACACCATCAAGTTCTTCACACTCATAATCATTATTATCCTCAGGAAACCCGGACCCTGTAATGTCGACACAACTTCCAAATCTACTTGCAGTTGTGTTACTTTTCCAAAGAGGAGCAATTACATTCTCGTGCATAAAGAAAAAAGTATCATATTCAAGATATGTCCTACTTGACTGTGTCAGAAACAAAGCTCCTTGACCGGTTACCTGAATAACATACAAGTTAGAGTAAATCTATATATATACTTGATTTAACGAAATAATTAACTTACGTAGATGTAGCGGTAGGGAATTTGGAAGAAAATGAATGGTATAGACTCAGGAAGCTCTATCTCCTGGGCAAAGGGATGTCTATAGTAATAGTAATATCTAAAGTAATAGTAGGATCTCAAATTCGGATTAGCAGCCAAGTTAATATCTCCAGATTCTTCTGCAAAAGGAAATCCGAAGAAGTTAACCTTTGCAGTTAAAGCTACAGGAAACAAAGCAAAGACCAGCAACGTATAGACGATACTAGCCATTACTGTGAAATAGCTCGTACTCGCCACGGACCTGATAGTTTAGACTATATAGTATAAAGTCCAATTAAATATAAGTTCCGTTTCCGTTTTCCAAGTGGTCTACATAAAAATACCAATTAACCCCACTTGTATGTAACCATGGGCCCGCTTGGCCTATATATACGTATACACCCTATGAACGTGTCACTTTAATAAATACTATAACATTTGAAATTAAAATACAGTACTAGTATTAACATAAAATTTAAAATTTTCAATACATACTTAGGTGAATGTAAGGAAAGAGGCCACTATTAGTATAAGCAGCCTAAATCAATGTCAAAATAAAAATATCAATGTCTGGGAGAGACCCATATGTACCGTGGTCAAATTGCTGACCTGGATGGCTGCAGAGTATTAATAAAAATGATGGTGATGATTGCTGTAATTATTATTACTATTAGATGAGAATATATACTAACACCTGAAATTAAAATACATTATTAAAATCATCATATATATCATCCAGTTCTGTCACTGCAATCCTTATGTTCTATTCACACTTCTTATACAAACTACATACTGTAGTAGTAACTGCATGATCAGTGTTGACAGACTGTTAGTTGTACATATGTGATTCTATAAACAGAACAAGCTGATAATCCGAGACTCCTCCCATTATACATAGTTCAATGTACTTTAGCAATGAAAATATGCATACACTCCCCCCCATTGGTATATGCATTACAGATTCATTTGTGTGCATAAACTATATAGATGAAAAATCTAATACATCTAATACACCATTTTCCTACATGCTGTGCCTATTCTGTAAAAAAGCCTATAGGGGAACTAAACCTGAAGAGAGCTTTGGATGAAGATATTCTTTTCTCTCTTCTTTTCCTCTCTTTCACCTTATTCTCCACTGGGCCAGACAGCTGTTTCTGGGAATTCCACCCTTCATCAGTGACCCTGGGAGTCTTTGTCTTTATCTAATTATCTTGATCTTTTGTGAATCCTTACAGATAACACACCCTCATATGTATATATAGTTGTATAAACTTGACAAATGTCCATTATATGTCCTGTATAAAACATAAGTAGAATGACTTAGGTCCAAAGTTTAATTAATGTTCTATTATAATGAAGTACTCCAATGCTGCATGGCTTCAAATGTCTGATCCATGACCTATTTGGTGCCATGGCCAATCAACAATTAATTAACTGACATTTTGTATATAACTTCTCTGTAAGGTGTGATTGAAGATGCTGTCAGGAATTATAATAATAATACATATTTATGCTATACTGTATATATATATAAGATGTTGTCAGTGAGTGATTAGCCATAAACTACGTATATATACACGTATATATAATATGCAGTTTACTCCACACCATTTATGTGAAAAAATCTATATAATCAAGTATAACAACGCTCCCGTACATGGCGACTGTCAAGCACATGCAGGTGTTCTCAACTTCTCTCTTCAAAGCCTCTTCAATTTTAACCTTTGGCCAAGAGGCTGTTGAATGCTTGGGAAGGAAGACCTGTCACTTCACCTTCATTGGATTACAAACCATACAGGAGCATAACCTTCTGTGGCAGTGCAATCCTAGAGCCTCGAGCTAAACACTGCATTTAACCAATCAGTACACAAGTTAATCTAATTTATTATATATTTAATTATACTTCATGCAGCATACATATATACGTATGTACGTATATATAATAATAGATGCAAGAATTCCATGGAGCATAATAATACTAGTACTGCAATGAATACATGCATTATTTAACAAAATGCAACTGTTCATTAAAATTATGAATTAAATATATTATAGTCAGACAAGCATACATTATAGTTTCACTCAGAACTATATCATTATAAGCCTAGTTATTGTGTATTTGAAAGGTTTTCAAAAGATATATATATAGAAAACTTATATAATCACTGAATCCATATGATAGTCATGTGCATGCAGTGCATGGATGACATTTTTACATGGATATTTTAACGGATCTTCTTACTTAATATATATTTACGTATATACGTGTATATAGTGACTTGGAGCTGACTAGTGTGTTTTCTATATGCATGGGAGATTTATGCACTTCCAAACTTCAAATCAAATGAACATCCATGAACACTCCATGAACATATCCTCAAACATATGGAGGCTGTTCCTACGCTTTACATTCTATATAGTTCAACTACGTAACTGTTACAATTATGCACATCATCCACATGCTATATACACAAAAATCAGTATGAAGCAGTACAGCAATCGTGACTTCCAAACTTACAAGTGAGAGAAACCATTTTACATCAAAGCTTTGTATATATGTACGTACCTAGACATACTCAATTATTAATACATATATCTGTACAAAATATGGTGTCAATAGTATATAGTTATGTGGTTCAGCTCTGAACCTTGCTCATGCAGACGAGACAATATTTAAGCAAGTAATTTAGTTTTTAAGTCTGAAATAATGTCACATTCACTTATATCTAGAATGCAAACACAAATATATATATATACATATAGTTGTAATATTGGCTATATATATATGTGAGTAGAAATTATATTATACTCACAATGTTTACAGTGTTATAGAGAGTCATGATCACATTACATATTCCTTTGAATCCAGATTGGAGACATCAGTTATGTGATCGATCATGCAGGGCATACAGCCCAAGATCCATCTCATCTACTTATAAGCATATATTCCTGGCAGAGATCTATCCACTACACACCACTCATACACTTCTTGGCTCTGTTGTAAGGAGGGCAGGGCAGCACTTCACAGTATGGCTCCACGTTCCACCACTCAGCAGCATTATGGGTGTGTTTGGTGCTCCCAGGGAGTAATTGAGGGGCATGGTGTACACAGACAAACTCTGCCCTCCCAGCATGATTGTATCTAGTAGCTCTAAGGTATCCATAATACTCCCTTTTCCACCCGCTGGGACATGCATATGTGCCGGGTATCATGAGAGACTTGCTTCTAATAGTACCACAAACAGCACAAGGAGCATTGTGCTGAAGCGTTCCATCATAATTATTGGTTGGTTCATACTCAACTGGTCCTATCTGTACCCAGCCATTCACACCCTTCTGGTATGAGAGGAACCTTGGCTTACTGGTGAGGCATATGTAGTTAGATCCTCCCCCTCGAGTGTGGTAAGGGGTTCCTGCAGCATAGCCGTGATATATCTGTTTGGTACCTTGGATATTGGGGCAGTCCTTTCTTCCCCAGATAGTGTATGTAGATTTCAATTCACTTACACATAATCCTGTAGCCAGCCCTGTAATATAATATGTATAGGTACACATACAGCAAATGTATACAGATAGCACTATAGCTACATAATATATGCGTAGGTTTATAAAATATTCACGGGTATTTAGGAGTTGGAGAGGTATTTGTGCCTTAGATGATTAAATATTTTGCCCCAACAAAGGAAGTCAAATCGCCACTTTTTAATAGCAAACAAACATATTCCACTAGTTTGTACCTCCAAACTATTGTATCCTCTCCATTGTGTTATTTGCTAAAGAACCTGACATATACATCAAAGTACATGCAGCTAGGTATATGCACCCCTCTACAATTAAAAATGTGTTTATTATAATTTATCTGCCCATATATACAAACCGGTTTCCAGAATTAGAACAAGACAAAGAACTTCACCAAGATAAAAGTAACTCATCTTGCTGTGTTCTGAAGCCAATATTTCTGTTGTGTTGTTACCAGGTAATTGTGCTATTCATTTGTTATACTGCAAAACAAGCTTACTAGATTACATATTGTACATAATAGAATTATAATGTATACACTCTAATACCATATATAGGTGATTATACACAAATAGAAAAAGTTATATATATATAAACTCTATATATAGGGAATACATAGGTAGAGTATACTCTATATATAGTAATAAGAAAGGTTTGAAAGAATGTAAATGAAGTTTCCATACAATTTTCTGTACATAGTGCAATGTTTGTATGGCATTTCATCGAATCTGATTTAAAGATATAAAGTTCAAAGAATATTGAATAGTCCAAATTCTTTCCTATAAATGTTATTTGGGGCCTTGAGCTATATACAGATCTACTTCACAGAAAGGCTTAATGTGCATAGTGCTCTTAGTACTAGGCCTCTCCAGTTTGATCTCTAAGTATTTAGCAATGATTTGCTTACTCATACTTAAACTAAAACACCATTTACTTGTAACAAGGAAATATGAAAAATGTCTACATGTAAAGATAGCAAAGTGGTCAGGATCTGGAGACAGTATATAAGCATAAAATGCAAGATTATTCTTGATGGCTATATATATATGCCATACACAAATCTACTGCTTATCAGATTAATATGGATGAACACATAATCACCATCTAACTTTAGCTATATAGACAGTCCTTCAAATTGATTTTGATACCATTTCTAATTTGATTATGTACGTATAGGCCATTACCATGGCAATATTTGAGCAATGCTTTTGCACATGATTTTAAAAACATCCACTACACTACAGTTGTACTAAAGTTGTAAGTAGATAGCCAATGTGAGGAATAAGACAATAGGCTACGTACACGAATTCAAATCCATGACTGTCCCGCCAAATTTTCCTATAAAAGATTGACCAAGACCCAGTCACCAGCCTACGGACACAAATGTAAGTGTATGTTCAATATACTCTTGTAAACAAGTATAGTCTCTAATTATGCATGCAGATAATATCCATGCTAGTGTCATGATCAATTAACTATCAAATTAGTATAGACATTACACGTATATAGGCTAGAGTATTATGGCTTTATGTATTAAATGTTTGGTTGATATCTTCCTTGACACTTTTCTCATTTATACATTAACCATGCATAAGGATGGATATAAATTGCTTGCATCAATCTTAGAAATTTGTTTAAACTTACAATTAATTGAAAGTATAATTCTACAAGTAAATTATGAGTTTGCAGCTACCTATAAGAACACTGCATATAAGTTTGATTGATTCAATTCGAATTCATGAATTCAGAAAAACTGTGTCACCTCAGCTGGTGGTCCGTACTTCTCTTCCAACAGTTTTCTCAACTCAAAACGGTAAGTAAAATTCTCCTTCAAATTATCGACATGAAACGCTCTAACTTTGTTGTCAACAGTTATTTCCCTTGTCATAGTGTAGTTGCCATGTTCTTCATTGAGTATAAACACTGTGATTAGGAACCCCTTGGTATCAGGTGATGGCATTTCCCAGAAAATTGTGTATCCACCTGAAACTTTGTACCTTCTGGTTATTTCAACTATACCCTTGGCTATATACATGATAAATATGTATACACACACATCAATATCACACAATACATGTGTGCATGTACGAATATTTTACATAAATGTGTTATTGTGTGTATACATATATTTATTTGTTTGAAGGGATATATTCTCTGAACACACTAACCCTTGAGATCTGTAAATTCATCACACAGGTTTCCTTGATAACCTTCTAGACAATTACAAGTGTCAGTAAACACACAAGCTCCATGAACACAGGGTGGATTACAGGTTGCTATGAGGACATATACGTAGATATACGTATATAAAGATATGCTCCATATACTGTATATACACAAAAGATGATGTATGCAAATAAAATACAACTCTAATCATCCATCCATTTAATCCACTAACCTGGATGAGATGCATTCATTATTTCAACTAATGTTTCACTCCCATTTAGTGTACTCATTCCAACTACAACATCAGAAGTAGCGGCAATGTCATACAGACAGAAAGGATCACCTTTGCACACTTCCTCTGCCATGGTTTTCTCCTCAGGAGTGGAGAAGGCAATCTCAAACTTGGGAATAAAGTTAGGATGAAAGTAGGTGGACCAGGAAGTACCCTCCTCAATACTGTAGTCAAAAATACTCTCAGATTCATTCCTGATTATCCCTAAAGATGAAGAAATTAAAACTTTTTAAATCAGCACATTTACACAAAATTATATATAGAACAAATTTCTGATTATATTATTATCCTTTGAAGATATACGTAATAACTCACAAGTTATTCCAAAATCATTATGTATAATCTCCATTGATGAATTTAAGGAGATTGGATCATCACCATGCCTAGGCTTTAAGTCATCAGACTGATGGTCATTGAAGGATCCCATCAATCCCTTGGTTTTTCCTTTAAAGCTCCTTGGGAGACTGACTATGAGTGTGGATATGAAAGGTTGGCCGTTGGAATCCTCATTCTTAGACACTTCAATATAAGCGCTACTACTACTAAATAGAGCAGAAATTGTAGTTAGTCCTTTTCTTGAAACTTCAACTCCCTTAAATGACTCTTTTTCAAAGAAGTTGTAGATTTCTCCATCAACTACTGCAACAAGCTGGGACTCCGACAGTTGGATCTGTACAGCGTCTGAATCCTTTTCTTTTGCAACCACAGCAGTAAAGATAGTAGCCCCTGCTGGAGATCCATCTTTATCAAGAGCTTCCTCCATCCTTGCCTGCAGTGTGAAGCTATTGTCACTTGTCTCAATAATGATGTACTCTCCCTTCCCATTGAATGTGTACTTGTATCCATCCAAAGTCACCAAATGAGGGTCACCGTACACACAGGCTTGCGTGGATTGATAGGGGAAAGTATAAAATATGTAGCAGTGAAGACATTATGTGGACATATGCAATGGATAAACAAACATAATGTACATTGTCAACCAAATATAATAAAAAGGGGATCCGGAGTTTATTGCACATAAGCCTGTGCTGGGCTATCATTGCAAATATATAATAAACACCACCGGATATTATGCCAACCAACCAAATGACAATTGTCTACTTGGCTGGGGGACTGTAGTCCTATTCAGTGGCAACCATTGATGACCTCCCAGTCATCCAAGAGCCCCCATGCAGCAAATATAACGCACGTATGTACAAGTGTATGGTCGATTCTAATTGTATGCTATATACATGTTATATTTTACTGGCTCTATTAATAGCCATTGCTTTTCACTGACAAACCTGGGAGTGGGGGCAGGTAACGTGATCCATCATCAGAAGGTCTGTTTTCGTAATAGATATCACAATTGTCAAACTGGCTATCCTTACAGCAATAGACATATGGCAGAAAGTCTCCTCTAAGATGTTCTAATTCCAATGTCTGAACTAGATTCATATGTCCTCCTCCAGGTGGTCCAACCTTGAGATTGCCATCATAATCATAACAACAATGTGAATGAACATTTGGACCACTACAAAAAGGTATATTTAGTAGATATAAATGCTCGGATACAGAAACTTGTAGATAATACGTATGTGTATGATTACAAGATACAAGACCCCTAGATTTAGCACAGAGAGCCAAGGGACTTGCAAAAAGATCAACAAGAAGACAAAGACTCCCAGGGTCACTGAATAAGGTTGCATGGAATTTCCATACAGAACCAGCTGTCTGGCCCAGTGAAGAAGTAGAGAAGTAGAAGGAGAAAACTCTTGTACCCTCATCCAAAGCTCTCACTAGGTTTAGTTCCCTATAGGACCTTTATTCTAAAGTAGATGTAGTATGTTGATTATTCATATACATGTATACATGACCATGACTTCTGTACAACCTACTAGCAGGTTAGGTTGGGACTGAAAAAGTTCCAAAACTGTCTGAAGTATACTCTTGAAGACTCGTGTGGTTGTGCAACTGGTGACTTTCTCACTTGGGAATTTGGTAGAAGAGCCTGTCTTTCAGTTGGAGGACAAGGAGGAAGTGAATTAAATACACTATTTATCTTATTCGGATCTTGTGAAGAAGCCCAATTTTGACACTGTTCATCAAATGATCTATCAAATTTCTGCACCTTTTTTTCACTTTTTATATTCCTCAAAAAGTATACAAATGTTCTTTTTGCTACTTGTCCAAGTCCTGGAACATCTGCAAAAACCTCAAAAATTATCATAATTGCACTTTCTGACTTGGGGAATGGAGACGACTTGGCTGGAATGTCTATCACAAATCCTCTAGCTTCTCCAGTGTTGGGAAGTCCTTTCTTCAAATTATGCAGCTTTATGGGTTCTGATTTAGCACTAAGATCAAACCATATCATATTGATGCCTACAGTGTAGTTCTCTGGGGGTACTTTGGGTATTAATTCCTTTGGCCAAAGGAGATCAATAGTGTCCATATTTGAGATAAGCAAACTATCATCCTTTGTAAATACATCAACTTCAACAGTGTCATGAAGTTCCTCTATTAAAATAGATATATGTATTATGTATAATATAAGTGATCTCTGGATTAAATATATAAGCATAATGTATATTGTTAACACATATATATAGTTATAGCCCAGAGATGAGGACCCATAGTCAAGTAATTATATATTTTGGTATAGAAGTTCTCGTCTCTGGGCTATAACTGCATACATTCCATGCATCACCATGGCGTTCAGACAACCCAGAAAATAAATGTATAAGATTTGCTTCACTTCGAATTCCTGTATGAATTTTCACATTGTCCATCTCCATATTCAGCAATTGACACTGAATATAGTAGATATACAATGCCCCCACTATCATGTTGCCATGACATTGTATACAAAATCTATTGCAATAGATCAGGAATCTATAATCAATATAATAATAGTTATACTGACTGAAAATGAATCCTTTGGAAATGGCTGTACTGAATATTTCTCTACTTCCTTTGTTCAGCTTAAATTTGAAAGAAACTCTGCCAGTATTTTCCATGGTAGGGCTAATACAATAAGCCTGTTTATCACTTATGTACTTTCCAGATACTTCTGTGTGACCAAAGACACAACTGATGTCATAATCCTCCATTATGCATGATGACTCCAAAGTAACCACTACTGGAGTTCCACCATATAAATTGCTGGCTGATGGGCTGATGGTACCTGAGCCTATACAGGTATACATATATATATAGGTACAAAATATTTCTATACTCTGTATACGTATATATGTGCATTTATATACCTGTACATTCAGCAAATGTAACATTGACTTTCTTGTCAATCCTGAATATCCACTCTCCCTCATTTCCAGTGTTACCAACTTCACGAGACAGGTCTCCAATGTCGTCACCGGCAACAGTACTTTTAATGATTTGTATAGCGTTAAGCAATGAGTTATATCCAGCTATAGCATGATATCCTCTTCCGGTAAAGGATGCCACTTCAGCATAATTGTAAATAGCAACCGATTGCTCTCCATTAGTAGCTATGACAATCTGAAATGTGTTTGCCTGCATATGCATGTCATATAAAAAGAGATTTTAATCCAAAACTGTTATTTATTAAATTAGTGTGTGAGGTGTGTACTTGTTATATATATATAGGGATCAATGTATTTTAAAAGATAGTACAAATTAACCTTACTTTAATATTCTTATACAGTTTATAGGTATGTATAGTATAGCTGGGGGCAAACTATAGTCTTACATGTTTAATTACATATACATGATGGGTGCTAATTTACTGAGGCTGAGGGTAACTATGATATGTATATGTTCATACTTACAGTGCCATTTTCAAAAACACCGGTATTCTCCACTTGATCCCATGTA
Source organism: Chondrosia reniformis (assembly GCA_947172415.1). NCBI lineage: Eukaryota > Metazoa > Porifera > Demospongiae > Chondrillida > Chondrillidae > Chondrosia > Chondrosia reniformis. The sequence continues at coordinate 972,095 of OX359193.1, forward strand.
ACGATTAGCCCCCATGTAGCCATAAAAAAGGGTAAACCTAAGAAGTCTCCCGCCTTCTGACTTATTTCATTAAGTAACTTTGCGTGACTTGCTGTCGTCAATTCCCTGTATACTACACCATCAAGTTCTTCACACTCATAATCTTTACTATCCTCAGGAATTCCGGACCCTGTAATGTCGACACAACTTCCAAATCTACTTGCAGCTGTGTTATTTTTCCAAAGAGGAGCAATTACATTCTCGTACATAAAGAAAAAATTATTAAATCCAAGATATGTCGTATTTGACTGTGTCAGAAACAAAGCTCCTTGACCGGTTACCTGAATAACATACAAGTTAGAGTAAATCTATATACTTGATTTAACGAAATAATTAACTTACGTAGATGTAGCGGTAGGGAATTTGGAAGAAAATAAATGGTGTAGACTCAGGAAGTTCTATCTCCTGGGCAAAGGGATTTCTATTGAAATATTCATCTAATCTCAAATTCGGATTAGCAGCCAAATTAATATCTCCAGATTCTTCTGCAAAGGGAAATCCGAAGAAGTTAACCTTTGCAGTTAAAGCTACAGGAACCAAAGCAAATACCAGCAACGTATAGACGATACCAGCCATTACTGTGAAATAGCTCGGACTCGCCACGGACCTGATAGTTTAGACTATATATAGTAGAAAGTCCAATTAAAGATAAGTTCCGTTTCCGTTTCCGTTTTCCAAGTGGTCCACATAGCAATACCAATTAACCCCGCCCACTTGTAGGTAACCATGGGCACAGCTTGGCCTATATAACCCTCTGCACGTGTCACTTTAATCATCTGACATTAAAATACAGTATTAACATAAAATTTAAAATTTACAATACATACTTAGGTGAATGTAAGGAAAGAGGCCACTATTAGTATAAGCAGCCTAAATCAATGTCAAAATCAAAATATCAATGTCTGGGAGAGACCCATATGTACCGTGGTCAAATTACCGACCTGGATGGCTACAGAGTTATAATAAAAATGATGGTGATGATTGCTGTAATTATTATTATTATTAGAATACTAACACCTGAAATTAAAATACATTATTAAAATCATCATATATATCATCCGGTTCTGTCACTGCAATCCTCATGCTCTATTCACACTTCTTATACAAACTATATAGTAGTAACTGCATGATCAGTGTTGACAGACTGTTAATTGTACATGATAAAGAAAAAGATAAGACAAAGAAAAGACAAAGACTCCCAGGATCACTGATGAAGGGTGGAATTCCCAGAAACGGCTGTCTGACCCAGTGGAGAAGAAGATGAAAGAAGGAAGAAAAGACTCCTGTATCTTCATCCAAATTGCTTAAGCTCTCTTCAGGTTTAGTTCCCCTATAGGCTCTTTTACAGAATAGGCATATAGCATATAGGAAAATGGTATCTTAGATTTTCATGTGATTCTATAAAAACAGAACAAGCTGATAATCTGAGACTCCTCCCATTAATATACATAGTTCAATGTACTTTAGGTATGAAAAATGCATACAACCCCCCCATTGGTATATGAATATAATATCTATATATATATATATATAGATTTTTTGCTATATACGTAACAACAAAATTAATACAGATTCATTTGTGTGCATATACTATATAGATGAAAAATCTAATACATCTAATACACCATTTTCCTACATGCTGTGCCTATTCTGTAAAAAAGCCTATAGGGGAACTAAACCTGAAGAGAGTTTTGGATGAAGATAGTCTTTTCTCTCTTCTTTTCCTCTCTTTCATCTTATTCTCCACTGGGTCAGACAGCTGTTTCTGGGAATTCCACCCTTCATCAGTGACCCTGGGAATCTTTGTCTTTATCTAATTATCTTGATCTTTTGTGAATCCTTACAGATAACACACCCTCATATGTATATATAGTTGTATAAACTTGACAAATGTCCATTATATGTCCTGTATAAAACATAAGTAGAATGACTTAGGTCCAAAGTTTAATTAATGTTCTATTATAATGAAGTACTCCAATGCTGCATAGCTTCAAATGTCTGATCCATGACCTATTTGGTGCCATGGCCACATAAACAATTAATTAACTGACATTTTGTATATAACTTCTCTGTAAGGTGTGATTGAAGATGCTGTCAGGAATTATAATAATAATACATATTTATGTATATATATATATATATATAAGATGTTGTCAGTGAGTGATTAGCCATAAACTACGTACGTATATATATACGTATATATAATATGCAGTTTACTCCACACCATTTATGTGAAAAAATCTATATAATCAAGTATAAATTAAAATGAAACTCCCTAGGCCTTTTAATTAAATACTCCTGGGAATTGTATAACTTCTATGAATTAAAGCTATGCAATTTAGAGAGTCCACTATGCAGTGAGACTGAAATAAATTTAATTCATATAAATATGTGTATTATGCATGTTAAACTATATATAGAAGTATAACAACGCTCCCGTACATGGTGACTGCCAAGCACATGCAGGTGTTCTCAACTTCTCTCTTCAAAGCCTCTTCAATTTTAACCTTTGGCAAGAGGCTGTTGAATGCTTGGGAAGGAAGACCTGTCACTTCACCTTCATTGGATTACAAACCATACAGGAGCATAACCTTCCGTGGCAGTGCAATCCTAGAGCCTCAAGCTCAACACTGCATTTAACCAATCAGTACACAAGTTAATCTAATTGGGGCGCCGCAGGCGCCCTTATATTGTTTTCAGAAATTATGTTAACGTATGGCTTCCTATTCGTAGTCTTGTATATATATATATATATCTGTCAAAAAATGGCGGACGTTCGGCTAGCTTTCGTTTTCTAGCTTAAAATTAGCTTTCTCTTCCTTAGCGTAGAACAGTGAACGAACGAAATGGACTTAAAAACCACCCTTACTAATACTATGTAACGTAAAGCTTGCGTAAAAACGTTTTCTACGAGATATGGCCTTGAAAAATTGACGGCCAACAAGAGTCGATCGGAAATCGGTTAACCGGATATCTATGAGAAGCAGCCAAGTAGTTCGAGTTTACTTAGGGGCGCCTGGCGCCCCACGAGTTTTTTAAACTCGAACTAATTGTTTATTATATATTTAATTATACTTCATGCAGCATACATATATACGTATGTACGTATATATAATAATAGATGCAAGAATTCCATGGAGCATAATAATACTAGTACTGCAATGAATACATACATTATTTAACAAAATGCAACTGTTCATTAAAATTATGAATTAAATATATTATAGTCAGACAAGCATACATTATAGTTTCACTCAGAACTATATTATTATTATAAGCCTGTATTTGAAAGGTTTTCAAAGATATATAGAAAACTTATATAATCACTGAATCCATATGATAGTCATGTGCATGCAGTGTATGGATCACATTTTTACATGGATATTTTAATGGATCTTCTTACTTAATATATTTACGTATACGTATATATAGTGACTTGGAGCTGGACTAGTACGTTTTCTATATATATGCATGGGAGATTTATGCACTTCCAAACTTCAAATCAAATCAATCTCCATGAACATATCCTCAAACATATGAAGGTTGTTCCTACGCTTTACATTCTATATAGTTCACCTACGTAACTGTTACAATTATGCACATTATCCACATGCTGTATACATAAAAATCAGTATGAGGTACAGCAATCGTGACTTCCAAACTTACAAGTGAGAGAAACCATTATTTTTATTAATACATACATATCTGTACAAAATATGGCGTCAATAGTATATAGTTATGTGGTTCAGCTCGGAACCTTGCTCATGCAGACGAGACAATTAAGCAAGTAATTTAGTTTTTAAGTCTGAAATAATGTCACATTCACTTATATCTAGAATGCAAACACAAATATATATATACATATAGTTGTAATATTGGCTATATATATATGTGAGTAGAAATTATATTATACTCACAATGTTTACAGTGTTATAGAGAGTCATGATCACATTACATATATATTCCTTTGAATCCAGATTGGAGACATCTATTATGTGATCGATCATGCAAGGCATACAGCCCAAGATCCATCTCTCTTCTACTTATAAGCATATATTCCTGGCAGAGATCTATCCACTACACACCACTCATACACTTCTTGGCTCTGTTGTAAGGAGGGCAGGGCAGCACTTCGCAGTATGGCTCCACGTTCCACCACTCAGCAGCATTATGGGTGTGTTTGGTGCTCCCAGGGAGTAATTGAGGGGCATGGTGTACACAGACGAACTCCGCCCTCCCAGCATGATTGTATCTAGTAGCTCTAGGATATCCATAATACTCCCTTTTCCACCCACTGGGACATGCATATGTGCCGGGTATCATGAGAGACTTGCTTCTAATAGTACCACAAACAGCACAAGGAGCATTGTGCTGAAGCGTTCCATCATAATTATTGGTTGGTTCATACTCAACTGGTCCTATCTGTACCCAGCCATTCACACCCTTCTGGTATGAGAGGAACCTTGGCTTACTGGTGAGGCATATGTAGTTAGATCCTCCCCCTCGAGTGTGGTAAGGGGTTCCTGCAGCATAGCCGTGATATATCTGTTTGGTACCTTGGACATTGGGGCAGTCCTTTCTTCCCCAGATAGTGTATGTAGATTTCAATTCACTTACACATAATCCTGTAGCCAGCCCTGTAATATAATATGTATAGGTACACATACAGCAAATGTATACAGATACGTAGCACTATAGCTACATAATATATGCATAGGTTTATAAAATATTCACGGGTATTTAGGAGTTGGAGAGGTATTTGTGCCTTAGATTATTAAATATTTTGCCCCAAAAAAGGAAGTCAAATTGCCAATTTTTAATAGCAAACAAACATATTCCACTAGGTTGTACCTCCAAACTATTGTATCCTCTCCATTGTTTTATTTGCTGAAGAACCTGACATATACATCAAAGTACATGCAGCTAGGTATATGCACCCCTCTACAATTAAAAATGTATTTATTATAATTTATCTGCCCATATATACAAACCGGTTTCCAGAATTAGAACAAGACAAAGAACTTCACCAAGATAAAAGTAACTCATCTTGCTGTGTTCTGAAGCCAATATTTCTGTAGTGTTGTTACCAGGTAATTGTGCTATTCATTTGTTATACTGCAAAACAAGCTTACTAGATTACATATTGACCATAATAGAATTATAATGTATACACTCTAATACCATATAGGTGATTATATACAAATAGAAAAAGTTATATATAAACTCTATATATAGGGAATACGTAGGTAGAGTATACTCTATATATAGTAATAAGAAAGGTTTGAAAGAAAGTAAATGAAGTTTCCATACAATTTTCTGTACACAGTGCAATGTATGTATGGCATTTCACCGAATCTGATTTAAAGATATATATAAAGTTCAAAGAATATTGAATAGTCCAAATTCTTTCCTATAAATGTTATTTGGGGCCTTGAGCTATATATAGATCTACTTCACAGAAAGGCTTAATGTGCATAGCGCTCTTAGTTACTAGGCCTCTCCAGTTTGATCTCTAAGTATTTAGCAATGATTTGCTTACTCATACTTAAACTAAAACACCATTTACTTGTAACAAGGAAATATGAAAAATGTCTACATGTAGAGATAGCAAAGTGGTCAGGATCAGGAGACAGTGCATAAGCATAAAATGCAAGATTATTCTTGATGGCTATTTCTTATATACAATATATGCCATACACAAATCTACTGCTTATCAGATTAATATGGATGAGCACATAATCACCATCTAACTTTAGCTATATAGAGAGTCCTTCAAATTGATTTTGATACCATTTCTAATTTGATTATGTACGTATAGGCCATTACCATGCTAATATTTGAGTAATAGTTTTGCACATGATTTTAAAAACATCCACTACACTACAGTTGTACTAAAGCTGTAAGTAGATAACTCTTGTGAGGAATAAGACAATAGGCTAAATAAATTCAAATCCATGACTGCCCTGCCAAATTTTCTTATAAAAGATCGACCAAGGCCCAGTCACCAGCCTACGGACACAAATATAAGTGCATGTTCAATATACTCTTGTAAACAAGTATAGTCTCTAATTATGCATGCAGATAATATCCATGCTAGTGTCCACTATATCAAATTAGACATTAGACATTGCACGTATATACGTAGGCTAGAGTATTATGGCTTTATTAATGTATTAGTTTGGCTGATATCTTCCTTGACACTTTTCTCATTTATACATTAACCATGCATAAAGATGAATATAAATTGCTTACATCAATCTTAGAAATTTGTTTAAACTTACAATTAATTGAAAGTATAATTCTACAAGTAAATTATGAGTTAGCAGCTACCTATAAGAACACTGCATATAAGTTTGATTGATTTCAATTCGAATTCATGCATATATGAATTCAGAAAAACTGTGTCACAGCTGGTGGTCCGTATTTCTCTTCCAACAGTTTTCTCAACTCAAAACGGTAAGTAAAATTCTCCTTCAAATTATCGACTTGAAACGCTCTAACTTTTTTGCCAACAGTTATTTCCTTTATCATAGTGTAGTTGCCATGTTCTTCATTGATTAGAAACACTGTGATTAGGAACCCCTTGGTATCAGGTGATGGCATTTCCCAGAAAATTGTGTATCCACCTGAAACTTTGTACCTTCTGGTTATTTCAACTATACTCTTGGCTATATACATGATAAATATGTATATACACACATCATTATCACACAATACATGTGTACATGTACGAATATTTTACATAAATGTGTTTGTGTGTATGCATATATTTATTTGTTTGAAGGGATATATTCTCTGAACACACTAACCCTTGAGATCTGTAAATTCATCACACAGATTTCCTTGATAACCTTCTAGACAATTACAAGTGTCAGTAAGCACACATGCTCCATGAACACAAGGTGGATTACAGGTTGCTATGGGGACATATAGATATATGTATATAAAGATATGCTCCATATATATACACAAAAGATGGCTCACAGGTTGAATAATATGTATGCAAATAAAATACAACTCCAATCATCCATCTATTTAATCCACTAACCTGGATGAGATGCATTCATTATTTCAACTAATGTTTCACTCCCATTTAGTGTACTCATTCCAACTACAACATCAGAAGTAGCAGCAATGTCATACAGACAGAAGGGATCATCTTTGCACACTTCCTCTGCCATGGCCTTCTCATCAGGAGTGGAGAAAGCAATCTCAAACTTGGGAATAAATTTAGGATGAAAGTAGGTGGACCAGGAAGTTCCCTCCTCAATACTGTAGTCAAAAATACTCTCAGATTCATTCCTGATTATCCCTAAAGATGAAGAAATTAAAACATTTTACTTACACAAAATAATAGAACAAATTTCTGATTATTTTATTATCCTTTGAAGATATACGTAATAACTCACAAGTTATTCCAAAATCATTATGTATAATCTCCATTGATGAATTTAAGGAGATTGGATCATCACTATGTCTAGGCTTTAAGTCATCAGACTGATCATCGTTGAAGGACCCCATCAATCCCCTAGTTTTTCCTTTAAAGCTCCTTGGGAGACTGACTATGAGTGTGGATATGAAAGGGTGGCCATTGGAATCCTCATTCTTAGACACTTCAATATAAGCACTACTACTACTAAATAGAGCAGAAATTGTAGTTAGCCCTTTTCTTGAAACTTCAACTCCCTTAAATGACTCTTTTTCAAAGAAGTTGTAGATTTCTCCATCAACTACTGCAACAAGCCGGGACTCCCACAGTTGGATTTGTACAGCGTCTGAATCCTTTTCTTTTGCAACCACAGCAGTAAAGATAGTAGCCCCTGCTGGAGAGCCATCTTTAGCAAGAGCTTCCTCCATCCTTGCCTGCAGTGTGAAGCTATTGTCACTTGTCTCAATAATGATGTACTCTCCCTTCCCATTGAATGTGTACTTGTATCCATCCAGCGTCACCAAATGAGGGTCACCGTACACACAGGCTTGCATGGATTGATAGGGGAAAGCATATAATATGTAGCAGTGAAGACATTATGTGGACATATGCAATGGATAAACAAACATAATGTACAACCAAATATAATAATAAAAAGGGGATCCAGAGTTTATTGCACATAAGCCTGTGCTGGGCTATCATTGCAAATATATAATAAACACCACCGGATATTATGCCAACCAACCAAATGACAATTGGCTACTTGGCTGGGGGACTGTAGTCCTATTCAGTGGCAACCAGCGATGACCTCCCAGTCATCCAAGAGCCCCCATGCAGCAAATATAATGCACGTACGTACAAGTGCGTGGACGTTTCTAATTTCATTCTATATACATGTTATATTTTACTGGCTCTATTAATAGCCATTGCTTTTCACTGACAAACCTGGAGGTGGGGGCATGTAACGTGATCCATCATCAGAAGGTCTGTTTTCGTAATAGAAATCACAATTGTCAAACCGGCTATCCTTACAGCAATAGACATATGGCAGAAAGTCTCCTCTAAGATGTTCTAATTCCAATGTCTGAACTAGATTCATATGTCCTCCTCCAGGTGGTCCAACCTTGAGATTGCCATCATAATCATAACAACAATGTGAATGAACATTTGGACCACTACAAAAAGGTATATTTAGTAGATATAAATGCTCGGATACAGAAACTTGTATATAGATAATACATATGTGTATGATTACAAGATTCAAGACCCCTAGATTTAGCACAGAGAGCCAAGGGACTCACAAAAGATCAAGAAGAAGATAAAGACTCCCAGGGTCACTGATTAAGGTTGCATGGAATTTCCATGCAGAATCAGCTGTCTGGCCCAGTAAAGAAGTAGAGAGGTAGAAGGAGAAAACTCTTGTACCCTCATCCAAAGCTCTCACTAGGTTTAGTTCCCTATAGGTAGGGCCTTTATTCTAAAGTAGATGTAGCATGTTGATTATTCATAAACATGTATACATGACCATGACTTCTGTACAACCTACTAGCAGGTTAGGTTGGGACTGAAAAAGTTCCAAAACTGTCTGAAGTATACTCTTGAAGACTCGTGTGGTTGTGCAACTGGTGACTTTCTCACTTGGGAATTTGGTAGAAGAGCCTGTCTTTCAGTTGGAGGACAAGGAGGAAGTGAATTAAATACATTATTTATCTTATTCGGATCTTGTGAAAAAGCCCATTTTTGACACTGTTCACGAAATGATCTATCAAATTTCTGCACCTTTTTTTCACTTTTTATATTCCTCAAAAAGTATACAAATGTTCTTTTTGCTACTTGTCCAAGTCCTGGAACATCTGCGGAAACCTCAAAAATTATCATAATTGCACTTTCTGACTTGGGGAATGGAGACGACTTGGCTGGAATGTCCATCACAAATCCTCTAGCTTCTCCAGTGTTGGGAAGTCCTTCCTTCAATTTATGCAGCTTTATGGGTTCTGATTTAGCACTAAGATCAAACCATATCATATTGATGCCTACGGTGTAGTTCTCTGGGGGTACTTTGGGTATTAATTCCTTTGGCCAAAGGAGATCAATAGTGTCCATATTTGAGATAAGCAAACTATCATCCTTTGTAAATACATCAACTTCAACAGTGTCATAAAGTTCCTCTATTAAAATAGATATATGTATTATGTATAAGTGATCTCTGGATTAAATATATAAGCATAATGTATATTGTTAACACATATATATAGTTATAGCCCAGAGATGAGGACCCATGCATAGTCAAGTAATTATATATTTTGGTATAGAGGTTCTCGTCTCTGGGCTATAACTGCATACATTCCATCACCATGGCATTCAGACAACCCAGAAAATAAATGTATAAGATTTGCTTCACTTCGAATTCCTGTATGGATTTTCACACTGTCTATCTCCATATTCAGCAATTGACACTGAATATAGTAGATACATATACAATGCCCCCTCCATCATGTTGCCATGACATTGTATACAAAATCTATTGCAATAGATCAGGAATCTATAATCAATATATAGTTATACTGACTGAAAATGAATCCTTTGGAAATGGTTGTACTGAATATTTCTCTACTTCCTTTGTTCAGCTTAAATGCGAAAGAAACTCTGCCAGTATTTTCCATGGTAGGGCTAATACAATAAGCTTGTTTATCACTTATGTACTTTCCAGATACTTCTGTGCGACCAAAGACACAACTGATGTCATAATCCTCCATTATGCATGATGACTCCAAAGTAACCACTACTGGAGTTCCACCATATAAATTGCTGGCTGATGGGCTGATGGTACCTGAGCCTATACAGGTATACATATATAGGTACAAAAATTTCTATACTCTGTATACGTATATATGTGCATTTATATACCTGTACATTCAGCAAATGTAACATTGACTTT